>VZRF01009665.1:45605-69317 GCA_013396875.1 Vireo altiloquus
CAGCCCCCCGTGCCCGCCGTGCCCACCGCCGCTCCCCCGGCCCCGCCAGCCACGGCAGCCCCGCCCAGGCGCGGCATCATCGCGCGGCTCTTCGGGGCAGCCCCGGCCGCCGAGCCCGCTCCTCCCCAGCCAGGTGGGTGCTGTGCCTGTCACCTTCCACTGCTCCCGTCTCATGCTTCCCGCGAGAGGCTGAGCAGACAGGTGTGGGAAGGCATGGGGCACCGTGCCCGTGCGGTGGGCCAGGGAGGGTTGGACCAGGGAGGGTTGGGCCCTCCGTTCTCTGGTTTTCTCCTGATCACCATTTTGGTTTGTCTCTGTGCTGGATGGGGACTGTGCCCAGCCAGCTGGGTGATGGCTGTGGCATGCTTAAGAGGAAGATCCTGAAAGCACAGGAGACACTAATAAAATAAATAATATGTCAGGTTCCTACCAGGAACAAAAATGCTTCTTGAATAGCAAAAAACAATGGCTAGAGAAGCTATTGGAAGTGCCATCCGTGCACACGTGTGGCAGTCAGGAGGGGCTCCTGTGTGTAACGGAGAGAAGAGGAGTGCTGGGTTTAAAGGTTATTCAGCCAGAAATGGTCACGCAGGTCCAGGCTCTGCAGCAGATCCCCCTGGGGGGAATGTGCTCCTTCAGAGCAGCTCTGGGAGCAGGGAGCCCTCAGCTGCTGCCTCAGCGCCGGTAGCTGGTGGAGCAGCACTGCCCTCAGTCCAGACCCTGCCGGACACAGAGGCATCAAGGGTTTGTTGAGTGTGATTTTACTGATCTGGACCATAATTTGCCTGTCACATTCACTTTGTTTGTGGAGCTAACTGGAGCTGCAGAGCTGGCACTGCCTAAAAATCATGACATGGTTTGAGTCACCCTTTGGAAATACCTTCCCTCTCACACTGGCTCACAGTGCTCCTGAGACACCCACAGAGAGAAAGGAGGTGGTGCTGGGAACACGGGTTGCAATTTCAGATGTTGAAATGGTCTGGTTTTAGATCTGCACACAGTGTTCTGCATCCTGTGCCTCTTCCCAGATATGACACAATGCACCCATTTTGGTTTGTTTATGACTCTTCCTACCCAGAGAAAACAAAACAGAAACCAAAGAGGGGCAGATGTTAGAAATTCTTATCAATAAAAAATCCTTTGTCGTTTTGATCTGTAGAAAAAAAAGACAAATGGTCGACTGCCAGTGGCATAGCGATTGGGTTTGGGGTTTTTCTTCTCTTTTTTTGACTCTTTCTTAGCTTGACAGCTGTTTTGTGGTCGTGACTTACAGCCCTGATGTCTCGGAATGCTTAGGGGCAGCTGCAGAAGGCAGCCAGGAAGAGCTGATGTGTCAGTGTTGTAAGGTTGTAGTAGTGTGCCAAGGGCCTGCACCTCCCCTGGAACGTGCCCAGGGACCAGTGCACTGGAGAGCAGCTGAACAGTCCTTGTTACCAAGTAATGCTTGGTTTTCCTGAGAGCAGCTATTTAAGCTTTTTCTTGAAGTCTTGGAGTAGTAATTCTTTTGGCTGTGGTTTAGCCACAGCACATCAGTGCTGCTCTATGGCATTACTGGTAGTGTTTGTATGCAGCAGTGATCTGAAAGTTGTGCTAAGGAGAGCAAATTATAGGAAAAAAAGACACAAATCTTGTTTTACCCAAAAGAAAAGAGTCTCAATGTGAAGTATAGCATGAGCAGAGGAAAAAGATTGAGTATTGCAAGTTCTAGAAAAGTTAATCACTTCAGTCTTCTCAGTTATGCTAATTTTATAACTTTATACCCTGATACCTTGAAGATGGGTAAAGGTGTTTCTACAAATAAACAGTATTAAAGTCAGTCTCTATTTGAGGTAGCTCCTGAGCTTTTGTTTACACAGGACATCTAAAAGCACAATGTGAACAATTCTGCCTTGGACAGTTAGAGCTGAAAAAAGCAAGAGGATAGGAGAGGGTGAACTGAGCAGTCTGGAAGAGGTAAGAGAAAGGTGAAGGGACATCCCCCAGGAGCAGTGCACACAGCAGAGGTGTAATAAAACCTGTGCTACAGTCGGTTGCAGCATTCCCTGGAGAGCAGAGCCAGCCCTTGCCAGAGAGGTTTTCAGTCTGTCTGAGAGCCCAGGTCAGCCTGGTGCATTCTAAACCACAGCACCCCTGATCTGTGAGTGCCTTCATGTCAGACTCTGAGCTGGTTTATATCCTGTTCACAACCTTCCTCGTCCCTTGCTGTGGAGCCAAGGTCCTGGGCAGCACAGATCTGGACAAAGCCAATTTCTGTCTTATTTGTGGTGACACCCATGTTTTACATCTCCTGTTGCTAATGCAGATCCTGCTGCTGCCACTCCTGCCACCCACCCTGCAGCCCCTGCCAAGGTACAGAGCGTGGAGGACTTTGTTCCCGAGGACAGCCTGGACCACAGCTTCCTGGAAGACCCCACGCCACAGAAGGACAGAGGGAAACCCCAGGCCAAGCACCGGGTGGACAGTGAAAGGTGAGGAAAGGAGGCTGGAGGGAGGGCGGCACAGGGACGTGCCTGGATGTGCAGTCTGGACGTGGGGCAACCATTCAGTGATTCCAGAGCAGTTAGCTGCCCCAGAGGGTTCTGCCTGAGCTGTGGTCAGTCAGTTAGCTGCCCCAGAGAGTTCTGCCTGGGCTGTGGTCAGTCAGTTAGCTGCCCCAGAGGGTTGTGCCTGGGCGGTGGTCAGTCAGTTAGCTGCCCCAGAGGGTTCTGCCTGGGCTGTGGTCAGTCAGTTAGCTGCCCCAGAGGGTTCTGCCTGGGCTGTGGTCAGTCAGTTAACTGTCCCAGAGGGTTGTGCCTGGGCGGTGGTCAGTCAGTTAACTGTCCCAGAGGGTTGTGCCTGGGCGGTGGTCAGTCAGTTAGCTGCCCCAGAGGGTTCTGCCTGGGCTGTGGTCAGTTGTAGCATTCACCATCTCCCATTTAGTGACAGACTCTGCCCCAGCCCTGAAACCCCCTGTGCCCTGGGCTGATCCCACATGAGATGGGGGATTCTGCCCCTCTGCCCCACTCAGGTGAGACCCCACCTGCAGAGCTGTCCCAGCTCTGAGGGCTAACATCAGAAGGTCGTAGAGCTGCTGTAGAGAGTCCAGAAGAGGCGACGGAGCTGCTCCCTCCTGCTGGAGAAGAGCTGCTCTGGAGCCAGGCTGGGAGAGCTGGGAGTATTCACCTGGAGAAGAGAAGGCTCCAGGGAGATTTATTGCCTTTCAGTGTGTAAGGGAAGAGGAGGACAGAGGTTTTAGCAGGGCCTGTTGCAACAGGACAAGAAATGGTGATTTTAAACTAAGAGAGGGGAGATTAAGGCTAGGTATAAGGAAGAAGTTTTTTACGAGGGTGGTGAGGCCCTGGCACAGGTTGCACAGAGAAGTGGTGGATGCCTCATCCCTGGAAACATTCCCAGTCAGGCTGGATGGGTCTCTGAGCAACCTGATTCAGTTGAAAATGTCCCTGCTCAGTGCAGGGGGCTGGAACAAGCTGAGCTTTAAGGTCCCTTCCAACCCAAACCAGTCTGTGATTCTATAATTATCTCCTCCAAATGGCAGAGCTGTGCTTATGCCATAAGCTGGATTTTCTTCTTTTTTTCCGGTTTTTTCTTTTCCTGGCTTTGATGGTTTTTAACCAAAAAAAGGGAGAGGGGATTGTGTATACTGAGCTGCTCAGGCAAGAGGATGTGCAGCAAGCTGTCTGAAAGCAGACTGTCTTGAAGAGGTGACCTAAGCATTCTTCAGGCTCTGTATCCCTTTGCTCAGAATATTCCTTGCCTTCTGCCTCTTGTCATCAGCACTGGATTAACCAGGAGAGTAATTAAGCACTGACACCACTCATTTGTGAACGTGGTGGATTCTGCGTCTCTTGACATCTTTGTCATGATCCAGTGTTCTCTACTTCAACCACAGCAACTTTAGATCAGGGCTGTGTGTGAGGCTCAGTGCCTGTGTAATGCAGGTCAGCCTGAATCATCATCCCTTGTGATGGCAGAACACGTGGATGTTTTATTAAAACAAAAAAAAAAGCAAGAAAAAAGTGGTGGTTGCTGGCAGCGTGCTGGCCTACAAAGCGTCTTGCTCGTGGCTGTGGCAGAGCTGAGATATTTTTCTGGGTTTAAGAAGGAATTGTCAGGAGAGCCAAGCCTGACCTTCTGAGGAGCTGGGTCCTGAGGTGCCCTCAGAGTTCTGGAGCTGCAGTTCTGCTGTGGGCAGAGGCTGATCTTTCACAAAGGCTTCTCTGCTCCAGAGTGTCAGTGGAAGCAGATAGGTGTTAAACTGTATCGAAGGTCAGACATGTCTGACAGGGGTGTGAGAACTCAGCTCCTTGATGCAGAGTTCGTCCTTTGCTCCCAGTGGTACCCAGGGCAGTCAGAACAACTTCGTTTCCGTGGGAGAAGACCTTGCAGCACATCCCTGCAAATTGACCTGCTCATTATTCCTCTGCAGCCTGGCATCCATGGCTTGCTCTGGTTTCTCCTGTGTATCACACAGTTTCTCAGCGGTCTGGCAATTCTCCATTCTGTTTCCTACTAGAATAAGCCAGATGTGCTGAAATTCAGAGATGCAGATGTGGTTCTGACCATCACCTGCAATAACTGTTATCTTTTAGGATGCCAGTTACAGCCCTACAGTAGCCAGGAACACCATTCCAGTTCTGTAAGCACTGTCCTCCATAAGCAGCTTCTGCTGCAGTGAGGAGGTGGCTTTAACTGCCACAAAATCTGCTGCAGGAATTTATCTCTGACCTAAAGAACACAGTAGATCTCTGAAATCTCTCAAACCTCAGGAAGATTTTATTTGTTTTAAAAAATTGAATCCTGGAAGCTGCTTTTCCCCTGTATCTGAGTGAGGAACAAGGCCTGAGAATGTCCCAGCAAGATGTGTTCAGGTCTCGTGGTCATTTTGAAGCAGATACCTGAGTGTTGAGCTTACACAGCTCATCAGCATGCTGGGGTGTGCTCCAGAACTGAAGTGGCACTGAAGATGTGGCACAAGAATGGGCTGTGTTTTGAGAATTTGTGAGATTACTTCTCCTACCCAAGCAAGAGGAATTGCCTCTGTGGCTGTGAGCAGGAGTCCTGCAGGGAGCTCTGAGAACACCTCAGTGCACTGAGGTTTCGTGTGTGGAGCAGATACATTCACAGGGTTGGAAGGCAGCTCGGGGTCACCCAGTTCAACCTCCCCTCATCCTGGGCCACTCAGAGCCAGTTTCCCAGAACCATTTCCAGATGGTTTTTGAATATCTCCATGGATGGAGAATCCACAACCTCTCTGCCAGCCTGTGTCAGTGCTCAAGGCCTGCTCACCTCCTTGGCCTGTGGGCAGTGCTTTGCCTCATGAACACCAGGACACCTTTGGCCTTCCTGGCATCAGGGGCACCTTGTTCAGCTTGGCATGCCCCAGGCCTGCAGTGGAGTCCTGGCTTTGTTCAGTTGTGTGTTGTGGTTCTCTGACTTGCAGTAGAGGACTCCCCAAATCAGTTCCTTTACCAGTTAATTAGGAAGGTATTCCAATCTCCCAGTTTGCTGTTTCAGAACTTAATTTGCTGCTCTTTAACCTGATGCTGTGAGCTGGGATGTATGTGAGTGCTCCAGAGGACCTAACCTGGCTCCAAAGCATCTCCCCCTTGGCTCCTGCTGGGTCAGGCTGGCCTGGGTCCCTGCAGGGGCTGGAGGTGTCTAAAAGCCAGTTTGTGCTTTACCTGACAGTGTTCCTGATCATGCCCCAAAAAAGGATGTGGCAGGAGTCCTTGGGCTCCCGGGAACGTGGCCCACCCACGTGTGAGGATGTGAGCTCAGGTTGCAGCAGGATTTGTTTCCTCCCCAGCAGCCCATCTGTGACACAGCAGGGGCTCACTGAGGACACCCCAGCAGGCTCTGGGGTCACCAGCTCCGAGCAGACCACAGTGAGCAGCATCATTTTTGGGGGGTACCTGCACCTGCAGCCACGCTGGCTCAGTGCTCATGCCAGCTTGGCAGAGCGTCAAGATCTGGAGGGAGTGGTGCAATGTGCTTGGGTTTGCATGCTTTGCCTTCCTTCCAGCTGGAACCTCAGGACCACAAGCTGATCCTAATTTTGCCTTGTCAGAGCCTGTTTATACTGCAGCAGTGATTTTCCTGATGTATATTCACTCCATTGCTCTGCTCTTACGTTGTCGCTCAGCGAGCTGTGCTGGCTGGAGATGGAGGCAGGGTTCTGAGAGGGACCTGACCCACTTTGCCAGGGGCTGCACACATGTGGGGGTTCCACTCGGGCTGGGAAAGCTGGAAACGCTGCAGGTCTGGATGGAGTGTGGAAGGACAGTGGCAGCAATCTCTTAAGAGCCCCTGTGCCTAATAGAGCAGTGATGTGTTAAAGAAAGGGAATGTGTCTGGTTCAGAATAATATCCTGCCATTTTTAGGATGCAGCTCCATTTTCTTTTCAGTGCATTTCAAGAGGAAACCCTGTCAGTGCTTTGAAAACCTCAGGAATCACTCATTTGTCGTTCCTCCAGCCTCGGGGGCTGGTTGGGCACCAGTTTTCCTCTCCTTTGTGTGGCTGGGCTGTGTGCCTGCATCCTGGCGTGGTTTGAGAGCAGCAGTGTTGGGGATGAAGGGGCTCTTCAGCAGCCTGGCCCTGCTCAGTTGAGAGCAGGTCCTGGGAGCAGAGGGAGGGCTGATGCTGGCCCTGGTCTCTCCAGCCCAGACAAGCACTGGTTGTGATCACTCCTTGCTGCCCCAGGTGTCACTGGCATGGTGTCCCACTGTCACAAAGAGCTCCATGGTCTGTTGGCAAATGTATTAACTCTTTAAAACTGTCTTGTGAAGCAGTACCCAGCCATAGAGAGGAGCCAGAGTGAGCAGTTGTCATCATCCCAACTGTGTTTAGGCTGTTTCTCATCTCACCAGCACACCATACTCCACTTTCTTCCAGTGCCTGTCCTGTGCTAGTGACTGGGAACACCACCTACTTCCAGTTTAAGGATTTTAGGGTTTTGTTTATGTCTCTACAATCTAATCTCTTCCGAGCTATAATATTTTTTTTTTGGCTCTGTGTAAAAATGAAAGCTGTGCTTGTACAATCCAGGTGGCATGATTGAAAGGGCAGTGACTTGTTTGTGGGGTTATCAGAAAGGAGCTGAGTGTCTCTTGTGGATAAAACAAATAGAATAGGGAAAGGTGATGCAAAGGCTTGTCAGCTGAGCTTGGGGAAAATACCTATATTCCTGACATAAGCAAATTTTTCAGAAAGTGTTAAAATTGAGTGCTGGGGACATTGAGACAAGAATCCTCAATTTCAGCTGCAGAGCTCTCTCAAGCTGCCTCTGGACACAGAACTGTGCTGCATCCAGGGAGACTCTCAGCTCTGGCAGTGTGTCCTTAGGTTAATTTAATTTGGGCAATGTCTAAGCATGGCTGTGGTGTCTGTGTATCTGCCTGCTTCAAGGAGCACCACAGAAATAGAAATGATTCCAGGAAGCTAATAGCTGCCAGTGAACTCCCCTAGCAGTGACAGTGTATGATCAGGTTTAATTACAGGATGTGTGGATGAAGGCAGGCAGTTCCCATGGTTTGAGTGACTGGTCCTTGCACGGTGGATGGAGCTCCATGTTCTGAAGGAGCTGAGGGCCCAGGCTGCTCTCACCTTCTCCAGGCACTCATTCCCAGCTCGAGGGGCAGCAGCTGCTCTGGAACACATCCTGCTGTGGCCCTTTTGGTGTGGGGCTCGTGCCACTGCTGCAGCCTGCGGGGAGCAGGTCCAGCCTGAGCTGGGCAGTGGGCAGGGGAAGGCTGGCAGTGCACAGAATCACAGAATTCCAGACTGGTTTGTGTTGGACGGGACCTTAAATCCCACCCAGTGCCGCCCCTGCCATGACAGGGACACCTCCCACTGTGCCAGGCTGCTCCCAGCCCCAATGTCCAGCCTGGCCTTGGGCACTGCCAGGGATCCAGGGGCAGCCACAGCTGCTCTGGGCACCCTGTGCCAGGGCCTGCCCACCCTCCCGGGGAACAATTCCTTCCCAGTATCCCATCCAGCCCTGCCCTCCTTCTGCTTAAAGCCATTCCTGTGTCCTGTCCCTCCTGGCCCTTGTTCAAAGTCCCTTTCCAGCTCTCTTGGAGCCTCTTTAGGCCCTGGAAGGGGCTCTGACATCTCCCTGGAGCCTTCTCTTCTCCAGGCTTAACTATCCCCATTTCCAGCCTGTCTCCAGAGCAGAGGTGCTCCAGCCCTGTGATCCTCACTGCCCCAGGCTGAGGGTGGCTGCCCTGCAGCTGGCTGTACCAGCCAGGCCAGTGTCAGTCTCTGTGCAGAGTCTCTCCAGCACATCCTGGGCTGCTGTCTCTGATCACTCTGTTCTGCAGCGATGGAGAGGTGCCTGGGGGGAACCCCATGGTGGCAGGTTTCCAAGACGACCTGGATCTGGATGACAAAATCCCCAGCAGACCAGTGCTGGCAGCAGAGCGAGTGCCCAGCAAGAACATCACCCTCTCCAGTGAGGAGGAGGAAGAGGAAGAGGTGAAGGACTCTAAGGTCATCCTCATACCTGATGGAGACAAAAACACAGAGCAGGAAAAAAAAAGGTACAGACTGAGGTGTGGGGTTGTGCTGGCAAACCCTGACCCCTCCTCAGTCCTGCCACTGACTGTGTGAGGCCCTGGGCAGTCTGAGTGTCTCTGTGCCTGTTCTTCAGCTGTGAGCTGGGGCTGGACTGACTGTGGGTGTCACTGCTGTGTGTGGTGTGTCCTGCCCCTGCCCTGGAGCTCCTGTGCCACTGGGGTGGTTCTGCATGGGAGTATCTGCCTGCTTTTCCTCAAATCTGAACAGGAGCCTGGAACTGAGCACCAGAGTGGCTATTTGTGGTGGTGTGGGGAGGTGAGGAGTCAAGTCCTGGGTGAAGGGAGTGGAGTCACTCTCCACACCCTGTGCTGGGGAACGATGAGCTGGGTCATGTTCTCCACATCCTGTGGGGTGAGGGTTGGGGGTAGGGACATGAGGGTCATCCTCAGCCTGAGTGATGTGTTTGACCCCACACCCCTGTAGGATGCACTGCCTCTCCCAGTGGGATGCACAGTGCAGCCCTCGAGGCAGGCTCAGCTCTTGATTGTGCTTTGCTCCACAGAACAGGGGTGAACAGGCTCTGGCAACTTGTTTCTTTCTTCTCAGGTCTTCCAGAAATTCTCTGAAACCGCAAGGTGAAGCAATTTTGACCAAAGCTGACCCGAAGCCTCCTGACAGTTTACCTCCCCGTTCTGGCTCTGAACGGAACAGCAGCAGCAAGGGCAACACGAGCCTGGCAGCTCCTGCTGCTGCCCCCACAGCAGCAGCACAGGCCCCCAAGGCCACTGCCCAAAGCAAAGGACTTACTTCCAAGCAAAAAGTGGTCAAAGAGGAGAAGCCTGAGGAGTCTGACAGTGACCAAGAGGGACCAATAGCTACTCAGATGCTCTCGTTTGTTATGGATGACCCAGACTTTGAAAGTGAGGATTCTGACAGCCAGAAGAAGAAAATGGTAAATAACAAGCCCATATTGGTCTGAGCTGAGCTGAGCTGAGCTGAAAGGGTTGAGGCATCTTCCTGAGCAGAGCCTTCATCTGCTCTCCCCTCCCTCAGCAGCAGTTGCAGCTAGGCAGGTACTAAGCAACCTGCAGAGATTGATGTGAGCACAAACCCAGCAATGCTGGGTGGAAGCCACGTGGCAGCAAGAGCCCCATGGACTCACAGATCCATGGAATACCTTGAGTTGACCCAGAAGAATCATTGAGTCCAATCCTGTCCCTGCCCAGACCCCCCAACAGCCCCACCCTGGGCATCCCTGGCAGCGCTGCCCAAATGCTCCTGGAGCTCTGGCAGCCTCGGGGCCGTGCCCATTCCCTGGGGAGCCTGGGCAGTGCCCAGCACCCTCTGGTGCACCCTCTGGAACCTTTCCCAATAACCAGCCTAGACCTTCCCTGACACCAGGTTTGTGTTTACAAACATAAACAAGATTTGTGCTTGTGTGTTTTACTGTGCTGTTTATTCTCAGCCAGTCCAGCAGTGTGGGAGGTACCAAATACAAAGCCACTGGGTTTTCACCTGAGCTCTAACATGCAGAAGGGTGTCTCTGCCAGAAAGAGTGAGCTCCTTGCAGTCAATCCAGCAATAAAAAGGCCATCGCAAAATTTGCTTGGCAAAGCTTAAAGGGAAGCAGGAAGGTCTGTTTGGGAAGGGCTTCCCAGGACAGTGGAGGTGGCTGTAAGGTCTGTGCCAGCTCAAACACAGGATGCACCAGGAGTCCCCTCACACCTCCCCTGTATTACAGGTGGAGAAGACACTTCTCCTGCCCCTCTTCTCTGCACTGGTCAGAACTTGCTGCAAGGCTTGAGAGATTGCTGATTTCGGTGACCTGTGCTCACACCCCCCAGAGCAATCTCTGCAGACTGCTGGCAGTGATTGGGGATGGGCAGTGGCTGCCCAGGGGTGTCCTGATGTCTGCGTTAGCTGGTGTCAGGGGGTTTCCCTGTGTTTGTATCATTCTGGAATCCTCTAGAGGCTGTTGTCCTGATTTCTTTGACCTTGCTCATGTGTCATGCTGTTTATTAGGTAATTTTCCATTCATTTTGCGTCTTCACTTCCTGCTTTTCTTGACAATTTAATATGAGAGCAAAAGTATTTGGAGCAAGTTTCCATCTCCTGCAGGAGCCAATGAGAAGGGATTGGTGAGGAAGCAGCAGGGTCAGGGAATGCCTGACGCAGGGAATGCTCCACAGCATGGGAATGCTTTCCCAGTGCAGGGTGTGCAGGGCAGGCAAACCAGTACAGCCATCACCAGTGGCGAGCTGGGGGCATTGCCTGGCCAGCAGCACAGTGGGGCCACGTTCCCTCAGTGTCCAAGGGCACGAGGAAAGGTTACAGATAACAGATTCTGAGGAGGAGCTGTTGGCAGGTATCAGATCACTAAACTGAATTTCCCTTCCCGTCGTGCAGAGTCAGGGGATTTGGGGGTGATTTCCAGGCTCTGCAGCATCCTGGGTTTTAGCCCACATTGAAGGGGCAGCTCTGCCCTGGGAGCACATTCCCTTTTGGCTCGATGAAGGGAATTATTCTGCAGACACACTCTGCTTCCTCAGCCCTGCTGCCTCTGGTACCTGCGACCCACAGAGCTGCAGTGCAGAACGCTCCTGTCGCTCAGGGCTGGAGTTCTCAGCCTGTTAGATTGGCTTTTCCCAGAACAGAGGTGCCTCCCCAGGCCAGGAGGAAGCTGATGCTGGTGAGCTAACAGAGTTGAAGGTCTCCCTTTACATTGGGAATTTGATTTCAGCAGCCCCAGTGTGAAGAACACCCTTGCCAGTACCAGTGTGACTAAGGCATTTTACCAAGGCAAAAATTAGAGCTCATAAGATCCAGGACATTGATTTCCAGGCAATAACAGCTCAGTTCTGCTGTCGTTTCTTTCCTTCCTCTCCACCTGCTGACATCTGACATTTTTGTGTGCACAATGGTTGGAGATTTTGGTTGAAGTATTTGTCAGTGTTGTCTGCCTTTGCTTGTCTCTAGGATGAATTCCCAGTGCGGGAAGATCTCTCTGAAATATCTGATGATGATACTTCGCTGGCAAAGCCACCCCAACCTGTGAAATCAACTGTCCCCTCCTTTAAACTGAAAAATGACTCAGATCTCTTTGGCTTGGGTTTGGAAGAAGCTGGTCCGAAGGAGAGCAGCGAGGAAGGTAAAGCTCACACCTTATTTCCACTCTTGCTGCTCTTGTTTGTCAGACATGTGGTTTTCCCAAAGTCTTTCCAGGGTGTCAGCAAACCAATTTGCACTAAATAAAATACCCTCTAACTTCATGCAGTGCCCTGTATGAGTCTGTAATCTGGTTTAACACAGCATAAATAGCTTTTAATATTTTCCCCATGAGGAGGAGAACTTGGCTTGTCCCTGGCACCAGCCATGGGTTATTTTTGTCCCAGCTGCAAGTAGAAGCACATCTTTCACAAGCTGCTGCTGTGTAAGGCTTCCTGCTCAGCCCTTTGTGCCTGGGAAGTAGTGTTCAGCATTGCATTGCAGTGTCCACCCCCTCCACAATTTAGATCAGCTTGGACAAAATGCTCTGACATACCCTGCCAATTTCTCTTCTGTTTTTGGGAAAGATGGGGTGGGATCCTGATCACAACCTAAGCACTCCTCAGGCTTTATTTTTTGTCCCCCCATTCCCTGAGGGAACAAATCCTACTCATGCAAATAATTCCTGCTGTCTAGGCATTACTGCAAAGCAACTTCCTGTAGACCTGCCCCGATGTCAGCATGAAAGATGGGAAGTTAAAGATTTAAGGAAGGAAAAAAGCTGCAAGCAGCACAGAGAGAGCTCCTTGAATAGCTGTTCCAAAAGTGTGAGGAAGGTGTCACAGGCTACCATGGTTCCATCAGCTTGTCACTCTGAGCTGCTCAACAGCAGAGCTTGAAATAGCTGTAAGTGCATCTGCAGAGGCCCAGGTCAATAATTTAGCTTCGGTTTAGATTCTTAAATAATTAAACGTGGGTTCCTCCTATCTCCTCTTTTGGTGATAAATATAAAACCATCTCTCAGTCAGTGATTGGAGCTCGACTGGCAATTAGGCTTCTCCATGGCTGCATTTACACATTAGCTGAGGAGAAAGGCATGTGTAGGTAAGAGTGACAGTCAGCTGGCACATGGGAGCAGTGCTGCTGTCGTGAAGCCTCTGGTGGAGCAGCTGCTGCCCTGTTCCAGGAGGTTTTGTGCAGAGGCAGTGGACACTCAGCAGCCAAGCCATCAGCCACAGTCACGTGTGACAGGGATGGACTCTGGGACTCAGCTGGGGTGTGAAAGCATTCTCCCCTGTAGAGCAGGGCTGCAGCAGGGTAGCTTTGGGGATGTCATTTCCATGCACAGTGTGAGCTGCAGTGAGTGTTGCCCTGCCAGGGTGTCCCATCTGCTGACACCATGTCCTCCATCGTCCTCAGACAAGATGCTTGGGAGGATTTCCATCAGAGGGGAGCTGGTCCCAGGAGCTCTTTCTCAGTTCTGGAAATAGCAATCCAGTCCCAAACTCAGCCTTTGGAGCAGTTTGTAGTGCTGGTCTGTAGATGTTTGTTAGTAGCTGTGACACAGTGAATGCTGGGTCAGTGTTGATGACCCAGATCATATAATGCTCATAATTAAACAAGATGGATATGGCTGAGTCAGGGTGTGGGTGCTGGGGCCTCTGTTGGTTCCCAAAGGGGCACAGTTTGGTGTTGGCATTGCCTTTGCCCGTGGCTCCAGGAGGGAGCATTTTGCTCTCAGAAATGGGGCCAGGGCAGAATTGCAGCTCTTACCATTTAAATGGGTTAAACACAATGGGGATTTTTTGTTTGTTTTAACAGATAAACAGCCTTCTAAGGAGAAGAAGAAGAAGAAAAAGAAAAGCAAAGAGGTACTGTTTAATTCCTCAGGTGTTACCTACCTGCCAGGAACAGGGGTGGCCTTCCATGGTGTCCTCCTGGGACTTGGTGGACTCCCTTCCATGCTCACAGCCTGCAGCTCTGATCTGTGCCTCCTAGGCTCTGCAGACCACTGACCATCCAAGCAAGCTTTTAGAGCAGTTGGATTTTGTAAAGGGAGTGTGTGAGTTTGTAAAATACAGGATGAGGCAGAGCAGTGCCTCTGTGCTGGACTCTGTGTGCATAGCACCATGATTTTCCAAGCAGAGAGATGCCCACAACAGATCTAATCTCGGGGATAGCGAGGGAAGTCTGCAGGAGGCTCTGCCTGTGCCCTTTCAGCCTGTCCAACACCCAGTGACAGACCAGTGCTCTGTATAACCCACATGGTCTCTCTGGTTTTCTGTCCAAACTCACAGAAGGGTCTTCTGGTGCTTCAGCTTAAGTAAGATTCCTGATCCAGTTGAAGACATCCCTGCCTGTGGCACAGGGGTTGGACTAGGGGACATTTGAAAGGTCCTTTCCAGCCCAAGCCATTCTTCAGAGCCAGGTGTCAGGGCAGCACAGCCCCAGGTCCCAGGCACCCCCAGAGGATTTACTAATAAAAATGTTCTCATTTTGCAGGAAGAGGACAAGTCAGTGAAAAAGAAGAGCAAACACAAGAAGAGCAAAGAGAAGGAGGAGAGCAAAGAAGACAAAGAGAAAAAGAAAAAGAAAAAGAAGAGCAAGGAGAAGAGCAGTGAGATAGATGAACTTGAGGCCTTTCTTGGCGGGGGAGGAGCCAGCATCAGCAAACCACGGGGCGGGGGCGACTACGAGGAGCTGTAGCTTGGCTGCGACAGGACTCTGCACCATGGCTGTCTCCATCTTCTCTGAAGAGTCACCCCAGGACAGGCACAGATGTGCAAAGCTTTGGCCCTTTGCTGTGTAGTCTCTCAAACCAGAGTGAGCGAAACAAAAGCTTCACATCTGTGTGTGCTGCTCTGGTGCATCGTTACACAAAGAAAACCCAGCTGAGATGTGCGTGAGCCAGGGGAAGGCTCAGGGCATGGCTCCCAGGCTTGCTTCCTGGCTGTCGGTTTTTCTCCTTGCAGAGATGCCCCATCAGGTCACTGGCAGGGCAGAGGGGACCTGCCTCTGCTCCATCCCTGCTGCATTCCACTCCTGCACACCTGAAATTCCTGTCTTGTCAAGAGGAGTGCAACAAAACATGCCGCATGAACGCATCGTGCTCGACTGTCTCAAGTCTTTAACTTCTTATCCTTCCTATTTTTTTAAGGAGAAAGGTGATATTGGCCATTGCTTCACCCAGCAGTTGATGAGCTTTAAGTCAAGCAGATCGTGCTATGGTACAGCTCTCTAGAGCAGCAGGCACAGGGACAGTGTGAGAGAGAGAGAAAGTGTTTGTTGAAGTTCTTTGAACAGGACCTTTCTGCACAGCAGCTTAATTAGCCCTCACTGGTGCTGCTGTTGGAATTCATGAAGCTCCTTGATTTCCGTGGCCCCAGTGTCTCAGACACTACATGTAAGCTGCTATGCAGTTTGGGAAAACAATGAAAAGTGCAAAGCTAACCTGAAAGAGATAGAAAAATCAGTGCTTTTCTGCATTTCCCACCCTTGAATTTGCATATTCCAGAATCCCCTGCTGCTGGGACCTCTCAGGGACATGACTCCATGTGGAAATGAAGATATCCAGAGCTTCAGAATAGGCTCCAGGGCAGTGTTGGCATGGCAAGGCATTCGCTTCTCAGGCATTTTGCAGTCAGGCTGTAAAGCCCAGAGGGAGCAGCACTGCAGCTCGGCAGCGTCCGTCCTGCCCCAGCTCCTGTCCATCCTGCAGCCAGCCAGCGTGCTGCCTCCCGGCCCAGGCAGAGCCTCCTCTGCCCCCTGACTTTGGACTCAAACCCATGGGTTAGTACCTGCTCAGCAGCCGTGGGATGGGTACCACGGCCACCCCTTGGCACTCACCTGTGTCTCAGTGAGCAGCCCCTGTGTTTGATGGAGCTGGTCAGTTCTCTGTGTCCCTCCTGGTTTGGGTCTGGGGTCCCTTGCTCAGCTCAGATGGTGAAGCTTCCCCCGGGTTCTGTGCGTTACATTCCCCTCTTGCTTGTAAGTTGATTTGAGGTTTGGTTTTGTTCTCTCTCTCCTCTTTTTGTTGTAAAATGTCAGCCATGAAATCCAAACTGGAGTTTCCTTCTGCGTCCCTATAAAGCAATGTGTTCTTTTGATCCATTATCCACTCCAGAGCTGTCTTGACCAGCAGGCATTTCCTGCTCCATTTTTCTTTTTCTTGTGCCCAAAATGCACTTGTAACCATTTCCCTATAAAACAAACCAGTTTTTTGCTGCATGAGCAGTGTGTTGTTCAGGTCTGTCTGCCATTAGCATTTGCCTCCTCTGAGCATTCCACGTGGCACTGTAGGGAAACTGCATGGGACAGTTCAAACTTTGCACATCTGGAGAGGAGAAGGAAGATTGAGACGGGACCAGTTTGCAGCCCTTTGGGCAGAGGCAGGTGGGAGCTCGAGCCTCAGCTGCTGCGGTCCCCAAAGCACTTCTGTTCCGTCAGGATTTTGGGTCATGTTCCATTTTTGCGTCGGAAATCCCTGGTCCAGTCCATTCTGACTATAAAGCTCTGTTGTACACCTGTCTCTGCACATCTTCTTCTACCCCGAGCCTGGGCTGGGAGCTGCTGTCCCTCCTCGTGCTGCTGTGCTCCCACTCCTCGCGGGACGGGCGCCGCATTAAAAATCATTCCACACAAAAGGAGCTGAATGTCAGCCATGAGTTCTTTCCCCAGAGCTGAGGTCTGCCCTGAGGGAGCTGCTGTTTCCCACAGCGCAGGGGGCAGTGGTTTTGATCAGGTGTGGGTACAGGGGCTGTCCTGGTGGCCAGTCCCTGTACTGGCCTCGGTGTGCCCAGCCCCTGTGCCAGGTTTGCTGTGCCAGGAGCCTTCACATTCCCTGCAGCTTGTCAGCACAAGGAGCCGAGGCAAAAACAAGCAAAGATGAGTCATTCTGCTCCAAAATGCTCCTGTAGAAGAGAGGGGCAGATGTGGGAGCTGGCTCTACTTACACTCGAGCCCCAGGAGGGTGTGTGGCATGGTTTGGCTCCTGCAGCCAGGCCAGAGAAATCTCACCCTGTGGGTGAAGTGGGAGCCTGCAAGGGAATAGCAGCTAAAAGGCCCTTTTTGTAATACCCACAGAATCACAGACTGATATAGGTTGGAAGAGCCTTAAAGCTTCTCTCTTGCCAGCCTCCTGCCATGGGCAGGGTCACCTTCCACTCCACCAGGATGCTCCGAGCCCTGTCCAACCTGGTCTTTTTAGACTTCTCCCTTTTCCAGGGAGTGCTGAACTGGTTTGGGCTACAGCGTGAGGTGTGATCCAGAGCCAGCAAGCGTGAGGGAGGGGAGGAGGAAATGGGCCTCATTTGAGCCAGGCTTTCCCATGCCATCCTCTCAAAGCAGCTAAATATAAAGAGTATCTACGTGCCTGTCATAATGGGGAAGCTTCTGCAGGATCACAACGATATAAATAGTTCCTGGAAGCATCTCTGCAGGTACCAGGGTATTTGCTTTTGGGTTTATCAGTCATCCAAAAAAAAAAAAATCAAGAGCTTGAGGCTGAGGAGCTGCAGTTTCTTGTAGCTAATGCCAGCCAGAGCTGCAGGGGCTGGGTTTAGAGCAGTAGGAGGAAGTGCAGATTTATCACCCGAGCTGCTGAGCCCCAGCCCTGCAGGGCCTGTGCCCAGAGGAGCATGGCTCGTACCTGGCCTGTGACTTCCTCCTGTCAAACCCCAGGTAAGGAACCAGGACAAGCTCACAGCTCCTGCCACCCTTTCCCTGCTGATCTTTAAGGACCCTTCCAACCCAACCCACTCCATGATTTTATGATCCCTGTGGAAAGCTGTCCATCACCTCCTGCCCTGGAGCTGTAGCCTGTCTCACCAGTGCACCCAGCCCTCTTCATTCCCCATGGTCAATGCCAGGAGTGCCCTGATGGTGCCCTTTGAGGGACGCAGCTCTGCCCTCTTCCTGGTGCTCCCATGAAGTCATGACGAGTCTTTCCCTGGCTTGCCAAGGCCCAGGGTGAGAATTTGCTTCCTTCCTCCCAGCAGTGAACATGAAAAGGTCATTGGAGTTTGGATTTTAGCAGGACACAAAATGAATGTGCAAAGCCATGAGTGCTCTTGGAGGCTCTGGGGGGCTGTGGGGCAACGTGGCTGCCCCCAGCCCTGGCACAGGATGGACCTGGGCAGGGACTGGGCTGGGGGCATGATGGGTTTGCAATGTCCCCACATCCAAAGGTCCAGCTGCTTTTAGAGCCCATGGTGCCTCCCTGTCCTTTGGGATGCCCCAGAGCAGCCGGATGAGTGATGGTGGGGAAATCCTGCAGTAGGACAGGCTTAGGGACCAGGGCTGTAGCCTAGCAACAGCCTCAATCATGACATAATATAATTAATCCAGCGCTGGCTCAGTCTGCTGCATAAAGATACCAGGGCAAGTGGTTGAGCCTCTTGTGGGTTTGCCTCCAAAACCAACCTGCAGCATCTCAGGCACGTCTGGCGTGTTCCTGGCCTGAGGGTGCTCCACGGTGAGCCTTCCTTTCCAGCTCCCTGGCAGGGCAGTTCTGAGCAGAGGGAATTATCCTCTGGCCCCTTCAGTGAGGCGTCATGGGCGATGCCGAGGGCTCAGGCTGACCCCAGTGGGGTGAGGAGTGGCCAGGGTGGCTAAAGCAGGGGCTCAGCAGCCTGCAGGGAGCTGGACACCATTCCAGGTTAAAGCAGGAGTGTCCATGTGTGCTCTGCCTGGAGCTGCACGGGGTGCCATGGGCCAGCCTGGGAGCCCCCAGAGCTCCTGGTGACCCCCAGGTTGTTGGCTCTGCCTTAGGGCAGGGGCGAGGAGGGGAGGTGGCAGTGCAGCTCCATCAGCACAGGGGGAGGTGGGAGGCGGAGGGGGCTCCTGGTGCCCGGAGACACCTGCGGGGTGTCAGTCCTGCCCCTCCGTGCTCCAGCACGGCACGGGAGCGCTCCCAGCGCCCCAGGCTGGGCCCGAGCCGGTGCCGGCAGGCTGGGGAGGGAGCCAGCCGGCTGGGAAAAGAGCAGGCTTTTCCCTGGAGCTGGCAGGAGAAACACCCCTCCCTGTGCCTTTGGCAGGCAGGAGCTCCGTGGCAGGTGTGAGCGATGGGCTCCCACCCGCCGGGGCCGGCAGCGATGTCTGGGCACCCCTGCAGCTCCCAGGGGTCCCGAGGGACCGGGCTGGTGTGTGAGGGGGGCTGGAGAGAGGCTCAGCTCCCTGCTCAGTGCACCAGCGGCAGGGCAACCCCGAGATCCCTCCTCACAGCCCCCTGGGGCGAGAGGGCATCTGGAACAGGGTGCGCCTGTGGGGCGGCAGATGGGTGCCCTGAGCCTGACCTCTGCACTGGATTGCTGCCAGACTTTGGGGACCCACTGGTCCTTCCCAAGGAACCCCAATGTGGGATTACAGCTCTCTGCGCAGGCAGGCACCTCTCGGTGGCTGCTCAAAAGGCTTCACTTCGCCTTTGGGTGCCACCAAACCCATGGGAGCTGCAGGGCAGGGTGCAGCTCCCTCAGCCCCCAAGTGGGCAGCGGGGCCTGGTCTCTCCCTTGGTTCAGAGCTGGAGACAGGGAGGGGATGAGAGGGAGAGAGGAGGAGAGAAGCTGGAAGCAGGGGAGACCCTCCTGCCCCCAGCCAGGCATCACACTGATGCCAGGCAGCTTGGGAAAAGGAGAGCATCACCCGCAGACAGGAGCTGCAGGGTGCCAGCAGCGAGCGTCTCATCCCACTGCAGCTCTGCTTCTCCCAGCTGTGGGATCCCCACGTTACCTTGGAAACAGGATTTCGCAGCAGCTTGCAGTGCTGCTGCCTGCGGTGGGGGCAGAGGCCGGTGCCCGCAGCCCTGCCCTGCCCTCCCTGTGCCCCCAGCCCTGCCTGTGCTGCTCCCCCCGCAGCCCTTCCCCAGGAGCAGGGCTGGGCTGCCTGCCAGACCCCTTCTGCTCCCCCAAGGCTGCTCCTGCGGTGGGTGCTCTGTGCCCCCCCCGTGTCCCCCCTGGGGCTGCCCACATGGTGAGGATGGAGAACAGAGAGCCCGGGACGAAGGGAAGGTATCAAATGGTCGAATACTCATCCCTGCTGTGAATGGAGCAGCGTGGGAGGGAGTGGGGCAGCCCCAACACTTCCCAGAGCCACGCACAAGTCCCCAGCGTGGCGAGGCACTGGGTGCCAGTCACGCCCGTTTCCCGCAGGGTGGGCGTCAGCCACAGCCCCCATTCCCATTTTGGGGTGCTCCACACTGTTCCCCCAGTGCTGGAGCCCTCGCCACGGCCTGAGTGGCTGTAGCACCCGTGGGGAGGAGCACCCAGAGGCCGGGCCAGCCCCAGCTGCAGCCTCTTCCCTTGGAATCACATCCCACGGGAGCACGGCACGGACCCGGCATCGCCGCCCGGTGCTGCGGGTGGCACCTGGCCCGTCCCGTGCTGCTCGGGAAGCCGAGCGGGAGCCAGGAGCTACCTCAGCGGAGCTGCTCCCGGTGGGCTCGAGGCGCGCCCCAGCCCGGTCCCGGCGGAGCTGTCACCCCGCGGGTGCAATCGCCCTGACACAGGCTCGGTCTCGCAGGTGGCCCGGGGATGGGCTGGCGGTGCCAGCACCGCGCTGTCGCTTCCCATCGCGGGCCCCGAGCTGAGCTGCGCGGCCTCCCCCGCGCTCCGCTGTGCCATCGCGGCCACCCTGCCCTTCCCCGGCACAGCCAGCCTGGAACTGCCGTGGGGCCACAGCGGCTCTGCCACACCGCACCCCAGACGGCCCCGGGCACCCGCGGGCAGCATCAGCCTGCGCTGGCAAGAGCAGCCCCGGGAGGACAGCTTGGCCCCCGGCTCCCCGGGCTGGGCATTTTGGGGACCTCGTGGCTGCCTGGCATCCTCCAGCCGGTCCCGCTGGGCAGGTCCCAGAGCCCCGCGGGACTGGGGGAGCTGCCCCGTCCGTCAGGGAGGATGTGCCGTCCCTCGGTAAAGGCACAGGCCAGAGCTGGAAATTGTTCTTTCGTGTTTAACATCCTTCCAGGTATTTTCCCCGTTTTCAGAGTTTCTCTGAGGAATCTCCTCCTTTTGCTTTCTCAGAGTGGGCCATGCTGGGTTCCCCTGGCATCACCACACCAGTGCCCCATCCCACTGCCAAACTGGGGCTGCGGGAGGGTCGCAGGATCTTACAAAATTTAGACAAACAGTATATTCAAATGAGATTTATTTTATAAAGCAGGTAAACCAATTAAACCTTCGCCAACATTTGAAAGCAGGTTTGTGACGTCAAATGGAATTGGTACTGCCTGACTGACTTGAGAATTCCCAGGATTTTAGGGCAGCTAACCCAGAACCTGCAGTCACTCCCCAGGAAGGTGCAGACTCTCATCCTCAGGGAGTTCCTTTGGGCAGTGTCCCAACAATGCATTGGGTGGTCCCTTCCTGCTCAGAGCTGCACCGAGGGACACGATGAGGCTGGATCAGGAGATCCAATATCCTGTGCCAGGTTAGTGTCAAATCTCACAGCGAGCTCTCGGCGTGGCCTCAATGAATCTGTCTTTGGGGAGGGCTGGGGGGCCCCAACCCCCCCAGCTTTGCAGCTGTGTAGGACAGATGTGACCCCCCCACGTCCCTCCCAGGATGAGATCTGCCCTCCTTTGGGTCTCACCAAGTGCCCAGAGTGACCACAGATCTCCAGGGTGACCTGTGGGCATGTTGTTCCTCTGTGCCCCAGTTTCCCCTTTGGATAGGGCCCAGCAGAACTAAGTCTGTCACCTGCAGATGCTTTGGCCAGGGACTGGTGGGGAAACTGAGTCACGGGGACACAGAGAACATTGTGGCTCTGCTCCCCCTGGGGCCTGGGGGAGGACTCAGCACTGAGAAGGCAAAGACCCCACAGAAAGGGGGATTTGCCCCCTCACTGGCCCAGTCTGGCTGCTGCTGGCCTTGACAGCGAGCCATGGTGGGGCAGCCCAGACACAGGGACAGGAGCTGCTCCTGCCTGGGGACAGGCACCAGGCTGGTCTCTTCCTTGTAGGACTGCAGGGATGAGCCAGGTTTGTGTGATCCCTCCGGCACCCACGTGTTCCCCCAGCAGGACAGGGGCCCCGGCAGCTCGGCCAGGGACAAGCCCAGACCCGCAGAGCCATGGCAGGAGCCCAACGCCTCTGTCCTCTGCACAGGGGTAGGGGACAGTCCCATCCCTACCTGCAGAGTCCTGCTGCCCACATGGCTGTGCCAAGGGGGTCCCCTCCATCTGTAGGGCTGCCACCCCTGTGGGTGGTGGGCACAAGGCCAGGGACAGCTCCCCAGCCCTGCCACTCACCCCTTCTCCGTTCCCGTGGGGCTGGGGCTGCCTCCCCTGCCGCAGATTGGGAACCCGGGGTGCCACGGCCCGAAGCAGCAGCAGGACTCGTGCTCGAGGCAGGTGAGAGCCCTGAGCAGCAGCACGACTGCAGCCCTGAGCTCCAACCCCCTCGAGAGGGATCTTCTCCTCTCCCACAGGCTGCCACTGACCGGAGGAGGAGGAGGAGCGGGAGGAGCGGGAGGAGGAGCAGGAGGAGGGGAAGGCAGTGTCCGCAGCCCCATTGCCCTGCGCACGGCGTGGCGCTGCCATCTCCGGTGCGTGGAGAGCTGCCCGCGGTCCAGTTGGATCCCTCAGCACCTCCCAGCCTGGAATAGCAGCCGCACACGGGGAGCAGATGGCCCCACTGTCCCCCGCCATGGGGCTTGGGGGACATGGCCCAGCCCGTTTGTTCCCTGATTTCGGAGTTGTGGCCGCTCCAAAGCCCAGAGCTCCAGACAGGTGACCTCAATCCGTGCAGGTGTTACCCAGAGCTACAGCTGCATGCACAGAGGGTGCCACTGCAGGGGATGCCCTAAGGGCATCATACTCCTCCATGCCGGGACTCTGCATTCCCCAGGGACTGGCTCCTGCATCGTTCGGGTGGTTGCACCCAGGGGGCTGTGGAGCCTGCCCGGTGCTCCCGCGTGCATCAGCGGCCACATCGGCGGTGCTCGGGGCTGGCTGGCGAGGGGCGGCAGCAGGCGGGAGCAGATGGAGCAGCACGGCGGGGACCGCGGGGGCAGGAAGCCGGGGGCAGCGGGAGCGGCTGGACCAGCAGCCGGAGCCCTTTGTCCTGCAGAGAGGAAAATGGAAATACTGGGGAGTGTTGGAGGGATGATGGAGCCCCTCTGAACATGGTGCAGGGGTCCCGGGGGTCTCTTGGCCCCGTGTGTGCAGCAGGGACAGGCTGACCCTGCTCCCAGCTCCTCCCCCAGCTCCTGTGCCCCTCGTCAGTGCGATGAGTTCCTGGTGCTCAGCCCGGCCCCCAGGACAGGTACTGCTGGTCCCAGAGGGCTCAGCGGCGCCCACAGCTCCCGGGGGCATTCCTGCAGGAGTCACAGCAGTGCCAGCCCGCCACAGACCCCCAGCACAGCTCTGCCTGGTGCAGGCACAGGGACAGTGGAAGGCTGTTCCTGCTGCTGCAGTGAAGGAAGGAAAGGATCTTGGCCGCAGGGATTTTGAATCAAGCAAACCGCGGGGTGCACCTGCCGTGCAGGAGCGCGTGGGGAGCAGCATCCTTGGATCAGGGCTCGGAGCCAGGGCAGGTCCCGGTGCTGGTTCGGTGCCGGTTCCTGGGCCATGGCCCCCTGCCAGGGCACCCACATGTGCCGGGGCTGCCCCGGAGCTGTGGGCAGTGGGGGGTGACTCGAGGGAGTGAGGGGGAAACTGAGGCAGAGCTGTGGCGCAGGGGCCGTGCTGTGCTGGAGGGGCTGGGGCCGGAATGCGCTGGGAGCTGTTCGGTGCCTCCTTCGTCCGTCCCCATCACTGAGCATCCCTGAGGGCTCCGGCCAGCACAGGCAGCGACAGCCCCGGAGCCTCTGGGAAAAGGAGGCCATTCCATGGAGGAGCTTAGCGGGGATTTCGCTGCCCAGTCGGCCCCGGCCGCGCAGGGCCACGGGGATGGGGCAAGGTCAGGCAGGACAGGCCCGGGGGGTGCCGGCACTGGGGGGCTGCCGGTGCAAGGGCAGGTCCCCGCGGGGCCGTGGGGTCTCTGTACACTGTGCGGGCCTGAGCCCGGGGGTACCGGGGACTCCCGCGGACACTCACACCCCCGGTGCGGGGGTAGCCTCTGAGGGGTGGCATCGGGGGTCCCCCAGACCCTGCCCGGAGGCCCCGGGGGAAGGGAGGATGCTGCGAAGGGTGGGGGCGGGGCTGGGGCTGAGCGGAGCCGAGCGGGGGAGCGGAGATGGGAATGGGAATGGGGATGGGGATGGGGATGGGAATGAGGACC
>VZRF01009665.1:77917-95938 GCA_013396875.1 Vireo altiloquus
CACCGCGGGCACTGATTGGGCGCTGGGCTGAGGAGGCGGGAACACGGGGCGGGACCGAGCGCTGATTACACGTCCGGCGGAGGAGGTGAGAATGTGGGACCGGGCGCTGACTGGGTGTCTGTCGGAGGAGGCGGGGTCACGGGGCGGGGCCGGGCGCTGATTGGGCGCCGGGCCGCAGAAGGCGAGCGGCGGCAGTCATGGCGGGCGAGGCGCTGTCGCGGGTGCCGGACGTGCAGATCGATGGCGACGGCGTCTTCAAATACGTGCTGGTGCGGGTGCGCGGGGCCGGGGCGCCCGCCAAGGACGTCGTGCGAGGCCACGCCTGGGCCGAGTACCACGGTGAGGGGCGTCGGGAGCGCGGGCTGGGACTCTGGCCCGGGGCTGCCGGGGGAAGCGGCCGCGGGCCCCGGGGGCTCGCCGGGGGTCTGGCCCGGCCCGGAGCGGCGGCTGAGGCGGGGCCGTCCCCGCGCCCTCCCCCGCTCCCTCCCTGCAGCCGACTTGTTCGAGCGCACCGCGGAGGAGCTGGCGCGGCACGGGCTGAGCTGCGAGTGCCTGGGCGGCGGCCGCGTGTCCCACCGGCCCGAGGAGAGGAAGATCCACGTCTACGGGTACTCGGTGGTAAGCGGAACCCGGGGGTTCCTGCACGCCGCATCTCCCTCCCCGGGGTGGGTCCCGCTGGCCGCGGCCGCCTCGGGAGGGAAGGGGCGAGGGGGGCCCGGGGGTCCCGGGCGTTCTCCCGAGTGCCCGACGGAGAAGAGACTTCGCTGAGCCCTTTGGGCGAGCGGCGCTTGACCAGAGCGGGGTCACCCCATGAAGCCCCCAGCACCTGCCTGTGGGGCTGCCGCACACCCGGAGGACTCGCATGGCTGTGCTCAGCACTGGGTGCTGCCGGGGGGAATTGGGCTGCACCGGAACGTGTCCCCGTTTTGTCTGTGTGTCCTGAGGGCGTTCCTGCGGGAGTGTCAGGTGCTGCAGGGGCCCTGTAAGGGTGACTGGAGGCACGGTGACATTGCTCCATGGTGGGTCCCTGGATGCTGACCCTGGCCCAGGGCTGTGCTGGGTGCAGAGCCCAGCTGCGACCAGGGCAGGGTGGTGCTCCCCAGGCCACAGTGCACCCAGTTTTGCCAGCTGCAGGGTGGCACTATCCTCTTGCCTGGGTGCTATGCCAGCCTCAGCTGGAGTCAGGCAGAGCTGCAGCAGAGGGGTTGGCACAGGCTCTGCGGCCTCTCCGCAGCTGAGGTCTGCCAGAGCTGCCCTGGGGACTTGCTGAGCTTTCCTGCAGGTGGTCACCCACCAGCTCTCCTTGGGACCCCTCTTTCCTCTGCAGGGCTTTGGACGAGCTGACCACGCTGTGACCACAGAGAAGCTGAAGGCTGAGTATCCCAACTACGAGATCACCTGGGCGGATGAGGGGTACTGACTGCTCTGGCTGCGGTGCCAGCCCGGAGCTGGCGTGGCCGCACGCGGTGCCGGGGTGGTGGCAGCAGGCTCCCTGTTCTCGGTGCTGCTCCAGGCTCTCCTGATTTTCCTCCGTGTCGAACTCGCCCGTTCTCCGCCACCACCGGACTGTCCCCGTGCTGGGCGCTTCTGCCTCCCTGGCACGGCAAAGCTGGGCAAGCCAGTGTTTGCTCTGCCCTGGCCTCCTGGTGCCAGGGGCTCATCCCACGTGTGTCTGTGAGAATTAAAGTTGTTGGGGGAGCACAGCTGCTCGGGTGGCCATGCTCACGCCTCGGTTGCTCCTTCCCAGCTCTGGGTCATGCCTGCTGACAGCAGAAGGGACCTGCTGGGTATTCAAAGCCAGGAGCAGGCACTCAGGCTGGTGCTTTGCTCAGTCTCTCCCTGCTTGCAAGACCACCCTGCACATCATCTCACAGAAGTGACCCTGGGGAGGACTTTGTTGAAAGTAGCTCATGGCCTCATGCCTTCCTCTGCCTTCATCTGTCCTTTGAGGGGGGCCTGGCATGGGAGCAGGCAGAGTCTGGGGTGGGGACAGCAGAAGGTGTATGGGGATTTGCCTTGGAAAGGGCTGAAGCAGGATGTGCTGCACAGGGTCAGGACTCGATAGTCCTTGTGGGTCCCTTCCAACAACAGGGAATTGCATGACTCTGTTCTAGAATTAGGCTGCTGGGAGCTGTGACCAGATGGGGTTTGAGAATCTCCCTGACTTGGACTCCCCAGCAGCCTGGGAGCCTGCTCTGGTTTTGACAACCCTCACAGGAAAAAAGGTTTTTCTTTTAGTGGCATTTGCTGTTCTCACTTTGTTCTTGCTGTCTCAGCCCTTGCTGGGACACTCCCTGCTTGAAGGGTTGGGTCCCTGAACCCTCCTGCCAGGGCGTACCTGGGTGACATCCCCCTACACCTTCTCCAAACTGGGCACATCCAGCTCAGCCTCTCCTCGTGGGAAGTCCAGTCCCATCATCATCATCAGGGGATCTCCTGTGGAGACACTCAAAAGCCATCTGGACACATCCTCCAGGGAACCCTCCTGGAGCAGGGGGTGAGAGGGGGTGACCTCCAGTTGTGCCTTCCGTTCTGTACTATCCTGTGATCATTGTCACAGCCCCTGCCTTGATCTGCTCCAGTATGCCCACGTCTCATACTGGGAGCCCAGCATCTCCAGTACAAAGGGGAGGGCCCAGACCTGTGAGAGATGCTCTGCCCATGGCACCTAGGAGGCCAGTGGCACTGGCCCACGGCCAGCTCAGTGCTGCCAGGTTCCTGGGCAGGGCTCCTGGGCTGGAGATGTGGGGCTGCTGGCCCCCACTGGGCCTGGCTGGTGCTGGGAGAAGGAGCCAAGCCTGTTTTTTACTACCCCTGATGCAATCTCGCTGCAGTCCATGGTCCAAGGCTCAAGGGGAGGGTCTGCTCAACAGGGCCCCTCTCTGGGCACGGAGGCAGCAGAGGTGAGAGGGGTCCTGTGGGGCAGCAGCCCTGCTTCCCCTGCCCGGGTGGGGAAACCACTGGGGACAGTAGCTGCCGTCACCAGGCAACCCTGGTGGTGACCTGTGGGGCTCTGGCCACCAAGCCGTGCTTCTTCCACGCTCATCAGCCCTTGCCGGGGCTTTGCCAGGAGTGACCTGGTTGTGGCCCTGGAGCTGTGCCCCTTCACCCCTGGCAGTCGTGAGCTGAGTGCTGAGATGCTCCTGCCAGCCAGAGCAGAGCAGGCAGGGTGAGGGCTGGCTCCTGCTGATGGCATCTTGAGGTCCCTGGGCTCCAGGGAAACCTTAGAGCCTCTTCCAGTGCCTAAAGGGACTCCAAAAGAGCTGGAGAGGATCTTGGGACAAGAGCTTGGAGTGAAGACAAGAGGGAATGGCTTCCCACTGCCAGAGGGCAGGGTAGGATGGAGTACCGGAGGTATTGCTGACTCCCAGCTCAGCTGTTCTCCCTGGCCGGAGTGCAGCCCGCTGCCAACCCCACACCCAAAGGCTCTCCTTATGCACAGGGACTGGCAGAGCCCCCATGTCCCTAGCAGAGGTGCCACCTTCCCCCGCAGGGCTGGCAGCATCCCTGGCTCGGCAGGAAGCGTCCTCATCCCTCGCCGAGCTGGTGCCTTCCGCCAGGTCGTGCCCTGTCCCAGCCGGAGTGGCACCCACCGCCTTGTCCTGGGTGGAACACGGGCTGAAGAAGAGAGGTTCGGTGGGGAAAAGCCGAAGGTGTCCCTGGGGCACCTGGCTCCATCCAGCTCCGGCGGTGCGGCGTGACAGGATCGCGCTGCGCTGTCCCAGCCTCGCCATAAACCTGCTGCCCGGCAGGAGAGCCGATAACGGCGGGGCTGAAGTCCAAGGCAGGCAGGTCCTGGGGAGCGCATTCCAGCCCGGGGCTCGCGGTGTGACCTCTCCCAGACGCGTTTTACCGTCGCGGTGGCCGGGATGGCTGCAGGCGGGCAGGCGACGCTGGCCCTCCTGGTGCTGCTGGGTGAGCTCTGCTGACGGGCGGGGGTTGTGTCGCTGGAGGGAAGGGTCTCCGAGCTGGCTGCTCCGCTCTGCTCCTCCCCGGCAGTTCCCCCAGCGCTGGGGGCCGGGGCAGGTACAGCCCAGCCCATCGGGCTCTGCTGCTGAAGTCAGCCCGGGGTTCCCAGGGTGAGGGGAGCTGGAGCCCCCGGGGAGCACCGGGCTGGGGATCAGCAATGGCTTTGTTCAGCGTGGGACAGAAAGCGCCCAGAATGTCCTGTGTCTTCCAAAATGGGGGCTGGGACTCGAAGCTCGGGTCCGCTATAGCAGAGGCAGTGCCCCGGCAGGTTCTGGCACCCCGAGGCTGGCGGTGGGAGAGGGGGGCAGTGACAGGGTCCGTCCCAGGGAAGGTGCCACTGAGAGCTCGGTACCTGCCCCAGCAGGGTCCCAAACCGAGGTGCCCCAGCTGCGAGCACCGTGCCTGGTTCCTGCAGGTTTTCTAGCCCCGCTGTCTCTCCCACAGCCAGAACTGTCCTCCCCAGTGGGTCTGTGGTCGTCAACAGCTGCAGCAGCGCAGCCAAGCAGCTCTGCAACTTCATCTGTGACTGCAGCGACTGCTCGGACGAGAACCAGTGTGGTGGGTGCCCAGACCCCCCAGACCCATTCTCAGGCCCTGCTCCTGGGGTGAAGCAGTGGGGTGTGTTGTGGGTGCAGGTCCCTGGGGTGGTGCTGATGCCCAGGATGGATGCAGGGCCCCCGGGGTGGCTGCAGATCCATGGGGTAGGGGCAGGTCCTTGGTGCAGGTGCCCAGGGTGAGCACAGGTCGCCTGGGTGCAGGTGAGTCTGCCAGGTGGGTGCAGGGTCCCTGGCTGTGTGCAGGTCCCCCGGGGTGGGTGCAGTCCCCTGGGATGGGCACAGGTCCCCAGGGTGGCCCCAAACCTGCCTTGACCCCCACATCTGCCCACCCTCAGGGTACCTACGGGGCTCAGCAGTGCTGGGCACCCCCTTCACCTGTGACTTCGAGGACAGTGACTGTGGCTGGCAGGATGTGGGCACCTCGACGTACGGATGGGTGCGGGGCCGGGCCAGCCTGGCCATGTGGGGCACGGGGCCTCACTCAGACCACACCGTGGGCACCGACCTGGGTAAGAGGGAGCTGCTTGGTGAGTGGGCTCTGGGCACCCCAGAGTCAGGGTGCCAGGACACCCATCCTTGCAGGGTGCAGGGGATGGAGCAGACCCAGGGAGTGGCAGGAGTAGTGCTGGCACAGCTCCAGTGCCACCCCATGGGGCTGCAGCCCCTGCTCTGCTTTCTGCCCTCCCCAGGCTGGTTCTTGGTGACCACGTCCCCCCCAGCAAAGACCACGGCTACAGCCTGGCTCAGGTCGCCAGAGATGCGGGAAGCAGCTGCCACGTGTGAGATCAGAGCCTGGTACCACCTCTCAGGGAGCTGTGAGGGCACCCAAGGTGGGCACAGGCAGCGTCAGCTGCTGGGCAGTGAGGACGGCAGGTGGTGGGGAGGGATGGGAACATCTGCCCCTATGGCAGGGCCAGAGCCACCAGCACCTTGAGGTGGGTCCTTGCCATCCTCTTTGACTCTTCCACGCTGCACACGCAGAGCCGGTGGGACTTGGGGGTCCCAGCTCCAGCCCCAGAGCTGGCAGGGCTCCATTCATTGCCCCGTGCCAAGGGCACTGTGGGGGCTTCCCTCAGGGCTGAACCAGACGGAGCGGGCGGTGCTGCGCCTGGCTGTGGCACACGGGGACGACGTGGTGGGGCTGTGGCAGAGCCCCGAGCGCGGCGCTGAGGGCTGGCACCAGCTGGTCGCCTACCCCGGGCGGATCACGGAGCAGTTCCAGGTGACACAGCCGGGGACACTAGGGCGCTGTCCCCACGGCTGGGACCAGAGGAGCTGGGGGTGCTCTGGGACCCCGAGGGGCCCGGGCAGCTCACACCATCGCCGTCCTCCCATCACAGCTCATCTTCTCCCTGACACAACCGCCCACCTGCGGGGCAGAGGTGGCACTCGATGACATCATGTTCAGGAACTGTGGCTTGCCGGGTGAGTCCCACATCTGCCGGGATGTGAGCTGGGATCCTGGGGGAACTGAGTGGGGTGCAAAAGCCGGGGGAGCTCTCCCATTGCTCGCTGTGTTTGGGGCACTGTGCCCTGGCCAGAGCATGAGGTGGGCAGTGAAAACCTGTCCCTTGATCCACCCCAGGGAACGATGTGGGGGTGCTCACCGTGCCGCTGTGGGACCAGCCACTCGCTGACATGTGTCCCCCCACCCCAGAGGTCGGGCAGCAGGTCTGCGGGGCCCAGGAGAGAAGCTGCCAGCGTGGCTCCTGCCTGGCACAGCATCGTTTCTGTGATGGCACCGATGACTGTGGGGACAGCTCGGACGAGGCGCAGTGCAGTGAGCACCCCCAGCCCCAGGGAGGGGTCCTGCGGGTGGGCTGGGGTCTGCCTCAGTGGGGCAAAGCTGTGCTCTGGGCTGGCAGGCGTCCCTCCAGTTCTGCCCCATGCCGGGGAGGGCAAAATGACCCTGGGGGTTTGCATAGGGTGGCATCAGCCCAGCCCATTGCAGGCACCTACCTGTCCTGAGAGGGCTGGGACCCAGGCCTCTGGGTCACTGCTGTCCCTTCTGCCACAGACACCTTCACCCGCTGCTCCTTTGACCACGGTCTCTGTGGCTGGGAGGAGGTGGCCGGGTCCCCAGCGTGGGACAGGAACACGAGCCTCAACCTGGGCACCTCCTACAGCATTCCCACTCGGGACCACAGCAACAACAGCAGGGCTGGTACGTGGCGTGGCACCGGGGCCCCACGGCAGGTGGACGTGCCCTGGGGTGACCCACGCCCGGGCTGTGCTCGGGACAGCCATGTCCTGCACCCACACACCCACCCAGCTCCACTCAGCCCAGAATCTCCTGCAGGGTTCTTCCTCCACGTGGGCGGTGGCCCTGCTGCGCAGGCTGGTGGCACAGCTCAGCTCATCAGCCCCACTTTCCGAACCAACGGCTCCTGTTCTGTGAGTCACGGCTGGGACCTCGTGTCACAGCCCTCGTGGGCATGGTGGTGATGGGACGTGGGGCTCCCAGCTGTGGGCACCCTCATGTGGGGCTGGGGCTGTGATTGGCCCTTGCTGGGGATGGGCATCAGGTTTTTGGGGGTGGTTTGGTGACATCTCTGGTGCCCGGAGGGAGCTCTGAGCTCCTCACAGCCCCTCTGTGGGATGCAGGGGGCTGCGTGTCCCTGTCCTGAAGCTCGCCCTCCTCCCCGTCCCCAGCTCGTGCTGTACTGCCACCTCCATGGCTCGGCCACCAGCAACCTGAGCATCTCCTACGTGACCGACTCTACCAAGCAGCTGATGAGGGAGAGGATAGGAGACCTGGGCAGCTACTGGGTCCGGGAGAGAGTGGACTTCAACCTGACAGTTCCCTTCAAGGTGGGCTGGTGCTGTGCTGGGGGGAGCTGGGCTGCCTCTGGGGTCAGGGACCAGAGGGTACAGGGGCAGCACCTTCCCCCAAGCCCATCAGGGCTGTGCCAGCCCATGCTGGTCACCCCTGTCAGCTGCAGCATCGCCTCTGCTCCCACCGAGTCCCTTCCAGGGGAAAATGTGTGTCAGACAGTGCTGGCTCCCCCATCCCACGGCTCCCTGCTGTCACCCTAATCCCCCCACACTGTGCAGGGCCCCTTGCTGATGCTGCTGGTGTGGTGCTTTCCTGCAGGTGCTGATCGAGGGGGTGGCTGGCAGCGGGGGGACCGTGGCCATCGATGACCTGATCCTGTCCCAGGGCTGTGCCAAGGAGGAGGGTGAGCTGGTGGGCAGTGTCCCTCACCCTGCTCCAGTGTGGGCAGCTGTCCCTGGTGTCCTGTCCCTAAAGGACCTGCCACATGGTCTGCCTGTCCCTCTGCTCACCACAGAGACCATCCTGGGTGCAGCACAGCAAACACTTGCCCTGGGGTGCTGGTGTCTTTGTCCTGTGGCTGGGACACTCCATCTCCTGTGCCAAAACGTGTCACACAAGCAGCTCTTACTGGGCCCTGGGTCCCCTTCAGCTGGTGGCGGATGGGATGGGGATGGGATGGGGATGGGATGGGGATGGGATGGGATGGGGGAAATGGAGAGCCAGGGAGATGCTTAGGGCCAGGGGACAGTGGCTCTAAGGGTTAACACTGATGCTGTTGCTGGGCCCTTTCACCACTGCTCTCCATCCTGGATGTTTGACCATCAGAGAAGCCTGTGGTCACACCACCGAGCCAGGCAGGTGGCAGCCCCTGCGCAGCAAACGAGGTGGCCTGTGACAGTGGGGACTGCATTGCCGCAGAGCTGGCCTGCGACTTCGCCGACACGTGTGCTGATGGCTCCGACGAGAGGAGCTGTGGTGAGAGCCAGGGCAGCCACCTGTGCTGGTACCTGGTGGTGGAGGGGACCAGGCACCCCTGGGCGGGCATGGCCAGAGCACGTGAGTGCCTGCACAGCCCCGGGAGCACAATGGCCTGGCAAGACTGAATCTGGAGTTTTGGGCTGCCCAGAGCAGCTGTGGCTGCCCCATCCTTGGAAGTGTCCAAGTCCTGTTGGACAGGGCTTGGGACGATCTGGGATAAGGGAAGGTGTCCCTGCCCATGGCAGAGGGGTGGAATGAGATGAGCTTTAAGGTCCTTCCAACCCAAACCAGTCTGGGATCCTGGGATTCTTTGGCTTTGCAGGGACAACAACCTTCGAGTCAGGGGCTGGGGGCTGGCACGACGTCAGCGTGGGGCGGCTGCGCTGGGGTCTGCAGAAGGTCACTGAACCTGACAGCTTCCTCACAGGTGAGGCTGTTCCCACCACCCAGACAATGCCCTTCAGTGCCCAGCACCACGGGAGCCCCCAGAGCAGGGAGCCCCCGCCGGTGCCACTGCACAATGGGGGACGATGCCCAGGCAGGATGCTGGGCTGGGGGTGCCACCAGGGATATGAGACCCTGTCCTCACCTCACAGAGTGTTTCTGTGCCCAGGGACTTCCCTGGCCCTGCAGACAGGAGAGGGACAGATGGTGGGTCCTGCGAAGGCACGATCGCCTCCGCTGGGCCCCTCTGGCCCTGCCTGCACCATGGAGATGAGCTACAGCATCCACAGTGACCCTCAAGGTAACCTCCTGCCCCCTCCCGGGGTGCCCTGCCTGCTGCCATGCCCACCTGCCTTTGCTGCCTCTCCCTGCCCTGCTTTGCCCCATCACATTGTCCTGGAGCTGGAGTGTCCCTGTCCCCATCCCTGTACTCTGTGACCATGGGCTGGTGCCATGGAGGGCTCCCACAGGGTGGCCAGGGGTTTTGGGTGCCCACAGCCTCTGCACCACCTCTCGTTCCAGGCTTCCTCGCCGTCAGCGTCGCAGATCACACTGCTGGCACCACCCAGCTGGCCTGGCAGACACAAGGTCGTGGCAGCACAGCTGGAGGTCGTGTCCGTGTCCCGCTGGGACAGAGGAGCCGGCCTTTCCAGGTGTGCTGGACACATGGGGACCAGCCTGGGGGGCTTCCAGTGGCACAGTGCCAGTGCTCGGTGCCCCCCGGGCTCACAGCTGCTGCCCCCAGGTCGAGCTGCTGGCGCTGGTGGATCTCCAGGGTGCGGCCACTGTCAGTGTCTACAATGTGACATTCGAGCAGTGCTACCCTAATGTGGTGTCACCCACAGCTGCAGGTACGGCCAGGGGCACATGGGCAGGGAGGGTGACCCTTCCCATGGGGGCTGTCACTCTGCCCAAGAACAGGACCATGGTGCAGAAGGCTGAGGGCCAGGGCCAAGCACATATCCTGCCTTGGTCTGAGACCCCTGCGCGGGGTAAACTCGGGGAGTGGGGCAGGGGATGTTTGGGGGACCCACTTGCTTTTTAGGTGCCTTATCCCCTTCCACCTCCCTCTGTCACCTCTCTCTGGCCAGAGCTGTCCTGCAACTTTGAGAGGGACATGTGTGGCTGGTACCAGGATCTGTCCAGTGACTTCCAATGGGTCCGCAGCACTGGGCAGGGACAGGGCTCTGACCACACCACCGGCTCGGGTAAGGGGCTGGCTGCTCTTGGGGGAACCCAGGAACCCTGGGGCATCCCCTAAACTTCAATCCCCAGGCCCAAGACATGTGCTGTGCACTCCCAGCAGCCCCATGCCTATAGAGCAAGCTCACCTAGGGCAGCCTGGGAGCACCCAGGTCTGGGCTGTGGGTGATGCAGAACACTCTCATCGTGACCCCTCCATCCTGGCTGTCCCCAACATTCAGGCTACTTCTTGTCCGTGGACCCCTCTGTGCCGTGGAGCCATGGGCAGCGGGCCCAGCTCCTCACCTCCCGCCAGGAGCCGGCGGCTACCCCTCGCTGTCTCTCCTTCTGGTACCGCCTGGCCGGCCCGCGGATCGGTGCGTGCCCCACGGCACCTTCCCGGGGTGCCCCGGCCCGGCTGCGCCCTGAGCGGGGTCCCCGAGGGGCGCGGGGTGGCCGTCCCATACCCCTCCTCTGTCCAGGCACCCTGAACCTCAAGCTGCGGCCGGAGGAAGGGGAGGAGGTGGTGCTGTGGACCCGCCGAGGGACCCAGGGCAGCATCTGGCACCGGGCATGGGCAACGCTGCCCGCCACGGGCCAGCAGCGGTACCAGGTGCGGACCGGGCCCCGTGTCCCCGGCACCGGCAGGGCGCGGGGGTCTGACAGCACTGCCTGGGGACAGGTGGCTTTCGAGGTGCTGCATGACGGCTTCCTGGGGGACGTGGGACTGGACGACCTGGCGCAGACAGCGGGAGCCTGTGGGGCCGAGCTCTCCTGCTCCTTCGAGGCGGACGGCTGTGCGCTGGCGGCCAGCGGGAAGGGCACCTGGCAGCGACAGAGCAACGGCACCGGCAGCACCACCGGCCCTGCGGCCGACCACACCACCGGCACCGCCGCAGGTACGGGACACAGCAGTGCTGCTGCTTCCCTGCGCTCCGAGCGTCCTCCCTGCCCGCTCGGTGTCCTCCCTGCCTGCTCCGAGTGTCCTGCCTGCACCTCACCCCAGCCCTGCCTGCTCTTCCTGTGTCCTGCCTGCCCTCCCCAGGATGAGCAGAAGGCAATACTGCACAGGGCTCCCCAACTCTGGGCCTTCCCAACCCCAGGGCTCCCTAATCCCGGGGAGACTCCTTGATCTGGGGGGAAAACGCAGCCCCAGTTGTCCCCTAGTGCTCCCCAGCAGGGCTGGGCAGGGTTCACAACACGGGGGGCTTCTCTCCCCCAGGCCACTACATGGTGATGAACACGGGCAGGGTCTCGCTGCCTGCAGGGCACACGGCTGCCCTCACCTCCCAGCCCTACCAGCCCTCCTCCGTGCCCGCTCAGTGCCTGGCCTTCTGGTACCAGCTCAGCGCCGGGACCCCAGGTGAGCACCACCCGCCCCAAGACCCCTGGGGGCACCTCCAGGTGGATGGGAGCCCCACACGGCACAGCCCTGGACCCCTCCTCCATGCTGGGTACCCTGGGCAGGCTCCCTGCAGGTGCTGGTGGAGCAGAGCGGGGTACGGACGAAGGTTCTGAGCGTGAGCACCATGGAGGGGAACAGCTGGCACCGCAGCCAGGTCACTGTCCAGCCCGATGGGGACTGGCAGGTGAGACAGGGTAGGGTGCTGGGGGCAGCCGGGGGTGACGAGGGCGGCGTGGAGGCTGCCAGCCTCAGCTCGTCACCCTGCCCAGGTGGTGTTTGAGGCAGTGGGAGCCGGGGCTGACCACGGGTACATTGCGCTGGACGATCTGCGCGTGTCGGACGGAGCCTGCCCCGAGCCAGGTGAGAACCCACCCCACATGGGGATGGGGACAGACCCGCTCCTACCCTGAGCCTGGCCTGGCCCAAAGCTGGGGGTGGTGTGTACCACCCTGGTGCCCCATCTCCTGCCAGGTCGCACTGGGTGTCTCACAGCCCTTCTTTCTTCCCAGCATCCTGTGACTTCGAGCAGGACACTTGTGGCTGGAGCAGCCCCTCGGACCCCCGCTTGCACAGCTTGGCCTGGGGCTGGAAGAGCGGGGTCACCCTGGCCAAGTACCCTGGCCCCGAGCAGGATCACACCCTGGGCACAACGAACGGTAGGAAACACCCATCTGGCATGACCAGAGCGAGGAAGAGGAGCTGGGGCTGGATGGGGTCAGTTCAGTACATCCTGTGAGTCCTGGCTCCTCAGCAGCCCTGTCCCCACTTCGCCTGGCAGGGACAGCTCAGTCCCAAGGGCAGTGAGGTGCACAGCCGGTTTGTGTCATCCTCCAGGCATCACTCTGGGCATTTTGGGGTGGAGTGGGACAAGTGGGGTGGGACAAATGGGTGCAGGACTGGGGAACACCCAGCGCCCTGTCCCTGCCTGCCCAGGTCACTACGTGCACTTCGACACGGGCGCGCTGGGTGCCAGGGGCACCAGTGCCCTACTGGAGAGCCCACCCCTGCCCGCGGCCACCGACTCCTGCCTGCGCTTCTGGTACCACATGGACATCCCCGAGCACCTCTGTGAGCACTGCAGGGGCAGGGAGGAGGTGCCATCCCTGGGTCTCGTGTCCGGGAGTGGGGGCCTCAGTCCTCCCCACCCACGGGCAGTGGGGATGGCCCCTCGGTCCGGGCGCTGCCATCCCGGCGGAGGATGGCTCGGCTGGGAGGGCCGGGTGGCTCCCGGGGGCAGCCGGTGATGCCGGGACGCCTGTGGCCCGTCCTTGCAGCCAGCGGGGAGCTGCGGGTGACGCTGCGGGGCGCGGCGGGGCAGCGCACGGTGTGGAGCGTGGCGGGGCACCGCAGCCGGGGCTGGCAGAGCGCCGCGGTGCCGGTGCAGAGCCCCGGTGAGTTCCAGGTGAGTGCGATGGGGCCGCCCCGGGCTGCAGGGTGCCTGCGGGCGCGCATCAGCCCCCCAGAGCCCACCTTCCCCCGCAGATCAGCTTTGAGATCACCACGCGGAGGTGGCCGATGGAGGGGACAGTGGCGCTGGATGACATCATGTACAGCGCCAGGGTGGGCTGCCATTCCAGCCCAGAGAGTCCGGTGGAAGGTGCGGGGTGGGCCAGTTCTGGCCGTGAAAGGTCAACCCAGAGCTGCCCTTGGTGCTGGGCTGAGGCTGGAGGTGGCTCTGGGCAGTGGATCAAACCTGACGGCATTTCCTCTCCCTGCAGGGAAATCCTCCGGCAGCTTCGCGGCAGAGGTGGTGCTCAGCCTGCTCCTGGCCCTCGTCATCCTGGCACTGATGGCTGCTGGGGTCTGGTGCTGGCTGAAGCCGCGAAGGCTGGCGAGCAGGACACCGGCAGAGAGCAACAGTCCCCAGGGCTTTGACAACATCACCTTCCGAGACGTAAGGATGGGGTGAAGGACTTCCCTGATTACCCCGGCTGTGCCAAAACAGCGTTTTCCTAAAAGCTCAGCAAATGCCAGCAGGTTCTCCCTGACCCCGCGTTCAGCCAACGCGACAGGGAGGGGCAAAGGGCTCTGCCTCTTATCTGCTTGTTGACAAACAAGTGACCCAGAGCTGTAGGACCAGCCTAAAAATGCTGCTGCCACCAGGCAGCTGCTCCAGAAAGAGCTGAGTGTGCTCCCACCCCCCAGCCTTGTGGGAAGGGGGTCTGGCACACCTGGCTCATCCTCACTCAGCCTGCACTCACATTTGTGCAAGATGGCTCAAGCTGCAGGTCCCTTGGATCGATCTGGTGCCATCTGCAGCACAGCCACCAGCCCCAGCATGGACTCCAGTAACAAACCTGGAGCCCCCCGGGTGCCCTGGGGGTTTGGTGCCTCTGCCGGGGTCACAGGGGGGGCTGGCACACAGATTGTCCTCGCTGCAGCCTGGAAGAAATCCTGGCATTTCACAGCAGACAGCCCACGTTTGTCACCAATTCCCATTCACCTTTCTTTGCAGGACAAGGTCATTCTATCTCCAAGGGAGGAGGGTGAGGCTTGAAATCAGCAGCCAGCAGCAGGAATTGCCCACTCCCCTGGGCAGACCATCCCTCGACAGGAACCCGCACTCCAGCAGCTGCCCGCTCTGCCTCTGGCACGGGGAGTTGGCAAGCCGGGGAGCCAGCCCCCCAGAGGGACACAGCGCTGTCCTCACTACCTCCAAGTGCTCGGGGAAAGCTTTTTTGTTGTTTGTAACATGAACTTTCTGCTTCCAAAACTGAGCACCACGCCTGTGCTTTGGCAGGGGGCAGGAATGGGAGTTCTCACAGTGCCTCATCCAAACAGGGGTCTGGCCATGGAAGGGGAGGTGAAGTGTGGGGTCCTGGCCCCCTGAGCTGGGAAGAGCAGTGGGTGCTGCAGAGGGTGTGAGCCACTTCCCACACCCCAGATAAAGCACAAGAGTTCCCAGGGCCCAGAGACCCCAAGGGGAGGAAGCTCAGTGCCTCTGCTGGTTTTGGGGAGGGTGAGTGCAGAGGGCAGCACCCCTGAGGGCAGCAGGCAGCTCCCACTCTGCTGTACAGGTGCCCACCTGGTGCCCACACACCTTGCCAGCGCACTCCATCATTTACCTTTAACTGTCCCTGGGAAACCCAAAACTGTTCCTGAGGTGCAGGGTGGGCTCAGGGCCCGGACCCCCAGCCTGCACCCAGCACGGCCCCAGCCCAGGACCCCTCCCTCACCCCCAGCTTTCACACTGTAACATTGTGAACTCCAAAGCCAGCCCCACCTACAGCCCAGTTCAGCCCCTGCAGGACGAGTAGCCCACCAGGATCCTGCTGCCCCCTGCCCAGCTGGAGGGGCCTGGGACATCCTCCTGTCCCCGGTTCTGAGCAGAGCCTGTCTCCCTCCCACCCAGCTGTGCCTCAGCAGGCCAAGCACCATCCCCATAGCTCTCTCCTGCCTGCGGGAATGAGGCCCCAGCAGAGCTGAGGAAGGGCAAGGAGGGCTCAGGCTCCACCCGATGTCTCTGCAGCTGCCCAGAGCCTCCCCTGGCACGTACAGCACTGACTCCATCCTTGGGCTGCCAGCCAAGCTGCACCATCCCCGGCGCAGGGAGGTGGCACAGCCAGCAAGGCTGTGGCAGTGCTGGCCCTCCTCCCTGGCCCCCGGGTGTCCCTTTAATGACAACCCCACAAGGAAGAGGTGGTGCAGCTCCAGTCACACCCAGCCACAACATTTACTACCAGCTGGTCACATGCAGCAGCTCCCCGGGGCAACTGAAGGGTATCAAACTTTATTATAGATCTCTTTAAAACAGGCTGGAAAGAACAAACCAAACTCATTGAGATACAGTGACTGAGTCATCATTTCTGATCAAGCCCCAGCTCTCCCAAATTATTTATATATAATATATCTCACCCGTCCCCCAAATCCTTTCAATTAAATGATGACATTTCAGACCACCCTAAGTGCCTTAACATCAGCTGCTGCTAACACCACAATGCACATGTTTTCTGGCAAATCAGAGGCAGGGTTTGGGTTTTTTCTTGGGGTTTAGATCCTCAATCTCTGAAAAGGAGGAAGGAAAAACAAACATCAGGAAAATTGCTTCTTTAAGGTTGCCTTTTTACAGCAGGTACAGATTCAGCAGATTTCCCCCCAAAAGCAAGTCTGAAACCCTCTTGTTCAGCTTGGCAATATGCAGAGTGGTTGAGGAGAACCAGCTGGGCCAGATCGGTCTGAGCAAACTGATTTCGAGGCTTTGTTGTCATTTCCCTTTGGGGCCAGTTTCCAGCGGCTTTCCAATGTCCTTCCCACGCAGTTTGAGGCCTGGAATAAGACAAAGGAGACCACCACCATCAGCACTCAATCCTTCACCCAGTAACTTTATTTCCACCAATTTCAGCCTTAAGGAAGAGAACATCCAGAAAGAGAGCAGAGCTCAGGAGAATCCTACTTTAGTTTCTAGGACTTCAGACAAAAACCGACTGTCTTCCTAGGAGATGGGATCTGAACCAGCACAGGAGAGGAAAACCAACACTAAACCCTTGCACAAGTGCAATCAGGCTTCCCTGGGTCTCAGCACCTCAGAGGTTTTGGGGGCAAGCACAGGGATGGTCCCCAGGGCACAGCCCCACGCATGAAGGCACAAAGATCGAGAGCTCCCAGTTCTGGTTCAGTCAGCAGACCCAGGTTTTATCAGAACACGGCACCACACCCACGATAAACCCCAGCCAGCAACGTTCCTCACAGGAAAAAGGTAAATACCTTCCCCCAAACCACCCCTCCAAACACTGGCAGTGTTTCTGAAGTCTCCCTGAACTCACCGATGGCTCTTTCAATCTTGCCCATGACCTGGTTATTGGGGATTGCTCGTCCTGATTCGTAGTCAGCGATAACTTGTGGTTTTTCATTGATTTTCTGAAAGGAGAGGAGGAGTCTCAAACACAGCAGCACTCAGCAGCAGCCCCCCAGGACTCACACAGATAAGGAGCAGCCTCTCAATACGCCAGGACAGGTGACAAAGTGCTGCTCCCAGGCTGACTCCATCCCCACTGGCACCTCCCTGCAGTGTCCCGGAGCTGGTGGCATCTATCCTGAACAGACTTTGACCTCCTTGCTTTTCAGGAGGAGAACACCAGGGATTGCTGTTCCTTCAGACAGCAGGGAGTTGCCAACACTGCTCAGCCCAGATGGTACAAACCCCTTGGGCTGGTGTGGGAGGAAGGGGGGGGAGCAGCCTCCCACCAGCTCAACAGTCCCAGCCAGGCTCTGCCTCCACCCTGAGGCTCGAGGGCTGCACAGACAAACCTCAGAACTTCTCCCAGACAACTGAAGCTGCCAGGACATCAAGACACCAGAGATGCTGCGTTCCCCAAACCTCCAGCCCACGACACCATCCCACGAGGGGACAGGAAAGGTGCCCACCCTCACCTGGAGGTGCCCCACTCACCGTGGCCAGGTCCTTCTGCGTGAGGCCCTTGCTCTGCCGGCCCTGCTGGATCACTTTGCCCACCTCCAGGGAAACTCTGTCATGGTGCAGCTCCTCTGTCTCGCGGTCGAGCTTGGCCGTGTTCTTTGTAATGAAGTGTTGTTTGTTCTGGCCTGCTGCCCCTGTCATTCCAAGCAAGAACAAAAACACCAACCAAGGACAAACAAAATTAGGCTCAGACACCTAATTTTCAGGCGCCAAAAAGTATCAAAGGACTTTTTGCAAGCCCTCAGCTGCCCAGGATCCCAGGGAGCTGTCAGGATTTCAGCACACCAACATCGGCATTGATCTCCCCTAGATCTTGCCCATCAGGGAACATTCCTAGCCCTGCCCCTGGTGCTGTGCACACCTGCCATGCAGAGCCCTTCCCTGAACTTCACTCCAGATAGGGCAGGTCTTGCTTTTCCTTGGGCATTTAATGCTCAAACTTTGCTGCAGACACACGTTTGGAGTGAATACTGGAGTCAATACTGGAGCTTGACTCGTGCTTGCTCAGGCATGAGGCAGCACGAGTAAGTGGCTTTTAAGCAATTTCCTGACACCTTTCATGAGTAAAGTCTAACTGTACTTAGTTTTGCTGAAAGGCTGAATTTCAAAAACACATTGTTTTCTCTTATTTTAGATGTAGTATTTAAGTCCTAGTTTGAATTTTTTCTCTCACGAGTCTTTGACATGCAGCTAACTAAACCTTCTTCAAGGATTGTCTCTCTATTTATTTTCAACCGTGAGAATCTCCTCCCAACAGCGAGAGAAACTTGCCATTTACACGGGAGAGGAAACAAGGAACTTTTTAAGAGCAGCCCCATAAGAAGACAGGCAGCCATCCAAACCCTCGAGAGGAATAAACTGCCAAAACGGGGAGCTTAAGTTTTGTGATCACGAAAACTCTTCCAAGATCTCTGCGGGAACCATGCAGAGCTCTGCCCCGGGAGCAGGAGCGCAGGGGCAGCTCCAGGGCCTGCGGGAACCATGCAGAGCTCTGCCCCGGGAGCAGGAGCGCAGGGGCAGCTCCAGGGCCTCGCGCTGGGCCCCGGCCCGGGACCGCAGGCTCAGCCGGGCGGCGCCGCCCCGGAACCCCCTCCCCATCGCCGGCGGCCGCCCCAGACCGGCCCGGGCCCCCCCCGGGATACCCACACTTCTTGGAGGTCTCCACGTCCTCCCCGCGCCGCTGGGCCGCCAAGATCGCCTGCGGAGAGAGCCAAGGTGCGCGGTGAGCGCGGCGCCGCTCGGAGCGGCGGCCTCGACCGGGCCCGGCCCCGCACCCGGCCCCGCACCGGGCCCC
>VZRF01009665.1:98489-129663 GCA_013396875.1 Vireo altiloquus
GGGGGGGGGGGGCAGGGGGGGGCAGCAGTGGGGGGGGCGGGGGGCATAACTGGGTGTGATGGTGCGGTGTTGGGGCAGTGACAGGGATTGATGCGGCGGTGTTGGGGTGCAGGGATGGGTGATGGTGTTGGGGTGTCAGTGTCAGGGTGTTGGGGTGCAGGGATGGGTGTTGGGGTGTCGGTGTCAGGGTGTAGGGGGTGCAGGGATGGGTGATGATGTTGGGGTGTCAGTGTCAGGGTGTTGGGGTGCAGGGATGGGTGTTGGGGTGTCGGTGTCAGGGTGTAGGGGGTGCAGGGATGGGTGATGATGTTGGGGTGTCAGTGTCAGGGTGTTGGGGTGCAGGGATGGGTGTTGGGGTGTCGGTGTCAGGGTGTAGGGGGTGCAGGGATGGGTGATGATGTTGGGGTGTCAGTGTCAGGGTGTTGGNGGGCACTCCACACGTGTCCGGGGGCGGGGCCTGGCGGCGCTTCCGGTGCGGGCGCGGAGCGAGGGCCGGTGAGTGCGGGGCCCTCAGGGAGCGGCGGGGCCAGGCCTCGCTCCCCGGGTCACTGAGCCCTCCTGGCCGCGGGCAGCCCGGGTCACACGGGGGCAGCGGGGCAGCCCCGGGCTCTTCTCCGGCTCGCGGTGTTTCCGCTCGTGGGGCTCCTCCCCGAGACAGGCTGGGGTGTTCAGCCTGGAGAAGAGAAGGCTCTAGGGAGAGCTCAGAACCCCTTCCAGTGCCTGAAGGGGCTCCAGGAGAGCTGCAGAGGGACTTTAGTCAAGGACATGGAACGACAGTACACAGGGAACGGCTTCCCAGTGCCAGAGGGCAGGGCTGGATGGGATATTGGGCAGGAATTGTTCCCTGGGAGGGTGGGCAGGCCCTGGCACAGGGTGCCCAGAGCAGCTGTGGCTGCCCCTGGATCCCTGGAAGTGCCCAAGGCCAGGCTGGACACTGGGACTGGGAGCAGCCTGGGACAGTGGGAGGTGTCCCTGCCATGGCAGGGGTGGAATAAGATGGACTTTAAGGTCCCTCCCAACCCACACCAGTCTGGGACTCCCTGGATGTGCTCCCTTAGGTGTTTTAGGTGTCTGTGGCACCTAGTCGCAGGGAATGAAGGTGTGAGATGCATAAGCAGCCAAAACAAAAGCATTTTATTATTTTCCTCCTTTCCAATTTGGTCGTGCCTCTCATGTCCTCATTTTCCATCCCTCTGGAGAAGCCTCTGTGCCTGCTTGGGCACCACCAGTAAATCTGGGCTTCACCGTGTGCCCAGCGTCCCCCCAGGAGCCTCTGGGCAGAATTTTAGTCCCTCCTGACAGGCGTGAGAGCAGGCACTGGTGGGCTGTGGTGCCCAACAGGTTTTTGGTGAATTGAGTTTATTATATTTATTTCTGATCACCTTTAAGACAGTTTTTTACCTTATGCGGAGCAAGAAGTTTTGCTATCTCTAAACAAACTGCATTTTAGTCAGTCAGGACAGGGGGTTTTATCAGGTCTGTGCTTCCTGTCTCTGTGTTCTGGATTTAGTTCTAAAATTCAAGTTTCCTCCCACATTTGGGAGGTGAAGGCAGGCTTGTAGTGTGGTTTTTACATCAGTGTGTTTACTTGTGTTGGGGGACAGTCTAATAATCTGTGAGTGACACAGTTTGTATGAAAAACCACCCCCATACCATTATAATCAATTGGAGAAAATACTTTTATTTTCAGTCTCTGGAGATACAGCCAGAACTTTTCGTTCACATGGCAGCAGCAAACTCTTCTCCACCGGGTTCTTTGGATCTAAACCAGCCTGGGTTTGCAAAGGAGATCCTGGGAACTAAACTGGAGGTCAAATACCTCTGCTCTGACTGCAAGAACATCCTGAGGCGGCCGTTCCAGGCGCAGTGCGGCCATCGCTACTGCTCCTACTGCCTGAAGAAAATCATCAGGTAACTGCTGTGCCTTCAGCATGAAGACAAAAGGCTTGAAAAGGCTTTTTCAAGAACAAAAGCAGAGATAGGTCTCGTTTTCAGGATCTTCTCAGTAAGGGAGCTGTGTTCAATCACTGAGGTTCAGCATCACCTCTTCTCTAAGGGAATGTGTAATCTCTGACTTGCCTTTGTTGTTACTTCAAAGTCCTCTTTTCCAGAATCCCCCGCATTGTTTTTGCCATTGAGAAGGCAGTCCAGGTCTATCACCCATCTCCTTCAGTCCTCATCACAGCTACAGAATGCTCCTAAAAGTCATTGTGTCAAAATGGGAGAGGTCTAAGCACAAGCTGCCTTCCAGAGAAGTCTCCTTGTGTTTCACTCCTACCTTTGAGTGAGGGAAACTTAATGGAATGGTTAATTGGCAGAAGAAAAAAAGTTAGAAATAGGCATCAAAAATATACACAAGCAAAGGCTCAGTGTATTGTTTTAAAAATAAGAAAACATTTCTATTTAATAAAATTACCAGAAATCACTTTATTGTTAAACATAAGTTAATTTTTTTTGGTTGTGTTTGATGATTGTTTTTCTGTCTGATAGTGCTGGACCTCAGAAGTGTGCCAGCTGTATCCAGGAGGGAATATATGAAGAAGGAATTTCTATTTTGGAAACAAGCTCGGTAAGAAAAAACACATAAAAAACCCCCTAACATCACTGGTGTCAGTAATACCAGTTTTTGTTTAAAACCCAAGCTCTGAGAACTTCTTATTCCTAGGAACCCTTTCCTTCCGTGGTGAGAAGTGTGATTACTGTGTTGGACTCCCCAGTGCTGAAATCCAGTCACGAGTAGTGCCCTACTTAAAGCTCTCACAGAGATTTGGTTGCTATTAACACACCTCTGAAGGTTGATGGGGCAACTGATCTGGGAGGAGTTTTCAGAAGGAATTCGAAGTCCTGATCAAAACTGCAAGCCCTCAGTAATATTTGTGGTTTGCTCGTTTTTTTCCATTTGAGGCTTTCCCGGACAACGCGGCGCGGAGGGAGGTGGAGAGCCTGCCTGCTGTGTGCCTCAACAGCGGCTGCACCTGGAGGGGAACCATCAAGGAGTACGAGGTACAGGCCAAAGCAAGGCTTGGCACGTCTGCATCCTTCTTTCCTCTGTGTTTGGGGAAGGCTCAGGGAGTTGTCCGTGCCCACTGACAGCAGGGAGAGCTGTCAAATCTCTGGACTTCAGTGTCAGCTGGAGAGGTTCCTGAGTGAGGGTTTGTGTGCCCTGCTGAGGGCACAGGCTGGGCTGAGATCGTTTCGGGTTTGCTCGTGATCACAAGGATTCACTTGTGAGCCTGACCCTTCCGTGGTGGGAACCACCTGCTCTGTCTCCAGCTCTTTTCTGCTGTACACGACTGTCAAGAAATTGCTGTGCCATGAAATGGTTGTGAATTCCTCTGCAGTATGCGAACCTAAAACTCCTTCAGACTCCATGAGCATCACAGAAAATGACCTGATCCCATTTCAGCTGTCTCCAGAGCTAGCAGGGCAGTGGGACTGAGTGTTGGGTCACCCATCACCCCAAGCTGTTCTGGGCCACAAGGCTGCTGGACAGGATGGGTTTTCCACCTCTGTTCACCTTGAGGAGCCCACCAGCTTTATAACCCAGGTTTTAGTCATGGCTCTGGGTGGTTGGTCCATAGCATGTGAGTGTGTGTGAAGCTTTTGGCTCCTGAAGGACAACTTTGTCATCCCTCTTGGAATGGCAAAACCCCCACACAGGAAGCCTGAGATAAGAGGAATACATTTTATTTCCCTCTAACACTTGCTGCAGATAAAGATCATAGCCTGGTGGTTCACAGAGCTTTGGTAGTGACTGATACGTGTTTCAGGAAGAGGTTTAACCTGGGCCTGTCCAGGCTAACATTGGGATTCTCTTGATGATGCTGTTGCAAGGTGGAAGGGAAGGAAGAAGCAGCAGCTGTGCATGAGGCCTGAGTGTTCTGCCCAAACTGCTGAGCCTGTTAGCAGAGCGATGCCTCTGCAGCTCTGCTTCTTTGTCGCCCTGTCTGAGCCTTCTGCTGTGTGCTCAAAGTTCACTCCAAGAGATGTCAGTGCTGAATGGTTCTGCTGCTGTGAACCCCCATTTGCAGATCTGTGAGAGGCTCGTGGTGTGCATGTGGGACTGAAGAAGTGTCTGCCACAGCACAGAGTTTGGGGCTTGCATGTGAGGGAACAGGGTACCCTGGTGCTGAGGTTTCAGGTTCAGGCTGTGCTGGTGGTGTCTGCAGATTGTTTGCTCCATGCTTTAATTTCTCCTGGTGCCCAGAAGCCCGATGTCTTCTGCAATGATTATAGTGAGCTCATCTTCATTAGACTAAACCAAATTATATCTGTCAGCAGCTTCCAGTGCTGATTCCATCCACTGTGGCTGATGAGCTGTGCTGAACTTTTTCTCCTGGTTTTAAAAAAAGTCTTAGCGTGTTCTTGCAGAGCTCAGCAAAAATCTTCAGTTGCCAAAGGTTCTCCCTGTGCATTCTGACAAGTGTTTGAGTGCTTGAGTCCAGCCAGAGCTCCCACTGGGAGTTCAGAAGGGCAGCAAGCTGTCCTGGGATCAGGCTGATTGCTTGCAGGGCTGCAGAAGCGTGTGATGCCCCAGAACCCTGCACACAGCTGATGAAGAGCTCCTGAAGGGATGAGTCTGTGCCTTGTTTTTACTCTCCACCTGATCTTCCCAAGCCCCAGTTTGGCGTTTGCTGGGACAAAGGCTGATTGATAGAGGTGTGGCCCTGGCGTGCATGGGCTGTGGGTCTGCCAGGGATTTGTGAGTCTCCACTCTCCTGGTTTTTGTGAGTTTCGGGGAGTCCTGTGTGGTACAGGGGGTGTGGGGGTTTGGAGCAGTGCTGGCTGCTTCCTCTCAGGGGCTGAGTCGCCTCTCCTGCCTGTGCCAGTGGCATCCAGCCTAAGGGAGGAGGTTATTTTGTGCCCTCTCAGGAAAAGCTGGTTCTTTCCTAGGAACTGGTGGGAGGAGGCGAGGTCTGGCTTGTGTTATCTCCTCCCAGCTGCCTGCCCAAGAGCTGTGGCATTTCGTCAGGACTAATATGTAACAGTCTGTCCCCACGCTGCCAGAGCCATGTGTGTGGCTGAGGAGGGCTGGGAAAGGAGGCACTGAACGGCTGCGTTGGCCCAGAGCCTCTTGGTAGCTTGGGCTAACATTAAACCCATCCTTGAGGGCCAGTGCAGAGCTGCCTGGTGCAGCAGAGTTGCATGTGTAGCTGCACTGTGGGTAACGTCCTGCAGCAGCAGCACTCCCGCTCTGGAAAGTCCCTCAGAGCTATTTCCGACAGGACATGGAAAGTCCCTCGGAGTGAATTCACTGTTTGCTAATTTAAAAATCACGTGTTGTGCTGACAGAGGCTGCTCTCCCCTTGCAAATCAAGAGATACTGTCACTTCTGGTTTGCTAATCTTATCAGGGGAAAAATGTTCTGCAGCTGGAAAGCCTCAAAAAAAGGAGTAAAATGGATTTCAGTTTTACTTTCTTTTCAGGCAGACTAAAGTTTGGCTCTCAAAGGGAAACGCAAAACTGAATGAGTGCAGTATGCTTGGACATGACTTGCACTTCTGCTTCAAGCTGTGTGGACCATATGCAATATTTAAGTCTGGATTTATGGCTGCATTTTTCAGAGTTTGTAAATATTTAGTGGAGTTTGGATAAAGTAGTTTGTGGTGGAACTGAAGGGTTTTTCCTTTTGTTAGTGACCTTGTTTCCTGTATAGGCTTCCTGATGAGTCTGTCTGCATGTACATGTGGAAAATCAGCCTGTGGGCATGAGCCTTTAGGTTCAAGAGCAAAGTCTGAGGAGGGCTGCAGAAACTAAACCTAGCTCATTAAAGAAAAAGGAAAGACCCCAAAAACATGCCCAGTGATATCCAGGCGTAGGGAGTTTGTGGCTCCTCAGCTCTGGTGTGTTTTTCCTCCTGCCTTACAGTACCTCCAGCTGCCCACGTCCCTCTCCTGTTTATCAACATATCGTTGTCAGTTTTCATACACCTTTTATTTATACTTTTCATCCCACCAGTTCCCTTCCTGTGCCCTCCCCCCAGGACTGAGATGGGAGGAGGGGACTGAGAAGGGATACACACAGGGTCAGCTTTGGCATTCCCCTTGGTTACTCCAGACAGGGGATTTAACTTGGACCTCTTCACCTGGAAACAGAATTAACTGAGACATAAGGAAATGAAATTGTCCAATTTTAGGAAGGAGAACTAAGTTTTAAGCTTAAACTCGACATCAGTATTTAAACTAAGTTTTGTGGGTCTCAGATGAGCTTAGCTCCTGAGGCTGAGCAACAGGCAGGTGTGGGAACAAGCTGGCCTAATCCATGCTGGAGGGAATGTGTTTTTCTTGAGTTTGTTGTTGTCACTTTGGTTTTAGAGAGTTCTTTGTAAGAAGCCTGGAAGGCTGCAGAAAGTGCAGAACTCAGACCCCAGGTGATGTTACTCTAAAGCCTGTGGAGTCAGAAGGGATGTCTGCAGCCCCTTCTGGGCTGTGTGGCTCCCGGGGACCAGAACAGCATAACTGGGCATTCCCTTCTGCCCACTGTTCCCACTTGAGAGGTGCTGGAGAACCCCTACCTTATCTAGGGAAAACTCCCTCTTCAAAAATGCTTCTGGGGGCCCTGAGCCCGGGGTTCCTCCTGCTTTATCGTGCACTGTGTCGTGCCCTTCGGCAGCAGTGGCACCCCGGGAATGCCCCCACAGGTTTTGGTGGTGATTTTCAGCGGAGGCTGAAACTTCATCTTCAGGCTTTTGTGCATTCCTTTGAGGAGAACTGGTGGTCTTTGGAGCTCATCCACCTGTCTGCTGCTCCTACAGAGCTGTACCTCTGAGTGTTGTGTCAGTGCTGCCTGTGTGGGGTACAGTGCTCGAGGTGCTGTGGCAGGAACCCTTGGTGCTGCTGTGTAAGGGTGACCAGCCTTCTCTTTAAAACCCAGTACAGCATTTATTGTCATTTTCTGAAGGTTTTGGTTCTAAGTTCTGGCCTGGTGCTGAAGTGCATTTTGCAGCTAGCTCCAGCCTGGACCAGACCATTTTCTGGTGGGAGAATCCCTGACTTGCACATGCAGGTGACCAGAAGGACCTGCTGCTTTTGGAAAAGGAATCAGACACACCTTTACTTTCCAGAGCCAGAGCTGAGTCCCGTGAACACATCTGAGGCACACTTACAGTCCCCGCAGTAGTTAGTGTAGCTGGCTGCCCAGACACGAGGCATTTTCCCGTCCAAGCCATGGTGGGAGGTGAAGCCACGGGGAGTGCCGGAGAGCGTGCGTGGGAGGGGGTTGGAAAGCCCCGGCTGCAGAGGGTCTGCTCTTCACTTCTGAAACCAGCTCAGCCTTCTTGTGGTAGCCCAAAAATTAATAGCTTTGACATCTGCCTCTTGGAGAATGAAAAGCTCTAAGTCAGGAGGTTTGAAGTGGAGGTGAGTGCCAAGTGTCCCTTCTAGGCTGTGAGGAAACCCCTCCCATTTCCATCTTGGAGGCCCCCCTGGGGAACTGACAGAGGTGCACCGAGCAACTCTTGCTTCTTAGCACAAAGGATTCAGCTTCCCTCAAAACCCTCCCTTTTACACTGGAGACCCATTTTCAGTGTTTTCTCTGCAATTCCGTGGGCCCGCCCTTTTCCTTGTAGCCAGGCTACCGTGTCACAGGAGCCAAGTGCTGCACATGGCAGTGCTGGGCTGGAGATCACCCAAGCCCTGACAGCCACCACTGTGCCCTGTGCCGTGGCAGCTGCCTTTCCTCTGCCATCGTCCTAGTTTGGCTTCCTTGTTGCTCCTTTCCCGCTACCAAGCCCTTGAGCTGTCTGCTTATGGTTACTGTTGCTGTGCTCAGAGGAGACTGATGGAGTGTCTTTGCAAGAGCAGGGGTTTTTGCAGGAGAGCTGCAGCACGCAGCTCGCTCTGAGCCTGCCCTGCTGTCCCTCTGCCAGCCCTGCCCTTCGCTGCGACCTTGCCACAGGCTCTGGCAGAGGTACCTCACAGCAGCTGCTTCAGCAGTGGCGTTTCCCAGCTGCCTGCCTCATCCCTTCGCTGGAGGGGGAACCCTGTGTCATGCTGATGGATTCCTAGCATGGTTACAAGACCTCCATAAAACATGTGTGGATGTGGCAGGTTATGAGCAGAGCAGCCAGGCAGCAGGGGCATGTCCTGCTCTGCCACCAGGGTATGGAGATAATGATTTCCAGCAGAAGCCTCTTCCAGAGTTTATTATTAGGGAAAGACATTGATGTGTGGATCAATCGGCGGCTTTGGCTGTAATCGAGTGGGAAGAACCAGGTGTTGCTGAAGGCTCTTAACTCTGCCCCAGTTGATTTTCCTGCTCCTGCTGTTGGATGCAGCAGGCTGGCCTGTGCCTCGCTGGGTGAGCCATTGTCTTCCAGCTCCACTTTAATTCTTCCATGACTGTCCCCTCCCTCTGACGCCTGTCCGACTTGATTTCCACTCTGATTCCCTCTGGGAGAGTGCCTGCTCTTGCCTAGCCCCACTCACAGCTTTCCAGAGCTCCCAAAAACTTTCCAAGCAAGTGCCTGGATGTCAGTGGTGCTTACCCCTGGAGCAGGAGCTATAGCTGTGGATTTGGGAAAGGTATAAACAGGAGGATTGCTCCATTGCCGGGGAGTGGAGTGTGGCAGATCAGGCTTGAGTGCCAACCCCTGCTCTTGGCTCGGGGTGGGTTGGATTTCTTCCAGCAGTGATACCATCCATCTCTGTTCTGACACCCGCGTGGGGCGGGAGGAACAGGGGTTTCCAGAAGAGCCTGAAACTGTTTATACAGAAATGTTTGGATCTGCCCTGGCTGAAGCTTCTGGATGTCTTTAACCCTTTACATCCAGAACAGTTGCACTTCGAGCTCAGCAGGGCTGGTTTCCTTCCCGTGCTGCAGGCAGGGCTGCTCACTCTTGGGCATTACATCATAGTGCGGAGGGGAGTCAGGATGGAGGATAAATGCTGGGAGGTGGGGAGTGTGGAGGGGGTGATAATTTCACACCCAGCATGTTGGCATGGGAGAGCATAAGTTTAAAATACTCCCTTTTAAAATAGTTGCCTCTGCAGTGAAGTATCCTTCTTTCAGCCAGACCGTCTGTTCTACCAGTGCGTTGTGGGTCATAGGGTAGATGCTATCGGGTGTTTGTAGAACATGAGAGCTGTAGGTAGGTAGAAGAAAGGGCTCAGCCCCTCTGAGCGAGTGGGATGAAGGCAGGCACTTGGCCTCCTCCTCTTCTGTAGGCAGCAGTGTCCGTGTAGGCAGCAGTGTCCGTATAGGCAGCAGTGTCCGTATAGGCAGCAGTGTCCGTATAGGCAGCAGTGTCCGTATAGGCAGCAGTGTCCGTATAGGCAGCAGTGTCCGTATAGGCAGCAGTGTCCGTATAGGCAGCAGTGTCCGTATAGGCAGCAGTGTCCGTATAGGCAGCAGTGTCCGTATAGGCAGCAGTGTCCGTATAGGCAGCAGTGTCCGTATAGGCAGCAGTGTCCGTATAGGCAGCAGTGTCCGTATAGGCAGCAGTGTCCGTATAGGCAGCAGTGTCCGTATAGGCAGCAGTGTCCGTATAGGCAGCAGTGTCCGTATAGGCAGCAGTGTCCGTATAGGCAGCAGTGTCCGTATAGGCAGCAGTGTCCGTATAGGCAGCAGTGTCCGTATAGGCAGCAGTGTCCGTATAGGCAGCAGTGTCCGTATAGGCAGCAGTGTCCGTATAGGCAGCAGTGTCCGTATAGGCAGCAGTGTCCGTATAGGCAGCAGTGTCCGTATAGGCAGCAGTGTCCGTATAGGCAGCAGTGTCCGTATAGGCAGCAGTGTCCGTATAGGCAGCAGTGTCCGTATAGGCAGCAGTGTCCGTATAGGCAGCAGTGTCCGTATAGGCAGCAGTGTCCGTATAGGCAGCAGTGTCCGTATAGGCAGCAGTGTCCGTATAGGCAGCAGTGTCCGTATAGGCAGCAGTGTCCGTATAGGCAGCAGTGTCCGTATAGGCAGCAGTGTCCGTATAGGCAGCAGTGTCCGTATAGGCAGCAGTGTCCGTATAGGCAGCAGTGTCCGTATAGGCAGCAGTGTCCGTATAGGCAGCAGTGTCCGTATAGGCAGCAGTGTCCGTATAGGCAGCAGTGTCCGTATAGGCAGCAGTGTCCGTATAGGCAGCAGTGTCCGTATAGGCAGCAGTGTCCGTATAGGCAGCAGTGTCCGTATAGGCAGCAGTGTCCGTATAGGCAGCAGTGTCCGTATAGGCAGCAGTGTCCGTATAGGCAGCAGTGTCCGTGTGGGCAGCAGTGTCCGTGCGGGCAGCAGTGTCCGTGTGTCCATGTGGGCAGCCGTGTCCATGTGGGCAGCAGTGTCCATGTGGGCAGCAGTGTCCATGGGCAGCAGTGTCCATGTGGGCAGCAGTGCCCCCCAGGCCCCCTGGCTGGCTGGTCATCCCTCCAGGGACACACAGTGATGCTCAGAGCTTAAGTTACTCACTTATAGCATAAAAAGGAGAGAGTAACCAAGAAGCCAAAGTGGAGCCGCTGCTGGTTTCACTTTCCACCTCCTGACGTGTGACAGGGTGAGGTCTGTGCATGTTCCCCCACAAGACAGCAGAGATTCAGTGTGACCAGGTTTTCAAACCTGGTTTCAGATGGCTGCATTTGGAATGCTCCTGGTTGGATTTTTTTTCTGTCCCTACCATGGCAGAAGACTTCAGTGCTCTTATCTTTTAATCTGAATTTTGAGCTGTGTATTCATGGTGTTTTCAATGCCTTGTTTCAACTGGTGGGTGTATAAAGAGAAGGTTTAGGCAGTGTGGAAATGACACAGAAGCAGAGGCATGTTCCAGCATTCTCAGTTTAGCCAGCACTGTTGCCCAGGAGTCTGCTGAGGACAGAGGATCACGTTGCCCTGGTCATTTGTTCAGCCTCTCTGACCATCACACAACCCTGACTCTGGCTGCAGGAGCAGGTGCTTGTGTGCAGGGACTGGTAAATGAAACAGTTTAAAAATATTTTTCTTTCTGGTTGAAAAATGGTATTCTAATTCAAATGTGAAGATACAAATCAGACAGCTCAGCCCAGTGTGTGATGAGCTGGCACTGGGCCCATGCCTCAGCTGACTGATAACGATTACAGTGGAAAAATTACCCAAATTATCTTGCTGAGGTAGTGGCTCACTGCACTCAACCTGCCCCAATGCGTCTGCTCCTGGCAGAGCCATAAATGGAGCTTCCAGTTGATTATCTTGGCCATCAAAGCAATAATTTGAATTTTTTTTAAAATTATTGTAGCAGCTTTTAAATAGAGATTGAGGCTATGTAGACACCCAAAATTGGGGTAGCCTGGAGGTCACAGGATGAGTCAGCAGCTCAGAGGGACCAGCGTGACCAAGGTCTGGGTGTAGGTTGGTAAATCCAGCGCTCGGCTGCAGTGAGGTGTAATCCACCCCCATGGGATTGTGCTCATCCCAGAACCTCCTTGGGGCTTTTATTTGAGGACAAATGTGACAAATTTCTCCTGTTCATTCCTTCACAGGCTCATGACGAGGTCTGCCCTGAATTCCCGCTGACTTGTGAAGGCTGTGGGAAGAAGATTCCCAGGGAGAAGGTACCCACCCGACCCTGTGCCATGGGGTGTTCAGTGTCCTGATGGGCTGAGCTTGGCACTCTGGGAGCAGGGAGGAACAGAGCCCAGTAGGAAATGGAGTGGGGAAAACAGCTGAGAGGCAGCTGTTAGTGTGGATGTGAGTTTTCTGTGAGGATGGCCGTGAGGGGATGTGGCTCAGGGGCACTCACAGGTCAGTGTTGGTGCTGCCTGTGCCACCTCCCTTGGAGCCACATCTGGGGGCAGAGCCTCTGTGGGAAAAGCACCCTCATGGGTTTATGTTCTGTGTGGAGCAACTGCATCAACCACTGCTGCAATTTTGGAAAGAGAGTCCATCTCCAGCTATATTAATTGATATCTAATTAATCATCTGATGGAATCCATGCCTATAGCATTTCCAGTCTGCTGGCTCCTGGGACAAGGCTCACAAGTCTGAAGAATTCAAGTTTTGGGAAACATTTTCAAAAAGCACATTCATCTGAAACCATCTTGCCTTCTACGGGCAAATATTTTTAGTAGCAGTGTTGGAAAAAGCCCTTTAGCAGGGCAGGGGAACAGAGGCAGCAAAAAGAGGAGCAAAAGAGTTCTACATGGGCAGCATGAGGAGGGGCTTGGGGATGGGGGTGCAGCCCAGCTTATCTGCAGGCAGGAGCTAAAGCCCTGCAGGGAGGAGCTCGTGGGATCCCCACGGGAGATCTACCCTGTGATTAAATATTAACTCCCATGTTTATCTCTCCAAACCCTTGTTGATTATTTGCTGCCATGTTAACTCTGAGTAACCCGACTCATTACACAAGCCAGATGGATCTAGAAGCCTTTAAAAAAGTGGTTTCAAACCAGTTTTAATTGACATCTGTTGTAGCAGATGTAGGAGTTAAGTGGGGAGGGAATATGGTGGTTGTTCAGAACAGGGCTCTGGTATCTGATGGTGAGGGGTGTACTAAGCCCAAGCTGAAGTTGTGCCAGTGCTTGTTGGATTAATCATGTGCTGTGTGGGAACCTGAACGAGTCATCTCAGTGCTGAGGGGTTAGTGGCACCTCTGCAGAAATGTAATGCTGGGATGGAGGTAAAAATACCAACCTGTGGCATGTCCTGACCAGAGTTATGTGAAGTGCCCAAAATGAAATGTGCCCTTGCTTCATGGGGTTGTTGCCTATGTCTCCCATTCCTCAGCCCTCAGGGAAGCTCATTATTCTGCATCCACAGCTTGTACCTGTTGCTTTTTCTCCCTTGCACATGCAGGTGAGCAGTGAGACTTCCCAGCCATCAAGAGAAGTAAAAATCAAGATTTTTTCAAGGGTCAGGGCTGTATTTGTATTCCAGTGAAAGTCACACCTGATGCAGACAGAGCCCAGGTTTAATGGGCACCGTGGCAGCTGGTGATTAGGCACAGCTTGGGCATTCTCCAGTGTGGCTGCAGTTCCCAGATGTCAGTGGGATGGAGAGGGAGCACTGGGGACACATAAGATCTAACACTGCCTTGCTTCCTCCCTGTCTAGTTTCGAGACCACGTGAAGACCTGTGGCAGATCCAAAGTCCCTTGCCGGTTCGAGGCTGTGGGCTGTGCTGAGGTGGTAAGGGCTCCTCTCCTGGCTTACCTGGGGGCTTCTCAGGCCCAGGGTTAGAGTTCACCTGCAAACTGCTGTTGCCCAAACTGTCACACGTGTTTGCATTCAGGTATTTGAAGAAAGAGAGGTTTTAAACCCTTTGCAAATGGAGCTTCACATTGTCTGCTGTGCAGAGTCTGGGATGAAATTCCAGTTCCAGGAATGAAATTCCTGTGGAAGGAAATCCCCTCCTACTTTAAGAGCATGCTAAATTCTTTGGGACTCTGGTGGTTATGCTGCTTTCAGGGGGAATGGCTTCACACTGCCAAGGGTCAGGTTTAGATGAGATTTTAAGAAGAAATTGCTCCTTGTGAGGGTGGTGAGGCACTGGCACAGGATGCCCAGAGCAGCTGTGGCTGCCCCTGGATCCCTGGAAGTGTCCAAGGCCAGGCTGGATGGGGCTTGGAACAGCCTGGTTTAGTGGAAGGTGTCCCTGCCCAAGGCAGGGAGTGGGACAGGATGAGCTTTAAGGTCTCTTTGAATCCGAGCAAGTGTGTAATGACTTGTGATTACAGTCCTCCTGGAAGTGAAGAACTGGGACCATGCCATATTTCTCTGTGTCACTTCGTTTGTTCAGCTGCCACTGGTGATGTTCACATAAATCCCTCCTCCAGGGGGTTATGTGAGGCTCTGTCCTTTGCTGCTGTTAGGTACATCTGACAGAGCTTTTCTGAGAGGGGTTGGGGGAAGGCAGAGCACACCAGTACAGCTGGGGGAAGCATTTAGCATCCCTCATTGTATTTGATCTAAAACATTCCTAAAACAAAACAAAAACCCACACCACCTCCGCCAAAACACATTTTTTTAATTCTTTCTTTGTTTTTTCCCCCTATAAATTATAAATTTAAAGCTGATGTTGTGACCTGGATAGGAGGAATTTGTTCTGTGGATGGTGACAGTGTAGATTGCACATGCTGAATGGGGGACGTATTTCTCTTCATGTAGGTGGAAAATGAAAAGCTCCTGGAACATGAAAGCAAGTGTTTGGCAGATCATCTCTACATGCTGCTGAGCTCTGTGCTCAGCCTCAAGGCTGGTGCTGGGGACCCAAAGTCCCTTCCTGTCCTTTCCTCATCACAAAACAGCTCCCCACTGCTGGCAGCAAACTCGCTGTGCTCGGAGTCGGAGCTCTCCCGGTCCCTGGAGCTCTTGGGAAGGTGTGAGGCCCTCGAGAGGAAAACAGTGACCTTTGAGAACATTGTCTGTGTGCTCAACCGGGAGGTGGAGAGAGTGTCCCTGACAGCTGAAGCCTACAGCCGCCAGCACCGGCTGGACCAGGAGAAGATCGAGACTCTGAGCAACAAGGTAACTGCTCGCCTGCGCTTCCCAGCGCTCCCAGCAGAGGCTGCTTCCTGTTTCCTTTCCGTGTCATGAGCTAGCAGAGCTTCACCACCTGGCCCTGAAACTCCACAGATCTGAAGGCAGAACTAAAATGCCCTTTGTGCCTGTGCCCATGCCTCAGCAGCTCCCTGGAAAAGCTGGGAATTTAACTGACCTGTGTAAAGCACCCGATGTCTGTTAATTACCAAGCTGGGCAGACACCGAGGGGTTCTTCCTCAGCAAAGTTTTCCGACAAGAGCCAGAGCACCCAGAATTTCACTGCATCTGTGGGGCTGCTCCCCTTCCAGAGCTTTCCAAAGGAGTGCTGCCTTTGCCAAAGGAGTGCCATCAGTGCTGCTGCCTGCAGCAAGTCTGGAGGTGTGAAGGAGCTGCCTCCACCAGTCTGCTCCAGCACAGTCCCTGTGGAGTGCTGCTGGTGCTGCTGGCACCTGGAGCTGTGCAGTTTGCAGCGTGCCTGTGCTCTCTGGGCAAGGGACCTGGTGAGACCCTGCGTGAGCTGGCAGGGACGAACCCTTCAGAGGGTGTAGGTTCTTTTCTTTCTCAATTTGATTTTGTCACAATGCTGAGTTGTTGGGGTTTGTTTTCCCCATCCTCACTTCTTGTGCTACTCAGCCAATGGAGCAGCTCCTTGGAAGGATTTTTACATTGGCTGCATTATTTAGATTGGAAAGTTTCCAGCTCTAGCACTGAGCTGTGTCTCTGGATCTTCTCCAGAGTAACGGGGTGCAGAAGGAAGCTTCAGTGAATTGGCTTACGTTGCTCAGTTTCTCTGTCCCGTGCTCCCAGTCCATTCTGGAGAAAGTCTCTCCCTAAGGAGCATCCCGAGGGGATGCCAGGCCCTGCCAGGCTCTGCCAGCTCTCCTGTGCCCCAGAGGTGTTTCTAACCTGCCCGTGTGTCCCACTGAGCAGGTCCGGCAGCTGGAGAGGAGCATTGGGCTCAAAGACCTGGCCATGGCCGAGATGGAGGAGAAGATCAGGAACATGGAGGCTTCCACCTACGATGGGGTTTTCATCTGGAAGATAACGGAGTTTGCCCGGAAGCGTCAGGAGGCCATTACAGGTCGCTCTCCTGCCATCTTCTCTCCAGGTGTGCAAAATCACCGAAATCTTCTGCATCTCATCTGGGTGTGAGTCTCGTGGCAGGTCCTTTGCTTGGGAGATGCTGCCAAGGCTGGGTTGGATGGGGGCCTGAGCACCTGGTCTGATGGAGTGTGTCCCTGCCCATGGCAGGGGCTTGGACTAGATAATCTTTGCATAACCTTTTTGTTTGAATTAAAATACTCAAGAGACCATAAAACCAGCAAAAAAATGGTTGAGGAAGGGAGGAAATATATATCAGAGCCAGAGATATATCTTTAAAGCCTAAAGTATGACTGTGCAAGAGATAATGTCTAAGTAAAGCCCAAACCATAGCAAGGGAAGTGCTCAAACATCAGTATCAGAGGAAGGGACTCTCCTCACAGAGTGCCCCAGCCCAACGCTGGGACAGTGAGCAGTAGGTTGGGATCTGGTTGTTAGCTTGGGAAAGCACTTCCCAGATGTGAGCAGAAGCTGAAAGCAGCCCCTCACACTGTTCTCTTGCTCAGTGGGGAGCTCCCCTCGCAGAGAATGGCTGAGAGGGGAGCTAGGGTTTGCTGAGCAGGAATTGCTCAGGTCCGGGGGTTCTGGAGAGCTGTTTCACAATGCCCAGAGCTGACACAGCCCTTGAGCCTGTACCCTGCACCTGCTTCTTGGGACTGTGAAACAGCACCTGTGGCTTGGCCATCAGGGAAAAGCAAATGAGATTTTATAATTACTTCAAAATCTGTCTTCTGGGTGAAGGCCATTCCAAGTCTTTTTTTTCTGAGAGACCTGGCTCCTCCCAAACTTTTAAGAGTCCTCAGAGTTCAGAGGCATCTGCTGGTGCCAGGCTGTGCTGCATTGGGCCCTCACCATGCCTGTTCCACACTTCTCTGACAGCTTTCTACACCAGCAAGTATGGCTACAAGATGTGTCTGCGCGTGTACCTGAACGGGGACGGCACCGGGCGCGGGACCCACCTGTCCCTGTTCTTCGTGGTGATGAAGGGGCCCAACGATGCCCTGCTGCGGTGGCCCTTCAACCAGAAGGTGGGTCTGGAGCAGAGCCCACCCTGTGCAGCCATGGCACCCACTCGAGCTCCTGGGCACTGTTACTCTGGCATGGCAAAGGAAGGGCTCTGTGCTGGCTGCCCTGGGGGTTCCCTGGCTGTGCTGTAGGGTGAGCGTGGGGTGACGTGGGGTGTTTGGAACCCCACAGAGCCTCTGCAGGGGTTGAGGGCAAGGGAGGGTTGTGGCCTCGGAGCTCAGGGACAGGGGGTGCTCGCTTGGTGTCAGGAGCTCCAGTCCCAGCTCCTGGGCACTGCAGCTCTGTGGAGGCCGAGCGGATGCAGGGAGGACAACAGCCCTGGCTCAGGGGAATACCTGTGTGCAGTGTCAGTGCTGGCAGCAAGGTGTAGGTTTTCAGTCACTCTGACAGCCCCGTGCTGCCACGGGGAAGCTTCCAGTGACAGGCAGGCTGTGGGAAGCTTTCTGCAGGATGTTACTGAGGTGCCATTCTCTGCTGGCCCCTGTCAGAGGTGTGTCTGTGCTGGGCAGGTGCTGCACGGGGTGGCTGTGGCTGCTGGTATCTGCTCGTGTCACAGCAGGTCACAGGGCTGCCCTTCCCTGTGCCTTTCATTCCCTTACGGTCTCACCTCTCCCCACAGGTCACCCTGATGCTTCTGGACCAGAATAACCGGGAGCACATCATCGACGCCTTCCGCCCCGACGTGACGTCCTCGTCCTTCCAGCGCCCTGTCACGGAGATGAACATCGCCAGCGGCTGTCCCCTCTTCTGCCCCGTGTCTGTCATGGAAGCCAAGAACTCCTACGTGCGTGATGATGCCATCTTTATTAAAGCCATCGTTGACCTCACGGGCCTCTAACCCTGCTGAGCTCGGAGCAGTGAGCGTGGAGCCAGCCCTGCCCGGGCATCCCCCGCTGGTGCTGCGGGGTCTTGGAGCGAGGAGGGGGCACAGAGTGGAAGGGAAGAGACCCTTCCTGAAAAGGGACCTTCGCTCTGAGTGGAAATGAGGTGTCTGATGGGAGCCCTCTTTCCTGAGGGCTGGTTGGGTGGACACTGGCAGGCTGTGGGATACGGAAGATTTCCTGCAGGGATTTGGGTGTCTGAACTGCTGCTGTCTGGACTCCCACTGGAAACCAGTGCAGCTCTTGCTCTACCAGTTTAGCCGACATCCACAGCTCTCTGTAGTAAAACAATGGCTTGCCCTGTCTGAGCTCCACCTCCTGTGGATTTTGGCTCAGCTCTCTGGGATTTCCTACTGAGATCTCTGTGTTCCTGGAAGTTGTGTGCTGTGGGTGCCACGGCTCTGCACTGCTGGCTGCTCCACGTCCCGGGAGACCAGGAGAGTGTGTGCCAGCTGCAGTGCCAGCTGGGCAGGAGAGACACAGGCTGGTTTGGTGCCATTGGTGTGTTAGGAGGGTGCTGAGCCCAGCTGCTGGGGGGAGGGGGACAGAAGCTGGTGACAGCACAGCCAGACAGAGGTGGGAGAGGGGTGACAGGACCCTTCCCTTTGTGCAAGCCCCCTCCAGCCTCCCCCAAGGGGCAGATTAAGCCCTGTGTTGCTGCTCTCAACCTGTGCCTTATGAGGAAAATCCAGGCTAGCAGAGCCCTGCTCCCATCCACAGCAGCTCCCCAGGGAGCCTTGGAAAAGCCTGGGAAGGGAAAGGTCAGCTCTGCCCATATAAACTCTGGGAATTAAGCATTGTGTGGTGAGGGAGCTTGTTCTGTGTTGATCTGAATGTCTTTGCTCGTGGGGTGCTGCCTGCAGCAGGGCTTGGGGCTCTGGCCAGGTCCTGCCAGGAGGGACTGTGGTGATGCTGGCTCAGCTGGGGGGGTCTGGGCTGCTTTCGGGGTGGGAGCTGCTCCTCCTGTCCCAGCACGTGTTTGGAAGGTCAGTGGGAGAGTCGGTGCTGCAGCAACGCTCAGGCTGAGCTCTCCCAGGCCATGGGGTTACTGCTGGAGGGGACTCGGGGCCTGTCAGCCCTTCCTGCCAGGAGCTTTTCCCTCCCCACCCTTCTGGTGCTGTTGACGCTGTCTGGGCCTTTTTTGGCTTTCAGCAGCTCCAGAGCTGGCAGCAGGAGTTGTCCCTGTGTGCTGAGGGCAGGGGCCCAGCCCCTTCCTGGGCACAGCTCTGCCAGCCTGGTGGCCACACGGACAAACAGTGGGCACAAACCCCGCTGGACTTTTGTGGGGCTTTTTTCCCTTTTGACCACACCATGTTAGCCTGGCACTGTGAACTAAGTTTTGTTTTCCTTGAGGGTGTAGTATGGTCAGAACCACTAATAAAAGCTGTTTGAACAGCACTGTTGTGTATGAGCCAGGGGCTGCTGGGCACAGCATGGGGGAGGATTGCCTCGGGGTGGGAGCCTTTCGGTGCTGAAGGCATTACTTCTGTGCTGGGAGCTCTCCCCAGCTCCTGTCTCTCTGCAGGAGGATTCCCAAACAAGGAGGGACCAGGGAGGGCTGTAATGGGAAGAGAAGGAGCTGGAGTCTGGCTGCTGGAGCTCTGCTGGGCCAAAAGGCTGGGGGGAGCCACTGCAGCAGCGCTGGGCCAGCAGTTACAGTGGTGCTGCTGAGGCAAATCCAGCGCTCCTGTTCCTGTAGCAGCTCTGAGCTCCTCCAGAACAGGCTGCTTGTCCCTCACTGCTGTGGGGAGCCCAGTGCCTGCAGGATGCCTGCTCCAGCCCCTCCCAAGCTGCACCAGCCCAGGGACCGAACCCGTGCGGGGCAGCAGCCTGGGAGCCTCTGTGCACTGTGTGTAGAAGAGACAAACACAAGGGAGGCTCATGGGGGTTTGTCCCCTCTGGGAAGCCCCCAGACCCCTTCACACCACAGCAGCTGCTGCACCAGGAAGATGCAGAGGGCACTGAGGGGACAGGGGCAGTGCAGCTCAGGAGGCTGCTGTGGCACAGGAATGCCAAACAGCACTAGAGGGCTCTCTGCTTACCTGCTCCGTGCCTGTTTGTGCTTGAAAAACAAATCCAGGAGGGATCGAGCCCTGGGCCTGTCCTGGAGCCTCCAGTCTCCAGCCCCTGCCTCCCTCCTGTTGCTCACAGCTCTCCACCCACACTCCCCAGCCCAGGGCAGGGGAGCACGGGCTGGGCAGCAGCTGCTGCAGTGCCCCAGCCCAGCCCTGTGACAGTCCTGGCCTCAGCAGAGCAGCGCTGGGAAAAACAAGCTCACATTGCAGAGATGCTTTAGCAGAGTATTTATTCAATGCCAGAGTGAAGAGCAAAACTCAGTACAAACAACACCTCAGTGCCTCGCTCGCTGCTGCACCGAGCCACGGGTGGAGAGTTCACAGTTGGGGGAGGAGGGAGAGGCTGTTCCTTCGCTGTGCGACTGGACAGAGCAGGATGTGGAGCTTGTGCACACACACACACGAAGGAACCCCTCATTTCACAACAGAAAACCTGAGTACGGGCGTTTTGGATGAAGCTGGGGCACAGGAGGACCCTCCTGCTGTGGGAGCTGCTAAAGCCATCAGTGCCACTGTGACAGGAGCTGCCACCTCCGTCAGCAACCCCAGACTGGGAATGGCACAGGCACCTGCCCTGGCGCTTCCAGGGGGGCCTCAAAATGCCTCCCCCTGTGGCTCCTTCCCAGCCCTGCTTCCAGGAGCAATGGCAGCTCCAGGGGGCCCCATCTAGGCCAGGTCAAGATTAGGAGCTTAATTTTAGACTCTGACATTTGGGTACCTGCTACAGGGAGAAAAGCTCAAGGGACAGAGCGAACACCAGAGTCTGTAACTCCAAGTGACTGCCCCCACTGCCCGCAGGGTCCTGGAGGAGCTGACCCCCTCCGTGGTGGGTCAGCCCCAGGGACAGGGAGCTCATTCAGCTGTCACTGCAGGCACGAGGGCTCCGTCCCCATCCCCTGCAGGTGAATGAATGCCTGCAGCACCCCTGGGTGCCCACGCCTATTCACAGAGAACATACCAAGAGAACCTAAAGTGCCACGATTGGGTAGCATGGGCAGGAGGTAAGCTGTCCTCCTGGGTACCCCAGAAAGGGACAGCAGATCCCCCACAATAAATACGTTCCCGATCCATAGCTTATTGAAGTGCTACTCAGAGGAAGACAGAGGCAAAGCCAGCACCATGTTACCACCAGCCCTCCCCGCTCCCCCCTCCCAAGTTTGGAAACTGGCGATACCAAAACACAGACCCTGGGGCCAGTCAGGCTCCCAGCCCTGGTCCTGCCACCCCCTCACTGCCCCCAGTCCCTGCTGCCCTCCCGGGCAGAGGTGCCATGGCGAGGAGGCACTTGACGTTCCCCAGCAGCCAGAGGAGTTGCCCGCGGAGCTTTGGGACAAACACACATTAATAAAACGCCAATATGAAGAGAGTCCTGCAGTCAGGCAGCACAGCTGCACCGCGGCTCCTGCCGAGCGCTCTGCAGCTCCCGGGGGTCAGCCACGTCCCCGGCTCACACAGACCCACACTGGACGTGCCTCAGTGTCCCCCGAGCCCAGAGCTCGCCCAGAGAGCTGTGCCCGAGTAGCAACGCTGGTGAGAAGCTGTGGGAGCCCACCCTGCAGTGACCAGCTCAGCTGCTGCCCAACAGGCCCACGCCAGGGCCCCAGCTCTTATGTCCTGTCTGAAGCAGACGCTTCAAGGAGGAGGCAATTCCTGCTGCCAGGGCCCCTCCTGGCTCAGCCGTAGGATTTGTGTGCCTAGAGCTCATCTCTGTGCAGGGCTCAGGGCTCTGTGAGCTCAGAAGGAGGTGCTGCAGTGAGGAAGCTGCAGGAGCAGATGTACCTGGGTTCAGCTTTTCTGGTTCATGAGCCAGGAGAAGAGCAGTTTCCTGGGCCGGGGCCTCCTGGCCTGCCGGACGCGCACGGCCCGCGGCGATCGCCACACCTTGATGGTGGTGTCGTCACTGGCGGTCAGCAGCAGCTCCTGCTCCACGGGGCTGAACGCCACCGAGTTCACCACGTTGTCGTGCTGCAGCTTGGCCAGGCAGATGTTGTAGTGCCGGTCCCAGATGTAGCCGTGTCGATCCTCTGCCCCACTGGGGTGGAGAGAGGCGGTCAGGGTGTCCCCACTGGCCCCAGTGTCACCCAGCAGCCCCAACACCCTGCCCTTCCCACAGGGGGTACCCCAGCCCCTGTCTCCATCAGCTTCACCCTGTGCAGGCAGCTCCCTCTGGGATCCAGGGCCCCTCAGCTCACCCCGCAGCACCTGCAGCCCCAAGAAGGGCATTGCCACGAACACACCACAGCCCCGAATTTCCCTTTTCCTCAGGGATTTACAGCAGGACCAGGGCAGCCAACCCTTTATCAGCACGTTCCCAGTCAGTCCCTCTGTTCTTTCCAACCCCATTCCCTGCTCCACTCCCAACACACAGGAGTGTTTTGCAGCCCCAGGCCCTCCCGATGCAGGGCCAGGATCCTGCCCAGCCCCTCACCCTCACCTCGCCACGAAGTCCCTGCTGACGTCCAGGAAGATGAAGAAGCACTCCTCGTTGGGCGTGTAGGCCCTGTGAGCACGCAGCGCTCGCTTCACCTCCTTCATGGTCTTCAGGTCGAACACGTGCAGGTCGATCTCCTCGGCGATGGGCGGGGGCTGCATGGGGTCCGAGATGACACAGTCCCGTGGCCAGGCCCGGCTGTTCACGTACAGGTACCTTGGGGAGGGCATCAGATGGTTTTTAAGGTCCCTTCCAACCCAAACCATCCTAGGATTCGATGGATGATCTGCCTCAGGAACAAGACACATTGGTGTGGGCAGCTCCTCCTGATGCCAGAATGATTTTTTGCTTTTTCTTTTATACCCCTCTCACACACCCTTTTCTACAGTTTGATGTATTCTCAGTGCTTTTAGCCCACACACTGTGACTGCCCAAGGCTGATAACTCAGCTCAGCCCCACGGCACCGTTAAACCAGGAGAGTAAACATCCTGGGAGCCCCAGACACCAAGGGCCTCTCCAGAACACATTTTGGAACCTCAGACAGGCCCAGCCAGGGGGAAGGTTCCTCACAACGAGGGCTTCACTCCAGCCTCTCACTGGGGAATCTTTGATAAATATGTTAATTTTGCAAGACCTATAATTGTATTTCAGTGTGACAGTGTCCATGCATTTTCAGGACATTCCACCTGGACCAAGTGCTGCACTCAAGGATCCTGAAATAAATACTGAGGTAAAAACCCCTTTTCCCCATAAACCATGTTTTGGTTTTAATTTTAAGACCAGGAAAAAGTCGTCACTCCGCTCTCAGGAGCCACCCTGCCCTGAGCTGGCTCAGGAGCACATTCCTGCCGTGGCCGGGGGCGATGCTCAGCAGTAACACACCATCAGCATCTGGATCAGCAGCACACCAATCCCTCCAGCACAGTCCCTTCACGTCCTGGTCACCCCACAGGACCCTGAGCAGCTCCTGCCCCGTTCCCGAAGGCTCTGTGCTCACCGGTGGTCAGGGGACAGGCCCATGCCGATGATGTGCCCGTGGATGTCAATGACGTGATCCAGGGAGTCAAAGAACTCGTCCGAGCGCCGCTCCTCGCCCAGCACAGGCCCTGCCGTCGTCATCTGATGGGGCAGGATCCTCTTAATCCCTGTGGGACCCAAAGCAGGGGGACACAGCTCCAGAGGCTGCTGCCAGCAGGGCTGGGGGAGGTCCCAGGCTTCAGGGAGGGGCTTCCCTTGGTGTGGCCAAGAAAGGAGAACTGGCTTGCTGGGCAAGCTCTGGGACAGGGCTGCTGGCCCAGCCAGGCTCCTTCAGCTCTCCAGGTGGGCTTTGGGCCAGGACCTTGCCCAGGAGCAACGTCCTGGCATGTCCAACCCCAAACAGGGAGATCCCAGTGCCGGTGGGTCCAGCCAAACCTCGCCCTGGCCCACCTCTGGAGCACATGGAAGCTGTGTTGGCCCAGGAGACACGCTTGCTGTAAAAGGGTTTTTCTCCTAAATGAAGCCCTGGGCTGGGCCCACTCTCTGCAGTAGCCAGCCTGGAGCAGCTCAGGAGACACACTGGCTGTGGCAGGGCTTTCCCCTGATGCTGTCAAGTGCAGGCAGGGATCTGTCCCAGAAAGCTCAAAAAACAGACATTTAAACCCAAAATGATTGTGGCTTCCCCATGACTAAAGGGACAAGTGATGGGTCAAGCAGTGAGCCACTGTCCCCTTCCAGCTCTGCAGAGGTCCAAAACACAAAGAGCTCCACAAATGGTCCATCCCCAAGGTCCTGGAGGACCCCTGGGAGCCTCAGCAGCTCCTGGGAACACACAGGCTTCATCCTCAGCAGGTCCAGGGGGAGCTGGAAGGTGGTGTGGCCCAGCCCAGCACCCTTCTGCAAGAATTGCTAACACCACCCTTGATTTTAGCCCTCTCTGACACAGATGACACCCCACTACACCTGAAGTCCAAGGCCATTCCCAACATCTCTCAGCCTGGGACCTTTGGGACAGGACCAGTGCTCTTCCACCCCATGGGTGCAGCTCACCAGCATCTCCATCCTCACTTCCACAGCACCAAGCTCAGACATACGAGAGCCAGTGGCACAGGCTGCTCAACCTGGCACCAGCACGAGGAATGGGAACTCAGGGATTTCAGGCTGGAGCAGCACTGCACAGAGTGGGAGGTGAGCATGGAGTGAGCTCCTTCAGGTCCTGGGGGCACGGAGCAGGTGCACAGGGCCAGTTCTGCACACAAACGAGGGGGCAAACAGCATTGCAGGGATCCACAGTGGGACAGGAACCGTCCTGTGCTGGCCACCAGCCAGGGAGTCACAGTGTTCCAAGGCCTCGCACAAACCCCTCAGCCCTGGCAGGCTGCGGAGGAATTGGGGAGCCCAAAGGCTCTGCCCTGGTGTGTGGCAGGTCCCAGTCTGCGAGGTGGCCTTGGCTGAGCCCAGGGGATCCAGGGCTGGGCCAGCTGGGGCAGGCCATGATCCACTGAGGAGCTCCCTGCAGCATTTCCTATAAATTCGGGCTCTGCTGGTCCTGGTGCCTTAACAGGAGTGCCCCAGGTGAGAGTGAGTGACATCCTAACCCAGGACAAGGTCAGTGTCACTGCCTGGTGTGTGCTGCACCCAGTGGAGGAGGCTGCAACCAGCACCACTGACCACACCAACACCGGCTGGGGCAGTGAATGATCCCCGGAGACCTCCTCAGTCCCGGGGGTCACACTGAGGCTGGAAGCCCACCTAAAGGTGGTCCCACCCATGGCAGAGAGGAGGCAGGTGAGGGGCAGGGGCATTGCACAAGTGACTCCTGCATCAACCCCATGCTGCTCAGACCAGGCTTGCCCTGGTGCCCTGTCCACTGCCACAAGAGAACAGGACTGAGGTCCCTCCACGCTCCTCCAGGGCAAATGCTGCCCTGCCCCTGCACCCACTGCTGCTCCTGGCTGGTGCCCTTAACCAGAGGCTCCTTCTTGCTCTTCTGCTCAGCCCTCAGTGACTTTGGCCCCGTGTCATGCTGGCAGCAACAAAACAACCCTCAGGCGAGTGGAGGAGGTGGAACTCCCCTCAGTGACAGGGCCTCTCAGAACCCAGAGCAGACTCACACCTCACAGCAGAGGGACCAGGCCTTTTCCCCACCCAAATCCCAAGCACAGCTGCAGCCCAGGCCCCGGGGAGCCCCGGCTGCCCCAGGCTCAGCCTTACCTATCTGGTGCGGGGAGTAGGTGAGGCACCCCGTGGTGAAGATCAAGTACTTTGTCTTGCTGCTGCTGTCTGTGGGGAGCAGGTTTGGCTCGGGAGGTTTAGTTCTGTTGCGCACAAACAGCTCAGCCACCTTTGTCTCCAGCTGTGTCTCGGTCAGGGCCGGCCCCACGCGGCCCTCCATGATCTCATCAAAGAGCTGCTGCAGGCCCTGCTCGGCCGGCACGCCCCCGGCTCCTGGCAGTTCCTGCACGGCCGGCTCCGCAGGCTGCCTGCCCTTGGCCTCCTCTTCCTCGCTGTCACTGCCGAGATCAAACACCGGGCAGGAGGAAGAAGCAGCCAGCTGCTCCTCGTAGTCCAGGAGCAGGTCTGGGGAGTCATAGCGGCTGCAGTCAGCCACCATCACGGTGCGGATGGTGCTGGCATTCAGGTTCTGGATTTTGAACAGTCTCTTCACTACGTTCACATTCTCGGACTCGATGCCCTGCGAGCAGAGGGGAGGAGTGAGCAGGAACCACCCCACAGCACCCCCACAGTTCAAACCAGGGCCTGAGGCAGCGCAGGGACACCAGGGCCCCCCCTGACCCCCTCACAGTGTGCGTGGAGCACTGACACAAGAACTGGCCCCAGTTCTGCCGAGCTCTGTCCTATCCTGGATGGAGACACAGCGAGAGAAAACATTCCTGTGGGCAGGCAGCAGTGGAGCACAGCAGCTGGGCAGCCCTGCTGCCATCGCACCCTGAGGTCATCAGCTGGGGCTGCCTGGTGCTTCACAGTGCAGGGCCAGGAGCTGGACTTGATCCTTGTGGGTCCCTTCCAGCTCAGGATACTCTACATTCTATGATCGACAAGGATTTCAGGAACAGGCCTCTGAGATAAGCATAAATGGGATCCCTCTGGCCCTCAGCAGCAGTGGCAGAGAGCCCCCGTGCTCCTGGAGTGCTTGTAACCCCCAGCAGCTCAGTGTCTGCTCCAGACACACAGAGCAGGTCCCTCTGTGCCTCACTGCTCCCAGCCTGCAACCATACTCCCTGTCATGGCCACTTCCTGGCCTCTCAGGGGTGGAGGGGTAATGCTGGGGTAACACCTCAGTGTAGCATGGAGATGTGGCTGTGGGAAGGTCTCTGCTACCAGAGGATTTTGCCTGGGGTTGGCATCATGTTAAAATCCCAAAACATGGGGATGTGCAGCTGTGACACTGAAACAGAGGCGGAACATGGGGAACACAGCTGAGCACCCCGAGGGCCAGGGAGCGAAGGAGCAGTTTGAGGCCAGCACACTCAGCTCTCCGAGCCTCACCACGGAACCAGAGACAGCACCTGGCCCAAGAAACCCCAGCAAGGCCAGGCAGGGCTGAGCTCAGCCTCCAGCTCCCAGGAACACCCTAAGTGGGAGAAGGGCCATTGCTGGGACACGTGCCAGGCTACAGTGGCCCCAGGCCCAGCTCCAGACTGCCAAGGAGCTCAGCAGCCCTGCTGTTGGGCAGTGCTGCAGCCAACTCCTCGGCCTAATTAATGTGGCAAGAGTTAATGAGATCTGAGGGCAGACTGAGAATATTTTAGTGAGTGCCACAACACCGAGCGTGGAGAAGCCTCACGCAAGGAGTGCCTCGAGCTCAGGATCCTGAGGGCAATCAGAGGAGACAAACAGGGAGGACAGGAGGACTGAGCCATCCTTCCCTGCAGCTTTCCCTCCCCCAGGAGCCAGCAGGAAGCTGCAGTGCCTGTGGAGCTGGAAGGAAGGCAGCTCACCTGGAAAGCATTGTTCAGCCACAGCACCGAGCAGGAGGTGATGCGCCCAATCCGATGCAGATTGCCTGATATCAAGTTGGTTTCATTCAGCCAGCAGCCAAACACGTCATAGGGCTTGTTCCTCACCCTGGAAAGCAGCGTGAAGTTCTCTGGAAGGGAAACACAAGTGTGAGGCAGTGACTTCCAGCAAGAGCTCTGGAGAAACCATGTGGGACAGGGGAAGTGGATCCAGGTCTCTGCAGGAGCAGCACTGAAGCAGCACTGCCAACCTCCATCCAGCTCCCAGCCAGGCTACAGAGAGATTATTTCTCTTTTCTCCAGAGATGTGTGATGATACTTTGCACAAGGGAAACCAAAATAACAGGGCAGTGCAGAGAGCCAGAGCACAGAGCAATGCAAGCTCCCACCCTTTCCCTGAGCAGGGCCCAGAGCAGGCCCTGGGGACAAGAACCAGTTAAGCACATAGAGAACTTCACTCCCAGCCCTGGGGCCTCTCCAAGCAAGGCAGCTGTGCACTCCTGATTCCTGCCACACTCCTGGCACTGAGGGACTGTGCACAAAGATGGTGAGATAACACAGCAGGGAAAAGCCACACACACAGAGCTGCAGCACAAGTGAAAGAGGCTCAGGTGACAACACCTCAGCCCCGTGAGACCTAAGGGTGAGACTAGGGCCATAAGGGTGATCTGAGGGCTGGATCCAGCCACTCTGCTCTGGAGTCAGTTTGAGAGAGCTGAGGGTGCTCACTTGGAGAAGAGAAGGCTCTGGAGAGACCTCAGAGCCCCTTCCAGTGCCTAAAGGGGCTCCAGGAGAGCTGGAGAGGGACTGGGGACCAGGGTTTGGAGTGACAAGGGGGAGGGCTAGATGGGATATTGGGAAGGATGGGAGGGTGGGCAGGCCCTGAGCAGGGTGCCCAGAGCAGCTGTGGCTGCAACTGGATCTCTGGAAGTGTCCCAGGCCACAATGGATGAGGCTTGGAGTAACCTGGGCTAGTGGAAGGTGTCTCTGCCCATGGCAGGGGCTGGAATAAGACGAGCCTTAAGGTCTCCTCCAACCCAACCCATTCTGGGTTTCTGTGGTTCTACGCCCAGCACTACACCAGCCGGAGGCAGGGGCTTCCAGAGGAGTGCCGTGGATAACCCTTGCCCAGACTGGCACTTAGAGAAGTGAGTGAGGCTGAACACTGCCTTGGGGTGCTGCTGTGGTGACCCGAGCAGAATTAAGGCTGTCTGTGAGGCTTCCCCTCTAGAACTGTGACTGGAACCCTCAGCTCAGGTGTCAGGACAAGCTGAGGTGAGGCTACTGCACACCCAAAGCAGAAGGGAACCCCTCACCCAGGGAAGCCCCACTTACCCATGCTGATCACAGCAATCTCCCCCGAGGAGGAGTTGTGTGGCCCCACAAAGACACCAGATACCAACAGCAGGGAGTCATCCGAGTTGAACTGGGAGAACTGGGTGTAGCTCCAGTTGTACGGCCTCATGTTGGAGCTGTGCTGCAGGGAGATGTCCAGCTCATTGCTCCAGATCTGCAGAGACACGGTCAGGGAGCTGCTGAGAGTGGTTCTGCTTTATCTGTTCTGCCAGCACCCCCCAGGACATGAAAAACAAACAGTATCACAAACCCCATTTAACTGCCTCCCGCTCAGCACATCCCTGTCCACTGCCCTGAGAGAAAAGGGAGAGGGGTTGAAGGGAGAACTGCTGCTCCACTGGCCAGAGGGGCTGAAGGGAGAACTGCTGCTCCACTGGCCAGAGGAGAGGGGGTCAGGCAGTGACCAGTGCTGTCACAGCTGGGTTTCCAGCACATTCAGAGATTCCTCCCAGGACAACCATTCATGCAACACACAATCCACTGCAGTGGATCATGATGTCCCCACTCTTCGCCAGACCCAGGGCACACAGGGCACTGATGTGCACCTAGAAAGCAAAGTGCCTCAGCCACCTCCACACACACAGAGGCTGGAGCAGGAATCCACAGCCCTCAAGGCTACATTTGCAAGAGTCATTAGTTCTACGGCTTAGAAAACAGCTCAGCACCCACAGGAACCGGCCCAAGTCCAGGGACACCTGGTCAAACCTCTCCACAGACTTCCCAAAGGCTGCTCTCGGGGCCAAGCCCCACTGGACCAAGAGCTGGGCAGGGCACCTACCACTTTACCTTGACCGTGCAGTCTTTGGAGCACGATGCAAACAGGCAGCCAGAGTGGGAGAAGCTGAGGTGCAGAACTTGGTCATTGTGCTCCTTCAGGGCCTGCACCTCCACACAAGGGATGGTGTCGTAGAGCCTCTGGAACTCATCGTACCAGGAGACAGCACCTGCAGCACAGAGCAGGGACACGGGACAGGAGTGTGAGTGCAGGGAAGCAAGGCTGGCCATCTCGAACGGCATCAGGCTCCAATAAACCAGCCCTGGCTCCTGCAAGCAAGGCTGGGAGCTCTGCTGGGGCACCAGCCCAGGGCTGCAGCCCAGCCACCAGCCCTCAGCATTTTCCTTGGTAGCTTCCCTATTCCCACACACAAAACCCCTTTCTTCCAGCACACACACAGCTCCACACCACACCTCTGCCTCCCAAACCAGCACAGCCCTTGCTGGAACAGAGGTGCTGACCAGGACAAAGCAGTCCTGAGAAGGAACACGTGCTCCAGCACAACCAAACCAACGAGAGGGAAGCTGCTCCTCACCATACCCAGCTCTGCACCAATTAACACAGAATTAACTTGGTTCCAGAAAACGTCTGGGACCAGGAAAAACCCATCTCCATGAGGAAAGAGGCTTGAAAAAATGAGAGAGAAGAGCAGAAGCCGGACACAGTGTGCTGAGCACAGCTGGGGGCACACTCACCAGAGATGGACAATAAAAGACAAATAAAGACAATTTTTAATGAAGGGCCCAGCCAGGCAGCCTACAGACTTCTTGTAGCAGCAAATCCCAAAGAAGCAAAGAGGATTAGACATGTATATGGATAAGGGCCAACTTTCCCAGTGACACTGAACAGGACTGAAGGATTTTTTGGAACACACTGTAGCCCAGGAGGGCACCTGCTCCTGCAGGCAGGGAGCAGCCTGCTGCCAGCACATCCCACTGCTGCTCGAGGCTGGGTGCTCCAGCCCCCTCTGAACCTCCTGGTCCTTGCCCATCCGGATGGGAAACAGCCTGGCTAGGCCCCGCTTGGCCACACAAACCCAACACTTCTTCTCACAGACCCACTGGATACCATTCCTCCTACCATGGGCTGCCCAGGGCGGGCAGGCTGGCAGGGGTATTCCCCAAACCCACCCTCCAGCCCCTTCCCACGCCTGCCAGCTGTCCCTGTCCTGCTGCCTTGTGCCCACAGCTCCAGCAGCCAGGGAGGTGCCTGCATATGTTACCGAGCTACCCTGACTGCTTGATCCTAATTACTGCTCAGGAACAGGGCTGGCAGCTGACTAAGCAGCTCCAGGAGGCTGGGAGGGAATGAGCCTTTTAGATAAACCCTAACGAGAACGTCCTCAGCCCCACGGAGCTCCCAGGTCTGCAAGAGCAAAGTCACACACAGAGGAATCCCATCCACATCCCACCTCCTCCCAGAGCCCCTCCATGGTGCTCCTGCTGCAGGGAGATCAGCTCCCACTGCCTGATCCTTGGCATTCCTTCCTTGGCACTTCCTCCTGCCCTCCTGTAGCCACTGCAATTCAGGATCCAGGATCCAATTCCCTCAGCCCCAGCCAGGAGCCCCCTGCACCACCCTGGGAATGGGCTGCTCGAGAGAAACCCCCTCAGGCTCCTGCTGCCAGGTCCCCAAGGCCTGTCCCAGCCCAGGTGACAGAGCTGGCTCACCCCTCCAGACTGCCCCAAACCGCTTCCAGCACGGGATGCTGAGCAGGGAGCAGAGCTGGGACCACACTCGGGCCACCCCCAAGCCCTCTGACAGCTCAGCCAGGGACAGCCCTGCCAGGCTCAGTCAGCTCCTGCTGTGAGCCCACACCAAGCCCGAGCTGCCTCAGCACACATGCCCAGGGCTGTGCCAGGGCTGCACAGGCAGGCACAGGGGTCCCTGGGACAGCTCTGGATGTCCCACGGTGCTTGTGGCAGTGCCCGGTGCAGCTGGAGACAGGGCAGAGCTGCAGCAGAGGGGCTGCCAAACAGTGACTGCACAGACCCCAGACAGGCTGGGATGCCAAACAGTGACTGCACAGACCCTGGGCAGGCTGGGGTGCAGCAGTGACTGCACAGACCCCAGGCAGGCTGGGATGCAGCAGTGACTGCACAGAGCCCAGGCAGGCTGGGATGCAGCAGTGACTGCACAGACCC
>VZRF01009666.1:4440-77016 GCA_013396875.1 Vireo altiloquus
TTCATTTTATTATTATATAAATTATAATTATATATGTATATTTTATAAATATATATAAAAAGTCATACATTTCAGCTCTAATATCTATGATGAAAGCAGACAGGAAGATCTGTCAAGTGTCTGGTATCTGAATACAAGTTTTCTGTTACTGATAGAAATATGAAGACAAATTCTGTGTATGCAAATGTTGTTCCACGTTATCTCAGTGTTCGTCTTAACTTTTCTGAAAAGTAATGTAGCTGAATACACATGGAGGGAGAATAAAAGGTTAGAGGCAACTGCTACTTTTCTACCTCAGTAGTTTAAAAAATCCTTTCCAATCCAAGGTAACTATTCCTTCACTTTCACAAGAAACAGTGATTACTCTATCTTTGCACTTGAACTGAAGAAAATCTCAGCAACCACCTTCATTTCCATCTCCTGTATGTTCCCTCATATGACATTTTCCTATTGTTCTGTACTAGAGTGATTTTGTAAGGAGGTGGTTTTTTTCCTGAAAAGTAGGAGGTCACTTGGCAGAAAGAGACTTCTAGAATAGCCTTTAGTGTTTTAAGGTTAGCTGTGATAAAATTGTTATATTACTTCAGCAGAAAACTGCGAAAAACAGATATAAGGTCTCTTTTGCAGACCTCTGAGGAAAAGAAGCTATTGTTTCTCCTAGTTATATGCACAAAAACAAAGGCTTCTTTCCACTAATGAGTATCTCTCCTAAACAATCCTTCTTCTTTGTGATGTTCCAAATATCATATTAAAAGAAATAATATTAATTGATAAACTCTTCTAAAGATATTTCAGTTAAGAATATTGCTTAACATTTAAAGTGTGGTATCCCCTTGCCAACAAATGAAGCAATAAAGCTGGTTGAAACATTTTAGAATTTTGATAATCAGAACACGTGAAATAAAATTTCACACTTCAACCACCTTAATGTCTTTAAGTGTTATTTATTTTTTATCTAAATACCAATTTTCCATTTTTATTCTTAGGTCAGCAAGACTGACTACCATACATTCATTGAAGCTATGAAAATAGAAAATAAAATTATTATCCATTGAAATTAGGTTTTTTTAATCATTAAGTTGTGAGCATGCAGCATTTTTTCTATTGCCTCCTCATTTTAATTTTCCTTCTGCTTATTTAGTGTAGGAAGTATGTAATTATATAAGCATAATACACATGTGATTAATCTAAATTGTGAAGAACTTTGGGAAAAAAGTGTATTGTAGTTCATACCTTTCTAATTGGTTATTTCTATATTTCAAGCATCCATTCAGCCGATAGACATGACTTCTGCAAATAATTGAGAATCATAAAGACATTAGTATTTATTTTTAAACATCCATCTGTAGTTTTATTCTTATAATATGTCTTGATACTTGAACTTAAAAATCAGAAAAACGCCAGCAGACATCACTGCAAATTTGAATGGTGCACTTACTTGCATACCCTGTATCACCAAATGCTTCCTAATTAATGGCAAAAATAGAAAACACAGATGCTGTATGTACTAGCAAAATAAGGCTGATTAAACGTATTCATTTCTCGAGCGCCGAAACACTTAATAGTTAATTGGATTGACATCTCCCCCGAAGAGACACACCAGCAGGTGGCTTTTGAATTCAATAGAAGGCTACAACTGCAAATCATTGATCAGTGAAAAATTCCACTGACTCCCTTTAGTCCTGCATCAAGACTTACACTGTCTGAACATGACCATGATTTGTGAGCCCTGGTACAGAGCCCAGCAGCCATGGACTATCGCCATGCACTCGGTCCATGGAAGAAGTTATAATTTATAGAGTGATAAAATATCAGATAATTCTGGTACAGAATAAACTATTATTTTTTCCTCTGAAGCACACAGGGATCTGTTCAGTAACCTTATAACCTCAGCCCTAAATGAAATCACACAATTTTCAGGAATTAGTTATGAGGCAACTTCCACCATAGATTACAACACATAGATGCCATGGGACTGCACCAGAAGAGATGAAGCTTGAATTGTGAAGCACATTTATGCTCAGCCACAGTCCTATTTCCTGCCCTCAAGTTTGAAGGTGGAACTTTGCCTTTTATATCTATTATAAATCATGTTTCCTTCCATTGCCTGCAAGCTTGCTAGACATTTCCAGAGGCATAAACAAGAAGCAAGCCAACACAACTGCTTATGTTGTTAGTGCAAATGCTTTTCCTTTTTCCAAACTTTTTAACTCCTCATTAACAAACTCTTTTAAAAAAGATACCATTCTCTCTTTCCAAAGGTATGAACATATTTATGACATCATAGTGTTGATTGAAGTTTCCTATAGTGGAAAAAAATTCTGGAAAAGCAGTTTATTATCTTTGTTCCTTGCCTTTGGGCAAGTTTATTACCTGTGACTGTCAAATACAATATGCCTTTTATAAAAGTATAGACTGAGTTAATCTCAGTCATGACTGGCTCCATTTCTTGCACAGCTCTCCTACTTTTACTATACCATAAGTAGGAAGAAATTAAAGGTTTTGTGTTGCCATGGCCCAGTCTGAGGACAAGCTGGGAAGTAACCAAAAAACCCAAGAAGTGTGACCCAGCCAGAGGCTGGGGCGACCAAGGGGAAGAGGATCCCCGAGCCAGTTGGACACTAGTGGGGCTGCTCTAGAGATTAGAGCAAAACCCCTTCATAATAGTAAGAGAAGGCCTTTCCCCTGAGGAAGTGAGTTGCTATAGCAACACTCCCAGTCTGCTTGGCCTATCAGTCCTCCACTCTCTCTCCTCCCCCTGCCTTCCCTACATGGACCCTAACCTGGAAAGTTCTCCCTTCCCAGTTACCCTATTGGCCCCCTCTCCCTAGTCCCACCTTCCCTACTTCCTTATTGGTTTATATACCCTAATCCTGCCTATTCTCCTCCCCTTTGCCCTCTTCCCATTGGTGCCTTCCCCCTATAAAACCCCTAGACCCTCCATTTTGTGTGCTTTTGTTCCTGAACACTTCCAGAAGTTTGGCTGCAATAAAAATCTACTGTGGAAACCCCCACAAAGGTCCTTTCCTGCTCTTTGCCACCGACATAGATAAGCAATTCTCTGGTGTGTGTGCATGTGGTACCTGCCGAGCAACTCAGTAAGGAGATGCTTCCAAAAGGTTGTGGCACCTCACCACTGGTGCTCTGTGGTCCATAACTAGTGATGGAATTTGAGCAAGCTAGTGGTCGTCCTCAGAAACATCTCCTTCAGTTTTTAGTGCAGGGATTAAGCTGCATGTCATCGTCTCCATCACCCCGGCAAAAATTCTATGACTGGTGACCCTAAGCAGAAGAACAGCCAAGGTTCTGGTGCTCCGGAGTGGGATTTTACTTCGACCACTGGACAGCCAAGTGTTGGTTGGGTGGTGAGTAGACTCAGTAGAGTAAAAATTTCCTCGGTCTCCTTTCTTGGCTTCCTTTTGCTGTTTCTTCTTGGGTGGTGGGAAGAGTTGTGGCTATGGACGAGATAGCCAAGCCAGAAAGGGATGTTTATCTCCAAGTTGAAGAAGTCCATGTTCAGAGAAATGTTGATTTTTCTTGGGAGGATTTGAAATGTTTTGTTCGCCGGTTGTTTAAATACTTTCCTTATGTTTTTTGAGACTCAATTTTGACAGAGGACCTTTGGGAAGAAATTAGGAAAGAAAACAAAACTGCATTGGTAGTAGGATATGGAGAGACTGTTGAATTTGATGCGGTACACGGGAAAAAAGGCTTGCAAGCAGCCAATGCTACAGGACCTGGTAGAATTCCAGTGCAAGGCAACAAACACGCACCAGATCGCAACCGTTCCAGACAGCATCCACATTGGAAAGGCCCTCCACATAACCACCAGGGGGATGAAACCCAAAACCAGCAGCCACCAAACATCAATAACAACCTGGGAACAGAGATGGCGCAGACCACCAGCCAGCCGTTCTGTGACCAGAGACCTGCCCCTGTGATCAGAAGACCTCACGAAGGGCTAAGTTGCACCCCTTTGGGTGCTTTCCCCCAATCCCTACAGCATCCCTACCTCGTCCTGCCTTACCCTTTCCCCCCACACCAGTTAAGGTGAACTCTTTCTGGAGTTTTCCCTAGATGGTACTATTCCCAGACTCCTATCCTCTTTCTCCATCTACAGTACCCCTTTCATGACCACACTTTCCCATACCTTACATTTACAGGTACCATCCTTTTTTCCCTGGGTTCTGGGTTACTAAAGAAGGGGGAATGAGGAGGAGGGAAGGAAGCCCCCCATAGATAACCCTGTACACTTTTTAAAATTTTCTGAATCTTCAGTTGAGTTATTGCCATTTCTCTTTTCAAAGTTTTATTTAAGATTAACATTCTCACCGTACAACCGACCAGAATCCGCTACCTCAACAACAACCTACCTCACTAACACGCCAATAAAGTGTGTTACTTGATAATTTAATAATTTATAATACTTTGTTTGACATTTAGTATGATTAATCCCATTTTTGTTTGAGTTTAATAATTTCTGCTGTATTTGAACTAGAAGCTCCCTACCCCAACAACACCAGCCCTGGTGCCAGCAGTCCTCAAGATGGACCCTCTTAACCATCTTGCCATCACCTGCAAAATGCTCACCCTTACCTGAAAATTCCTGCAACTTGTTCCACCTGAGTGAGAAAGCATCCAGGCAAGCTGTCAAAAAAAGAACGTTGGATGATGCAGAGACTTGAGGGGATGTTGGGGGCCTCGGTGGGTAGTTAACATCATATTTGAATATTAGGAGTATGATTAATTGTTTTGTTGTCTCAGAATAAATTTGGTAGTCTTAAAAATTTAATTTTAGTATATCTGAGAGACGCCCTCTCTCCAAGTAAGAGGTGGAGAGAGAGGGCCTCTCCCAGAACCTTTTAGACGACTCTTAATTTTGATAGAGAAGTGCTTTTCAGTAATACTCCACCTTAAAACCCTAAGTCTTTCTGAAGTGCGCACCAAAGACCACTGTGAAAAGTATTAAGAAGAATGACCACCACTGTTCTTCACATAACTCCATACAGCCATGAACCATCTGTGTGTGTCAGCCCAGGGAGTTCAAATAAAAACTCCAACTGTTATAACTCCCATTGAAGAGTACATAGCTTCTTTTGGTGTGCCAAAGACATTGGGGACTTTGGGATAGCCTCTATCTTTCTAAAAATTGGACTTTAAGTTGTTTTAATCCCTTTTGTTATCTTGTACCCATTCAGTTATTTTAAATGCTGATTTTGAAACCCTTGGGAGAAAGAGGCTGGAGGAAAAGATTTCCCAAGTTGATGACAGTCAAGTTTTATTTGCCTGCTGTAAGACTATAACAGCTGCCTTTCTTTTTAAACAAGAAAAGGGGAATTGTTGCCATGGCCCAGTCTGAGGACAAGCTGGGAAGCAACCAAAAACCCAAGCAGCGTGACCTAGCCAGAGGCTGGGGCAACCAAGTGGACCAGGACCCCCGAACCAGTTGGACACTAGTGGGGCTGCCCTGGACATGAGAGCAAAACCCCTTTATAAGTCTTAGCAAGAAAAGGCCTTTCCCCTGAGGAAGTGAGTTGCTATAGCAACACTCCCAGTCTGCTTGGCCTATCAGTCCTCTGCCCTCTCTCCTCCCCCTGCCTTCATTACATTTACCCTAACCTAGAAAGTTCTCCCTTCCCAGTTACCCTATTGGCCCCCTCTCCCTAGTCCTACCTTCCCTACTTCCTTATTGGTTTATATACCCTAATCCTGCCTATTCTTCTCCCCTTTGCCCTCTTCCCATTGGTGCCTTCCCCCTATAAAACCCCTAGACCCTCCATTTTGTGTGCTTTTGTTCTTGGACACTTCCAGAAGTTTGGCTGCAATAAACATCTACTGTGGAAACCCCCACAAAGGTCCTTTCCTGCTCTTTGCCACCAACAGAGATAAGCAATTCTCCAGTGTGCGTGTGTGTGGTACCTGCCAAGCGACTCAGTAAGGAGATGCTTCCGGAAGGTTGTGGCACCTCACCGCTGACACTCCGAGGTCCACAACTGTTCTGGTTGCCCCAGATTGTGGTAAAACACACTGAATATTCCTAGGCATGATTCAGAGATTTGTCTGGCAGGTTCTGGAGAAAATACATTAGTTCTTCAGCTGTGGAGATAAAATGTTCCCAGACTCATTACTGTTAATTGTCTTGTAGTTATCAGTGACAGGAAAGGTAATGCTGTTTCTAGGGCTGTGTGGTCATCTGTGAGAACAGATGTGGGTTCAGTTCCTTAACATTGACTAGAGAAATAATGACAAATGTTAAAAAAAGAGTTCCTTAGAGCGCTACCGTTTAGAAAAGAGCATAGATTTGATTGGGTCTCTAAAGTTCACTGTATTTAGAAGATATTTTTGTCTGCTTGATTGTTTCTATGTCCCTTTTGGTATACACTTTGCTATGTTTTTCAACCTTTCCTCCAGATGAACTGTAATTACTGGAAATATTGGTTATAGTTACACAGCTTTTTAAAAAGGACACCAAATGTACTACTGTTTTTATAAGGACATCAATTTGCTATATAATGGATATTGTAGAAGAGGGAAAATGAAGTCTTCAGGGAGCATCAGGAAGAGAAAAGAATATTTTAAAAGCAGATTTAAGTTGCCTATTCTGAATTCCACTCAAAAGTCACAAGTATTTAAACTTGAATAATCTAATAATAATTTTTCAAAAGAAAAATTTCATAAAGAACAGGACTTTTTAAAATGTTACTAAAGAGTGGTTCTTGCAAGTACTTCCCAGCTGTAATTAATTATTTACCTTGTCCTTTAAAGTGCAGGACAAACAACCCCTAGCAATTTTCATTATCTAAAGAAATTACTGATACAACAGTCACCTTGTGCCAGGGCTTCTCCTTTTCTGATATTGTCATGCTTTTCCCTTGAGCTGTGTTCCATCGCAGGGCACAGAAGTGCTAACTGCTGACAGAGGTCATGATGGCTGCATTAGATAGAGAGTTCGTACAGAAGTTCTCACTGCAACACAACTATTCAAATGATCATTTCTTTATTTAGTTTTACAGAATTAAGGCATTGCATGCAGTAAATAGATAGTTGTGCAAAGTTTCTTGAGAAAATTTTCTAAATGCTACTGTTGCTTACACACAGGTAGACAAATGTTTTAAGAATTCAGAGAAAAATCCATAAGCACATAGATGTCAACATCAGTGAAAAAAAAAATTTAGTACAGCAGATAAAGTAAATTTTACACCACTCACAGCCCAAACAAAAAAATCTGATATACAAGTTGACTTCTTCTGTTCCTATTCTTTATGGTAATTCACAGAACAAAAATGACATCCAACACTGTTCCTATTATTGAGAGGTTAATTAAAAGATGGTTGTTAATATTTTTGGTTGTACAAGGTTGCAAAGGGAGGAAAAGGCCAGAAAGAGATATAAAGTCAGTTTTGAGACTTTGCACAGAGAAAATGATGTGGTATTCAAAGAGAAGAAGTCAAAACCAGCAAATTACATTATTCTGGTTGAAATGACTTGCCTTTGGGTTGAAAGCATTGCCTTTGCTTTTTGGCCTGCAAGTCTAGTTTCCATGTATATAATATTGCTGAATAAAAGTTTGCAATGGTAATGATTTATTGTTTCTAGTAAGAAACAGTCAACAATTCATAAAAGGCTCAAGTAAAACTAAATAATGCTAAAGCCTTGGCAGCACAAGACAAAATTTTTGAGAAAGGTTTGAAGTTTTGTCTCTTGTTTGCTTTTTTCCTTTCCAGTCAGGCACATGGGAGAGAATGGGTAAAATGTATTGAACAAGAGAATCAAAGGAATGACCCTTTGCATGTGTTCAGCTGGCTATGAGTAGGTATTTCTTTTATCCATAAGTTACAAGGGGTCACATCTTCTGCACCATATGAGCACCTGTACATGTCAGTAGGTAAGAATTATATTTTCTAAGATGTAGCAAGTTCGATGCCTAACTACTAGTGATTTCAGCCTGCTTCTCAGGCTAGCCCCTAGAGAGTAGGGGAACAAAAAGAGGGTATGGAAAGGAGAAAGGGTGGGAATGTATCAAAGATTTTTCTTCAAACCTGGGATTAGAAAGAGAAGATGACCACCAGTGTAAAGGATGTAGAAAGACAATGTGGCTGTTATATTTCAAGTTACTAACAGGAAGCCTTTCCTGCAAGTCATTAGTTTTTACCTTTCTCTACACAAATAAAACCATAGATGCATTTCTTTCTGTATTTCTCCCACACATTTCACTGTCAAGAGGAAAGAAAGCAAGGTAATGCTCCAAGTTCACCTTTCATCTATCAAATTACTTTACCATTTTGGAACCTTTTTGCTTCTATAAATGTTCATACTGAAAAAAGGAGGTGTATATCTTGTTATATTGATGTAAAAGTGTATGAGAAAAAATGAGTTTCCCGGTCTGGATTAACAGAAATCTTCTACTGATAAGAGACTGAATTTTCATTTTTTTAGAGGCTGGGTATATCTTACCTATCTGGCTTTCAGTGAAATATCTGAGATAGTGCCATGCTGGTGAAAATTGGGTAAGATTGAAATATTTGGGTTTGTGGAGAACTGGAAAGCAAGAAATAGAGAAAAGCACAGTGAAGAGCAGAACAAGCTTGGGGAAGACTTGCAAGTAGATCTTTCTGAGAACTGGTCATGAGGTTAATCTTTTTAATATGCTATCTGATGTCCTTGGCACAAAGTGGAAGAGTGGGTTAATGAGATTCTCTGATTAAAAAGAATTGGAGTCATCATCTGTACAGAAAAGAACTGAAAATTCTCTTCCATACAGGAAAAATTGGATGACCTTGAGGATGGTAATAATAGAAATGAAGTGAAATTCAATAGCTTGTGAACTTAAGGCTAAACAACAGGAATTGATGGCACAATGCAGAGGGTGAGTCTGAAATAGCAGAGGAAAAGAACATAGGTAAATATATCTGTTACAGGATGACTAGAAATCATTGATGCAAGAAAGTTCTGAAAAACAGCAAAGACAATCTAAAACTGTTTCAGGTTTTATATTTTCAGTAAAGAAAGAAAACTTTTAATTAAATAATTTTTAATTATCATTTTGAAAGACCTTAAGGTGTCACTCCCATCTGTAATACTGGTTGTATCAAGTATGGCAATTTTGGTTCAAGAGAAAATAACTTGATGAAAAACATAAAAAATACAACCAAAAGTACCGTAAAGCCTGTTTAAGGTGCTGGTATTAAATGAGTGCAGTTCTTTCAAGTCTGGTAAAATTGAGGCTGAAAAAGGGATATGATTGTATGCCCTTTCATACAAGCACACTGAAGGCAACAAACTACACGACACTGTTGACACAGGAGCAAATGATATGCAGTCCTTCAGGTCACAAGCCTTGCCAGCAAAACTGCTCCAGCGTGGGCTCTTTTTTTCAGAGTTTCCACAGTTCCTGCTCCAGTGTGGGCTTCCCACAGGGCCACAGCCTCCTTGGTCTCCCACCTGCTCCGCTGTGGGGTCCTCCACAGGCTGCAGGGACACAGCTGCCCCACCATGTTTTTCCCCACGGGCTGCAGGGGAATCTCTCAGGTGCCTGGAGCACCTCCTGCCCTTCCTTCTGCTGACTCCTCTGTCTGCAGGGCTGCTTCTTACGTGTTCTCACTCCAGCTGCAATTTCTCCTGCACAGAAACTTTTCCCTGCTACCACCATCACTGATGGGCTCAGCTTTGGTCCAGCTTGGAACTGGGTGGCTCTGGCTCTGTCAGACATGGGGGAAGCTTCTGGCAGCTTCTCACAAAAGCCGCCCCTGTAACCCTTGTCTATCAAAGCCTTGCCATGCTTAACAAATACAGACCTAATATTTATATTTTTATGTTCAAATGTTGAGATCTAATGCTTATGAAAAATAAACGTGAACATTTTTTGACCCGAATATAAAACAATTAAAGATTTATACATTTCCATGGAAACATCCATAGCATGAATGTCTGCTTGGACAGAAACAACTGTTTGTCACAGATGTGACAGAACAGAGCAGCACAGAAACAACTGATACTCAAAGTAGGTATGCCACACGTTAAATTGCACAAAGATTGACCAGCTAGCTTCACAGAAACCTTTCACTGGAATAGACTACATATATAATCAGGAGGAATATCAAACAGCAAGATATGCAGCACCTTTGAATTTGGACAGGAATAACTGCTATCTAGGAGGTGTATTTAATCATCTGTAACAAACTGTATATTTTCCAATAATAATTAAACTGACATTTAAGTGTTCACAGTTAGCTTTTAAGTTAATCTTCTCTGAGACCTATACATGTATCAGTGTTGTAATTATAGAACATTTACTTTATTTAATTGATGCTTTTAATCTAAAAGGTTATATTTTAAAACACTTTCCCTTAAAATACATACTAGGAATGAATTATTGGCAAGACAGGAGAATTGTTCTGAGAACCATAAATCAACAGAACATTAGAGATAGTGGGCACTGATATTTATTTGAAGACAAACTAAAAAAAAGTTACCTTTGATCATGTGTCTAAACATTCCAATAAATTATCTGTTTTCAAAAGGTACGTGCATGGAGGCACTGCAGACAACTACTAAGAAAAAACAGCATTTAGAAGAAAAAATTAATTTGCCAGATATTTGTTTTACTCAAACAGAATTGGACCCAATTGTAATCAAAGACAACTGTAAAAACATTTCACTGTTATTTCAATCTTAGTTCAGTTACTGAGGTCTAGAAGGTTGATTTTCATCATGCTTTTTATAAGTTCTGTTCAAAATCAGTGGGATGTAATTCCCAAACCAAGACCCAGTTAAAAAAGGAGTTTAGAAAATGTTGTAACAATAACCAGTTTACAGAAACACACTCAGATAGGGTTGGATGTGACCTCTGGCATCATTTAGTCCAATTCTGCTATCACAAGGTCAACCAGAGCTGGTTGACTAGGACCATATCAGTTTGTTAATATCTCCAAGGTAGGAAAATTCACAACTCCTCAAGGCAACTTGTTCCAGTCTTTGGTCATCCTTTCAGTAAAGAACCATTTCGTTCTGTTCAGACAGAGCCTTTGGCATCTCAGTTTGTGCCCGCTGCCTCTTGTCCTGTCCTTCCAGTGAAAAGAGTCTGGCTCCATCATTGTACTCTCCCTTCAGGCGTTTCTATACATCAGTAGGATCCCCCTGAGCCTTTTTTTCTGAACAATTCCAGCTCGCTCAGCTTTTTTCATAGAAGTAATGATCTTAACCATATTTGTTACCCTTCACTGAACTCTGTCCAATATGTCCCTGTGTCTCTTGTACTGGAGAGCCCAGAACTGGACACAGAACTCTGGCTGTGATAAATAAAGGGAAACGATCACTCCTCCTTAATCTTGGGGACAAGATTCATTAGACACCTTTTCTACCAGGGCACATGCTGGTTTATGTTCAGCTAGATGTCCACCAGGACCCCCAGATCCATTTACTTCAAAGCTGTGTTTCCTCTGGTGGGCCCCAGCAACCACCAGTGCCTAACGTGGTTGTTCCTCCCAGTGCAGAGCTTTGCACTTCTCCTTGTTGAACTGCATGATTGATTCTACTACTGCACCTGGGTTGTGTGTTGGGTAGATTGTATATGGGATCAATTAAGGGCAAGGGTGGGACTATGTCACTGTGATCAGAGCAAGGGACAAACTCCATTTCCTGTACTAGAATAAAGAATAGGAAATTTATATTGACAGAATTGGAATGAAGAGTTTCAAAATCAAATATTATATTAATAAGCAGAGAGAGATTGTAGAGATTGGAAAGCCCTTTCACATGCAGAGAAAGATGTAGATGAGTCTTACTCCCCAATATGCTTGGCTGAATTTGTAACTTCAATTCAGCAGTAAGATTGTTTATTTCCCCTTGGGCATTTTTAACATTTTACTATTAAGAAATACTTACTAGATCTGATAATAAAATGTGAATTAAAAAAAAAAAAATTCTGCTTTGTGTTCCTAAACTGTGCTGTCCTCTAATTGATATTAACACTTCACATTTTTTTTCTCTGCAAAGATTTATCAGTATTCATAAGAAGCCTCTCCTGTTGCTCACCAATCTAGCAGATGTATATCCTTTTCACTTTTAAACACATCCTTGGTGTTTCCATCTTCTTCACTAGATGTTTTCAGCAATAAGGGGATACTGAAATACAAAATACCTCAGTAGATATATAATTACGATTTTAAGAAGAGCATAGTGCTTTATGAAAGCAACACAGAAAAAATAACCATATTTACAAAGAGTATTGAACACCATTACATTATTAGAACAAACCAAAACATTTAGACCAATTAAGTTATAGCATTGAGCTAAGTACAAGGTTGATAGCTTTTCTGAAAAGAGGTCAGGTAGTTAAATGGGAACCGTAATGTATAGGTAGAAAGGTTTTGACAGCTGAATTTTAGAAAGCAAAATGAAGAAAATGAATGAACTTTCTATATTTAACTGTAGTGTCAAAGCCAGACACTCAAAAAATCACAAGCCAAGCACAGTAAGTCATGAGATTCTAAAAAAAAAAAAAAGAGAACTCATGAATTCATGAATTTTAAGACATCTTATAGATTGAATTATTTTTATTTCCCATCTGATATGAATGTAAGAATGATGATCTTGGGTTTTCTCCACAACCTGAAGGGCAAAGGACTAGATAAAATATTGAGAACTGATAGCATTATGAATCTCTTTACGTGCAGTGTTTTATATAAAACCTTAGTTCCCATGAACAAGCTAAGAATTTGCTCTGACAAATTTCTCCCAAGGCATGAAACTTTGGATGAAATACTGAAAAGCATGAGAATCAAGATCAAATAACAGACAATGCTAATTTTAAAAAAGACTTCAATTGTGTTTGCACCACACCAGTATTAGAGTATTTAGAAGTTCGACTGAAGTATGGTAAATATTTTGCTGAGAATTTTTTTTGCTATTTATGTCACATCAAAACGAGGGGAGTTTTTTGGGAAAAGTTGAACTGTTTTCAGGTCATCTGAGAGACAGCTTGTAGACAGTTTTTATTGTCCTCCAGTGGGCTTCAGGCAAAAGTTGCAAGGCTTCTTAGAAAACTGCAATATTCAAAAAGTCTGTGAAACCTGTGCAAAAAAAAAAAAAAACCAAAAAACAACCACTCTTTTACTATGCTCTTAACATCCTATCTTCTAATCTTTTTCTGAATAACCTAGCTCATTAAAGGTTCTGAACTCCGTTCTGTGAATAACTCAGTGTGCAACAAACCTGGAGTCAAATATGACTTTTTTTGTCTTCTCCAGGAAGAGGAAAGCCCATTCTCAGATGAACATTTTTCTGTTCCTTCTCTTTGAGAATTTTGTTTTATTAATTAGAAAAGACTGCAATGAAGATTATTTATTTATTGAATAGCATAATTCTTTGGAAACAAAATACAGCTGACATTTAAAAAACAATAAGCAAAATTCTTCCATGTGGAAGTCACATGGCCTTTTCTCATGATTGTGATGGTAATTGCAAGTTTTTTGCTACACGACTGTTCAGAATAACCTCTATGTACACAAGTGCTAAAGAAACTGGTTTACATACAGATCATTGAAAAGCAAAGGAAATTGCTATAAACTCAGGAGGAATTTTTCAATTATCCTAGAGAGGTGTCTGTGGACACTGCTGCTCTCTTCTGAAATTGTTGCCGGTAATTTATTACTCTGAAAAGCAAAAGTGCTCTCCCCAAGTCATAGGTTGTCCTTTCGCTATCTATTTCTTGGCAGAGCCACTCATAAATAAAGGAGTAGGCTTCACACACTGTGGGGGTCAGGCACCAGTCTGACTTCTACAGATGAATTAGAAATACAGAAGACCTGTATATTCTGAGATTTTAGAACTGCTTGAATTTAGACATTGCGATGACTTATTTGCTAACATACAATTATTTAGACTTTTTTCCTTTAGGAGAAATAAGAACAATATAAAAGTGTGTTATTACCTAAATCAGCTCTAAATACTAGAGATTTAAATTCAAGCTTTAAATGAAAATAAGAGCTATTCTTTTAGCAAAGTTATGTCCACTTCTTTATTGTCCTTGCCTAACTGGGCGGGGTGTTAACAGAAGAAAAGTGAAGAAGAAACTATACCCTGACATTTAATTCTAGTATCCTGAATCTTGGTTTAGATGATATTTATGATTTCTTGAAGTTTACTGTCAGCTGTAGAAGCCAAGATAATTACCTAGGTTCACCCTTTGTTTTTTGGAAGGCAATGCCTTTCACAAACAAATTTCAGGCTTCAAGGTTAGAGGACCTCCCCATGTTCTTTGATGAGACTGCCTATGAGAAGTCTATGCTGCCTCCCTTTGTTCCAAATTTGTGTTTTCCTTTTCTCTCCCATGTTTTCAAACCTCATCTGAGGAGGTGTTGGCATACCCCATTCATGCAGACACTTCTGTTCACCTTTCCTAGATCTCTCAATTTCCAAGCTTAATTTGTTCCTTACTCAGTATATCCTTGTAGATTAAATGGTTTTCCAGCTAGTCCTGATCTTTAACTGAGCAGTTGCTACATTTTAAATATGTATTATTGAAAAAGCAGTCCCTCCACCTTCCTTTTATCAAGTTTGCAGTCTCTGGTGACCTCACCATAGAAACCATCTAATTAACCTAATTATGTTAATTTTCAAGGTACAAAGGAGGTGAAAAGTCAGAAGACGTGGAAAGCTAAGAATGGCATAAAAAAACCTATCTGGAGTTCTTTTAAGTACCAGTTATCCATTACTGGATAGCTGTGAGGGATTTTATTTAGGAGCTGAAAAAAAGCATAATAAATGAGACACACTGAGAAGATGAAAAGGCTACAAAACAAAGATGATTTGTAGAATCTAAATAAGGAGAAAAAGTGAGTTTGCAGTAAAGTGCATGTGGCAGGAACTGTTCAATCATTGCTGAAGGAAGTTCTCAGAACGGTGAAGTTGCTTTACTGTTCAGGTTTGGGCTATAACTAGTGTTTTTTTGGTTGTTTTTGTTGGATTTTTTTTTGTGTCTGTTATTTCTTTTTGTTTCTTTAAATTTGATTTGGTTTGGTTGGTCTTTTGTTTGTTTTTCTTGGGTTTTGTTTCTGTTGTTTTATTTTTTTTTTCCTGGAAGCAACATCTGGGAGTAACATGAAGGGAAGGAGAAAGTATATATAATTCCATGAACAGTAGAGTCAACTTTCCCTATTTTCCATATTATGCCTTATGTGATTTCATACATAATCCTTTTTAAACTTAAATTAGATATTCATAATATGACAAATTTATCAATACACAATGTTGCAAAACTTAAGCGTTAAGTAATTTGTGCTAAGTAGAACTCTGAATCTATTAATTTTAGTGTGCTTCTAAAATATTAGAAAATTAATTAGTCATTTCTCCCTTGAAAATATTGAGTTAATACTGCCAGGAATTATCAGCCTTTAAGAAAATTAGAGGATATTTGTAAGTACATAATGCTAATTTAGAACATCTACCAGTGAAGGCTCTCAAAGGCTTTATGAGCACCACTAAATTTAGAATCTCAGATGCCTTCCAGATTACAGAAATATAATTATTCCTGATTTAAAACAAATTAAAACAAAGAGATTAATTGACAAAGTCTCAGGCTGGCATGGGGAAATTTAGGTCTTTTTTTTCTCCCTCTTCTTTGTCCTGGCTCTTGACTATCTTAAAAGTATGCAGTTCCCACATTCACATTCCTTATCTGCCCAAATAAATGAAATGCTCTCAATTAGTGACGAAAAATGAGCTACGAATTTTCTAAATTGCCGATCAGTAGAACATTAGAGCTTCACAGAAAATGAGACTTGCATAACTTAGAAAATAAATGAGCTTTACAGTTTTCAGCTCTTCTTCCTACCATGCTCGTGTCTCGATTTCCAATTTTGTTTTCAGTAATTATAACCTACATGACAAAACAGAGCTTAGAGCATAAGAGCACAAAGAACAAATGCTGGTATTGCTACCAATCTCCATCTGAATTGTTCTCCCAACAATGGGCAATTGTCATAGCTATTCCCATTAAAAATAATCTTAAAGATGATGAATGATTATTTATGATACATCATATTTAATGCCTTAGCTGATGGTGTAAAGTGCAAAACAAGTGTTCTTGAGAATTTACTGGATTTTGGTACTATTGGAACCAGAGCAGTTACATAGAAAATTAAGGATTGGCAACTGATTCAGGAATCAGGAAAAAGAATAAATCAATAAAAAGCTAGATGTAAACCAAATATTATCTTATATAAGTTATAACCATTTCTAATTTCTAATTTTTTGCAGACTGGCTGTGTTTTAGATTAAGGTATTACAGCTTTTGGGCATACTAATGTATTTTGGTAGCAGTTTTTATATTCTTACTTGGCTTTATTCATATAGTCATACACAATAATCTTTTGCACTTACTCAGTGTTTTTCAGAATCATACACTTTGAAATTTTGTTTAAGATATTTTAAATTATATTATTTTGAAGAAGTAGCCCTTTGCTCGCACCAGATACTCCTGCTTCTCTTCAATGGTGTAAGTATTCACAGGAAGGTGTATATATTCATATAGTGATTCCTTATTTCACTTTTGTAAATAAGCCAAGATAATTCAGAAGTACAGAATCTCAAGCTTGTTGCGGTGTGACAAAAGCCTGACTGGGTATTTTTTTTACTGACAGTGCCATGTCTATGGTACAATTGTTGTCTTTTCTTTCCAATTCATATTTAATCAGAAATGTTTTCTTCCTGATAGCTTTCCACTGGAGGACATGAAGAGTGGGAGCTCAATTATTCAAAAGTCTTCAGATCCCTAAGGACTAGAATCTGAATGCAAATGTCAAGATTTGTTGACCCAAATCTTCCAGGTCTGGGTAAGAAGAGGTCAGGAAGACTTTCTAAAAACACATGAAATTTTCTGCATGGGATCTGAAAGATTTGAATGCTCAGACATTCACACAAGTAACAAAAAAATAACACACTGAACTTCCTTTTAAAGGAGAAGAGATCCTTGATATCACCAAAAAAAAAAAACAAAACAAAAAAAAACCCCATGGCATCATGGCTATATATTATAATCCATGATAGTAGAACGTACTCATTAGTCCAGGGAGTATAGACAATGTTTCCCAAACGTTTTGATACCAAGACACATGATTTTCTATGTTAAGATGGATGGCATGAGACAGACTCCCCTGAGCAGCCCTGCTTCTGCCCAGTACAGTTATGACCAGCTTCTGGACTTGTCATGATATTCCACTCCCCAGCTTCCCTCACTCTTTCCAGGCTATTTAGACTGGTTTCAGGGAAGAATGCACTGGCTGTCACACTACACCCCTAGGAAATTTTTACCATAAGGCATCAGAAGTATAAAGAGGAAAACAAATTGAAAAATACTTGAATTTTTTATTTTATTCATAAACTCGGAGAGAAATCCTGGCTAGACTGAAGAGGAAAGGAACGTATCTTTTGATCTCTATTCTCAACTGGAGTGAGTTTTCTTACACAAAATGAGAAAAAAAAATACAGCTCAGGCCTTAGAGGCCTGAAGTTCAAAAAAATTCACCATCTTTTTTCATATCATTGGAATTTCAAGTTTGAGGTAGGAAGACTACCATATTCAATCCTGCCAAAGTATTATAATCAAAGAATATCTAAATATTTAGATCATACAGATTATCAGGTAGGGTCTTACGTGTGTTTTGGTGGGGATTTTTTAAGGGTAAATTTCTTCTTCTCTCTATACTGGTTTGTTGGCACTGTCTGGATTGTTATATTAAATCATTTATGTTGCTCTTTTGTGTATTTCTGATCAAGTCAAATCATAGTGTTTTACTTCTCTTGGTTCATGGCAAAATACTAACTGAACCCCATTTTTTTACTTCACAGATAATCTGGCCAACGTGGTGTAATACTGTCACTGCTCAGGAGTGCAGTTCTCACTCATGATATGCAGAATTAAATTGCTAAAGAGAACAACAGATGCAATAGTGAGGCATTGCCTTCTTCCTTTTGAAAACTGTGATTTTCTGACTACATCCACTACAAAAAATCTCTGTGCACTTCCATAAGGATGGCAGTGGGGAATGTTATGAATAAAATTCATATGGTTTTTTTTTCCTATTTACATCAGTATTTTTCCACCTAATTCTTGTTATGTACCCCATTACTTAACTCTATTGTTTTTGTTAAAAGCACCTTAATGTTTGTTGTTTTGTATCCCCATTATCTTTTATGTACTGTATTGCCCCTGTTAAGTACCCTGTCATTTCATTGTGTATTTCATTATTCTTACCGTTTTTGTCACCTGCCCCAGTTCATGTTAAACCTGTTACTTTCCCTGTTACTTACCTAGTTGTATATGCCCAGTTCTGTCCCTGTACCTTCCCTCCCCCGTCGGGAACCCTGCCGCTGCTCCCTCGGCCGCTTCCTGGAACGGCAGCTGCTCCCTGAAACGGCGCACGCGACCCCGGAAGGCGGAAGCACCGAAGCCTCACTGATATGCAAATTAGAACAATCTGCACTAGCCGGCGAGAGTCACACCCTGAACAACGAGCTAATTGCCAATCAAGAAATGAAAGTAACACCGCTGGGTTGGCAGCAGGTCGGGCTGCCTCCTAGCCCGGTCGGCCGGTCCCCGGAGCTATCACCGTCATTTAAAGGGGACTTACCCTGGATGACACCCCAGGCGTTAAGCCCCTCGGACAGAGGCATTCCTTGGTACTCCCGCGAGGACGGAAGCCCCATCTCTGCCGGAGACGACAGAGCTGCACGGAGCCTCCTCCCCTTCAGCGGACCCAGGGAGCAGTGGCGGGAAGGCGCAACCCCACGGGCCCCCACCCGAGCTGAAATCTTTAATAAAGGCATCAAAAAGGAGTCTGCTCCTTGCACTTTTATTTACATCAGGGAACATTTTCAAAACAGGTACAAGATTAATATGACATTCATAGTAGCGGAATTCCTGTAATTCCAAAAAATATAATGGGTGAGTTACTAGATATAGTGAAGAACCATGTATGTAGGGCAAAAGAAAGAAGAAAAGAGCTAAATATGCGTCATGCCAAAAATGGTCAGGACCTGTACTTGCCCAGGAATGTCTCTGCAAAACTGATAGGAAGTTTTTTTTTTATATTCGTTATCTGAGCATTTGTCAGAGTGTCTTGCATTCACTCAACAAAATCAAAAGTCAGTTTTAAATGTCAGCCAGGCAATTGGATGGCTACTTAAATTGAAAATAAGAAAAAGTAGCCAGTCATTTTAATAACACTTTCCTTATTTTGCCATTTTTGTAGGAAGAAAGCTGAGGAAACAATGTCACAGGTCAGTCCTTCTCTCAGGCATCCAGCAACCTATTTCTGCAAAGCAGGGCTTGAGAACTAGTGTAATAAGGGACAGTAACAAGGAAAACTCTGGGGCCACAGAGTTCATGTGTGATGAGTGCATTTGTACAGGACTCTGTCGAGCACTGTTAAACAAAACTACTACTTCTAGGGCTGAGATGCAGGTGAAAAAATCAAAGATGTCTTGGCCTTCAGGGACATATATGATCCCTTTTCAAGGAGTATTAGCTGTTAATTTTCTGCTAATAATTCTTAGTGCAGAAATGTAAACTACTTTTGGGCTGACTGTAGTAATAAATATAAGAGATGACAGAGAATGGAAATAAGGTTAAAAAATACAGAGATGGGTAGATAGAAAAGGGATCCCAAGGAAAAAAAAATTAGAACAAAATGATCAAAAAACCCCCAAACAAACAAATTCACCAAAAAAAACCCCTCAAAACATAAAAACCCTACAGAAACGCCCCACAGGCACACAAAGAGCCCCCTCCAACAATCAAAACACAAATGCATAATAATATGTTAATTCACATTCAGTTTTCTTGCAAATACTGACTTGGGATGAGTGTTAAAGATCTACAACCACTCCAATTCCCTTTTCTCCCTTTTAAATAACGCTATTTAAAACCAGAGTCCTTTTCTACTCTCCGGACCCAGGATCCTTTATATTATACAAATTGAGGAGAAAATGTGAACACTTACTTGCAGCAAAAATAAACCAGTATATAATCTTAGGTACTTTTAAGAACTTCTGTTTGGCTTTCAGGCCAGATCTCAGATTTCAAACCCTGTTTTGCTGCTCTACAAAGTCCTTTGGACTTTGAAGAAGTTTTTTCTTAGGATGGAAAGCCTTCAAAATCTAACCTCACATTTAGATTCAAAAATCAGTGTAAAGCAATTGTAAAAATATTTGTTTTGGCATCATTTAATCCAAGAATAAAAATTCTTTTACACTGTTTTAATGTGGATACATTGTACTGTATGGAGATGGTGAAGGACATGAGGAAATTGAATGGAGAATTTTTTGCCATCTCATTCCTTTTCAGACAGTTCTTTGGCAATGTGTTTTTTACTGTTTCTTGTCAAGGCACTGACAAAGGGATTCTGAACATAAATTGGTGGCAGTAGTTTAGTTAAATTATATTAAATATATTGATTTATGTTTCTGTCTGAGATTCTTGGAACTTTCTGAATCTCCTTTTGAAAGCTCAGCTGTGCAATATGTGTTTGTTGGAAAAGAAAAGTCAAATATACTTTCTTGGGCACCTAAATGGAGTGCAAAATTAAACAGATTATATTTCGGTCTTTTAAAACCAATACAATTTACAGAGAAGATGGATGTTCCCTACAGATGCCAGAAGTCAGAAAAGCAATGTCATAAGTGACCTAATGTACAGCTACGTAGATATGGAGTGTGAGTACCATTCATTTAAAAAAAATTTTCTCTTGACTTAAAAACATGTTAATTTTTATGATGTACAGATCAAGATGTATTTTAATATCTATTGCCTTTTTAAAGAAAATTACCCTTAGCAATTCATTTGTTTAGATAAAAAACTAACTTAGTTATGAAGTACAGACAGAGAGCTCTTAATACTTAAGTTTTGGTTTTCCAACTGTCCCATTTTGTGGCCTTGGAATCAACAATTAACCTTTCCATGACTTCACAGTATGATCTGTGTAACGAAGATAATGCTCATCAGGCTGGAGCGAAAAGCTACATAAAATGCTTACTCTAAAGACTTGTTAAATTAATGGATATGTTTCCATCTATTTTAATGACTTCTATACCAAGCTGCTAATTTAAAGGATTACATTTTCATTAAATTTCACAAGAAAAAAATGTCAATACATTGAAAACTTTTTTTTGATCCACAGTTCCTCATAACATTTATATTCTAAACAATGCATAATTGTGATAAAACCTGACAGCTAAGTGATACTGCTTAGAAATGGAACTCTTCCCACTTCCCTTCCTCTTTTTAGCATGGGAATTGGAAATACTATCCGCACAATAAGTGGATAAATAATTATAAATTCTGAGTGTTCTTTTATAATGTAGAATGTATAGTAACTTTTGTAGCTTTAACATCTACATGTTAAAGAAAAAATGTCAATATCCTTATGGCATTTAATTTCATCAATAATTAAAAAAGAAAATCTCTGTGTTGTCAACTCACTACAGCTTTTGCTTTAGTGATCAGTTTCACATGTCAATAAAGACTAAAAATGAAAACACGTTGAAGTTGAAACAGCATGCAGCTCACCACTAGTGATCAAGTAAAAGTCAGCCTCAACTATCCAAGTGTCCTAAGGGGCACTAAAACAGCTTAAACCATCTGTATGTTGGATAATGAAGATAATTGTCAATGTGATATTCAATGTTGCATCCCAGGACATGACTGCATTCAAAATATAAGTGTGTTTCATATATCAGAGGGTAAAGCAAATAAGACAGGGAAAAGAATGGTTATTAATTTTAGAATACGTAATTATTCTCTATTTACTGAATTAATTTGGTTGAAATGATTCACCATTTTGTAGGAAGTGAAATAAAAAAGAGTCAGAAGAGGTACAGGTATGAGGCTGAGGCACTGACCAAACCTACAAGCAGACTGAGTGATGCCTAAATCTCTTTTGGCGTATTAGTTATTTAACAACTTTCACATCCTTTCCTCTTTCCAAATGACAACTAATTTTGTTTTCAATTAAATTCTAAGGAATAAAAAAATCACAGAGTCTGAATTAACACTTGCCTTTAAAGCTGAAAAAAACCCAACAAGCATATTAACACTGTTTTCTTAAGGAACTTTTTCTGAAAAGAATCTTACTTAAATTTCTCCCAAAACTTGGTTGTTATAAAGTCATGGTTTAACACAAGCAGCAGAAGCAAATTGCTGTGTTTTGTAAGCTGACTGCTCAACTCTTGTTGATTCTGCATATTGAGGAACTGTGATCAATGATGGCTCTTAACGGAAAAAGGCCTTTGATAAAGATATTTCCAGCAGAAAAATGAATATCTTGTTAAGCTTTTAGACATTTCACCATTTGGTACTGAGTCACTGAAGCATCTGGCATGAATTTCAGCACCTTTGCACCATTTTTGCTCTGATAATGTTGATACACATTTCTTTGTTTATGGAAAAGATGTGAATACATTAGTTAGTGCTTATGATGGAGAAGAAGGAATGGAGCTATCAGAAGTAAATAAAAATATGTAAAATTATAAAAAGCAACCCAAGAGCAACAGGCAAAATGAATGAAAATGCTACATTCATTTTTGGGAACACAGCATCTGAAATCTTTGCCAAGGTGATGATACATCATTTTTCAGATCGGTTGAAGTTGAGGCAGCCAAGAGAAGCCTGAAGGAATTACTGTAGCAAGACATTTTCACCTAATTGTTAATTTCCAAACTACAGTGTTTTGACAATAATGGCTTAGAGTCAAAGTTGGATGCCTTGTTTGGGCTTAGCATAGCCAAAGAACAGGGAGAATAATGTCATTACTGAAAGCTACCCTGCTTCAAGAGGGAAGTTAAATTCCCAGCTGAATTTTCACAAGCTAAAAGCAACATGAGCATTTGGGAAGACATGTTTATCACAGTTAATGACAAAGCAACATTTTGTCTATAGCTCCTCCGCCCCCACGAGATCGCTCATCCCTTCTCCAAAACAATCTTGACTACCATCATCTCTACATATGAAAAAGAATATATGCTTATAAAAATGTATATTATTTATGAACAAGAAAAAATTAATTAAAGATGTAAAACCAGGAGATCACCAATAAATAATTTTTAGAAAGCACAGACCTTCCTTATGTTATTTTACAGTCATTTTCAATGAGAGCACACTTGCAGATGTACAAGATAAAAGGGAATTTGGTGTTACTTGGTAATGAGTGCATAGACCCCATCTTTATATGCTTTCTCTGTTTACTTCATGGAAGTACTCATGTAAATGGAACCAGAATCAAACCTCTTTTTTTGGCACTATCAACTCTCTGAGGAAAATCTTTTCCATACACTAATGCCTCAGCTTCAACTTGTCTACTTAGAAAATTTAAATGGCTGAACAACTGGGGTTCCTGAGCACCTCTGAATTTCTCTACAGTCAGTAGAGGATTATATTGTATTCAATATATTCAGTATATATTCAGTATATATTCAGAATTATATTCAGTAAGTCTTCTTCTAATCCCACCAATTATTACCTGCTTTCCTATTATTCTAGTTCTTGAATCTTCTCTCTAATAATCAGAAAAACACTGGAGTGATAATCAAAGCATTTTAATGATCTGGAAAACAATGAAATAAGAAAAGCAAGTAGAATCTGGCACATGTCAGACCAATGCTATTGTCTTCTTTAACTGTAGTAGGCCTTGCAGCTGGGGGGAAAAAGTAGATGTTCTATTTTGAGTCCATTAAAGCTCATAAAATAGGAAGGAAAACAACACCAAGAAAAGTGCTACAGTTGGATGTAAAACCAGATAGCCATGGTTGCAGAACAGTTGTTTGCCATGTAATTCACTGGCAAATAATGAAAAATCTATCAAGCTATACTGCATGGGAACCTGTCTTGAGATTATGGAAAAAAACTTGTTGCCTTTTATTGTTTTTGTATTACAATTTAAATTACTTTGATCTGGGAGAGACTGAACATACTGCAGGGAAATACTGAAGCCTAACTTTATTACTTCGAAAAGTTAAAAAATATCTTGATAGCTATGGAATTTTGTATCTAAATAATGCAGTTACTTATTTGAGCAAGCACATACAGTTAATAAAACATGGGGTGAAGAATGACCAGGCAGGCAGCAGACCAAGATTTGAGGTTACAGTGGATCATAGGTTGCACATCTTGACAACACAGTCTTGATAAGTCAAACATTATACTACCACATAAATCAGAACAACCTGTAGAGTATTTTCCACTTTTCAGTGCAGAAGGATTATCTCTGCTGTTTTTGTATTCCAATGTGAAAGAAGCGTGGAGTGTTTAAAAATAGAAGGAGAGAATGTCGCTGGAAGTTTTTGAATATTCTAACTGTGAAATATTAGCTCATGAGGGTTTTTCTGTGCTAAGTCCAGCAACCCAGGAAGATCCTAAGTAAATAGTTGTGGTTAACAGTAATTTCTCAAGGAGAGAATAAATGTTTTAGCAAAAGAAAGACGAAAGATGATATAATGTGGCAGGTAAACTTGTCATGAGCCTTACTGAGTGAACAGCATTATTAAGTACAGACCAGTGCTGTGATTCTGAGTTCTTATTGGACATCTCTTCTCAGGAACAACTTCAAAGATGTTGAATTATACATATTTTAATCACTTAAATACTGATTTATGCTAACAAAATTAACACACCAAGCCAGTTTTTAGACTAAGAAAACTCAAAAGAATTAAATTAGGGTGAGTTAATCAATTTTTGTAAAGGCTTTTACAGAATCAAATAAAAATAGCACCTTATTAATCAAATCTACCCTCTAGAAAAGGAATGGAAATATGCAATTCTCAGCATTCCTTTTTCACAGAAAAAAATAGCATAAAGTCTCTCCCTCTTCCCTTTGTGTTTTAAGAGGGAAGACTGCTCTCTGGTAGTGCTACAAGAGAGACTATGCAACTTCTGTCCCCCTGGAGCTATACTGAGAACAATATGGGATCATGGTAGTCAAGAACTTACATTATTGCTGGAATCAGCAGATTTGTTCAGCTGGCAAGTAGCCATGAAAAACATAATATATCCAAAAACCTACTGCTATCCCTGAGGATTGTATAGCCCATATAAACGTACTTGGGTTCATTAAAAATTAAGGAACCATAATATTATGTTATTTCTTTGAATTGATTAAAAAAAAAGTACACTGAGGTACTATAATGAATGCTTGTATAGTAAGTAAATAAACTTAATGTCACAGTAAGAATAAGTAGCTTGTGATCAAATTTTATTGTTATGTCTTATGGCTTTTATTCCTTCATGCTTTAATACTTCTGCGAAGAAAAGAAACAATCAACAGAAAAAAGTCAGGCTTCAAGTAGCATGTAAATTACATCCTGAGAGATGTTCATGATGTTTGTACCGAAGCACTTAATCTTTCAGAGAAATCCTCAGCCATCTGTTTGCCTTAGGTTCAGAGAGATCGCTGAAAAAAAGCAGAGAATACACCTCAGGTTAATTTTCACTGCTCTTGTTTGCTGTCAGATTCTCTCATAACTCTGAAGGTTCGTGGTAAACATAAACACACAGCCCAAATGCTTATGCTTGTTTTACTACCCTGAAAAATATGCCCCTAAACAGGAAAACAGTGAAATTCCCTCTAAAGAAAAACCAAACCACAATGTCTGTGTTCTCAGAATCAAAGCACTAGATGAGAATATGATTGTTCTCTCAACACATATATCTATGCAGGACATCCTTTTCTCCACTGTCACTTATCATTTTCTTGAAGACTGCAAGAGAGTACTAAGTGAAATGCCTAACACCAAACTTAGTGTCATGATTACCTTCGCCAGAAGCCATTTTATAACATTTTCGTAAAGCAGCACCACAGTTTCTGTAGCTCTGGCTCCTGCAAAATTTCAGACTATTTTCTTCTCCTTTGAGGGTGAAGTCACATAGCTCATGTGACTTGGGAGTCATAGTAGTCAACATAGTTCATGGGAGCACTGTGTGAGAAAGCCTAGATTCCCCCCCAAATAAACTGATAAATCTAAGAAATATAGCACTGTACGTGGGCCCAGACTATCTGTATATTCCACTGAAGATAACAGAGAGTGCAATTTTTGTTCAAAGATTGTCAAAGAGTTTTTTTCTCACATTGAAAAAATTTTCAGCCTAATAAATAAAAGAATTGCAGTGTGTTAAATCTGGAACATGCTTCCAAGTAGGTTTGAGCCACCTGCAATTCATATATTAATCATGTGAGCACCTAAATCCAAAAAAAAAAAAAAAAAGATAAAAAATAAAAGAACATATATATCACTTTACAGGCAGGAAGAAATGCTAGGTGGTCTTTTACTGTTTTATTTAATATTTTTCTTGTCTGAGCGTAAATTACCCAAAGACGTTTTTGATAACAGAGGGAATTTACAGAATTGCCTAACGACACACAACCCCAAGTCTGATTTTTCACTTATAGAATGCATCTGTCAGCATTTTTGTGACTAATTATTTTTGTTAAACTATTCTGATATTATTCTATTCATTAGAAGCAGATAAATATATTTAAGAAATGGAAGGATCAGTATGGTCACCTACTTCGGGTTTTTGTGCCTTCCAAACCAATGAAATTTTTGATTTCTAAATTGAACTCAGAAGCATCTACTTGTGCAACAAATGTTTTAGAGGACAAATGTAACCTAATGATAAAAATAACCTGTGATCTCGAATTGTTTAATTTTCTTATATTTAAAAGATGAATGTTTAAGTTATATTTAAATGAAAGATAAAAATTCTTGAATGCCTCATGAATTAGCTTTGACCTTTATGTTAAGGTGCCACTCAAGTCACTGTCAACCTGAGCTGAATCTGAAATGCCTCCTGCTCTAGTGGCTAAACTGTGAAATTAATAAATATTTTTTATTTTTTTTCTGTGAAATTAATAAATATTTTTACCTCTTTCTTCACAGAAAGGAAGTCTTAATTTTGTTTTTTTTTAATATTTATGTTACTATGACAAGTTCCCTTTTCTGAAGAAAACAGAAGAAAAGGAGGATTTAAGTAAAGCAATCTCAGAGAACAAAATCCCACAGTTCCACGCTGCTTCTCACAACTTAAAGCAATTCTTAGCTACCTAAGGTTGCAGTACCATTACCAGGCAATGTTTATTCACTCCACATAGATTCATTTTGAAATTAATAAAATATACTTCTATACTCTTTTACTGCTTCATTTGAACTGGAAAAAAATTTTTATGTGACCTGAAGGAGGACTCCAAAGATTTATGAACTGTATTATCTATTTATTGACTGTATCAACTACTAGCTATAAACTAGTATAGTTTATAGCTTTCTTAGATCTTTCATAGATCTTGAGTACTGTATTGTTTGTATAAGACTTTACATCCATGCAAATATGCCTTGAGGTAATAATCATGACTAAAAATGTTCTTATGAGAATCCTTCATTCCTTGAAAAGAGTAATTTCTGAGAGAAAAGCGAATACTCAAGGTTATGTTGAATGCAGAAAATGAAAAAAAAAATCTATTTCAATGCAATTTAATATTTGTAAATCATTCAGTCAAAGAGGGCTCAATAAAAAGATATTTTAAAAACTAAAGAAAATTAACATTTATTATAGTATTTTTAATACAAAATTCCGTGTTACAAATTGTCTTCAGAAGTCCCCTGCTCTTGATTTCACCTAGGTAGTACTTCAAGCATATGCTACAGCAAAGAGAAACTTACTGAAATTTACCCAGTCAGCTTAGAAATTACACTGAAAATTCACAAAAGCTGAGTCAACTGCAAATTCTTCTTCCAAGTTACATCAAAATACCCAGAACCAAACATTTAAAAATGTGCAGCTAGGATGGGTGCTAGAATATTGTGACTTCAGCCCACTATGAGATATTTGATTCTGCTAAACAACAAAACAGTTTGAGAATGATACCTTGTTTTTGTGTTTCTAGGCAGGTAAATCCATGAATGTATCAGTGAGATGACAATTCTGAGCATGTGTATTTTTAAATAATCCCTTGGCCTAAATATTAATTCTGTAAAAATAATAATAGTAATGATGATTATGATAATGCTGATAATAATAGTAATAACAATAATAATAATAACAAAAATAACAAATCCAATAATAATAACAGAAATAAAAATAATGGAACTGTTATTTTCAGGTCTAAAATCAGGGGGCTAAGATCAGGATTCATCAGACCCAATTCAGTAACCCACATCAAAATGATCTTCCCCTGGGTTAGTTGTTTAAGCCCTCTCTATATTCAGTGGAGAGCACAAATGTTCTCAGGAACATGATTCATTTCCTTTCCTGAAGTAGCCATCTAAAATAGGTTAGATGAATCATGCTGCTGTTTGTTTTTCTTAGGCAGTTCTAAAGGGTTCTGGGTTACTAACTCAAAGGTGGCCAGGTGACATCAAACTGTGAGTTGTGTCTCTTTCAGCAAGTGTGCCCTGTAAAAAGAAATAATCTTTCTGGTCCACAAATGTTAAAGCAAAACATCAGCATATAATATTGTTAAAAGGAGAGACACTGCCCATAAAGTAGATGAATAGGCTTGAAAAAAGGATCTCACCACTTTACTGTTAACATGTGTTTGGAAATAATACTGGTAATAATACTGGAAATAATGGCATAATATGCATCTGTTTTTTCAACCCTGTTGTAATGCTCTCCATAGATAACATCATTAAAGAATGTAACTGCTAAATGTGTAACCCTGATATGCACCTACAGTTCTGATGTGATGTACCCACTGCAGCAGTGATGTGACTTACAGGTTGACTATTATGAGTTTAAATCCTTTTCAAAAAAATGTGACTGTAACCATGTTGCTTTTGGTTTCTGGCATTCACCCCCTATGGTTTTGTACTAAATGTCATTAAAAGCATGGAAAGGACATTTCAAAAAACATGAAAAGTCAGATCTCTGCTTGGTACTATTACATAATGGATCAGCACTCTGAAACTGACATAGAAATTGCTGAAATATTGCTTGATTAAAATCTTAGAAGCAAGTTACCTGATTACACAGAAGTAAATCGTAAAAGTGGCTTGCTGTAAAATCATATTAGAAAAACATAAAAACATCTAATTAAGTGTACTATGGCAAAGATTCATCTGAGCTAAACTGTTTGCAGTGATCAAACGTGCAAAATATTGGTGGCTAAAGAATTAACTTTGCGCTTGCAAATTTATTCCAGATGCTGTGGAGATGATATCAGATTGAGACAGTCATACAGATGAAACATAAGGAGGTTCCAGCTTTATAAACAAACAAGTGCAGAAGCAAACAAATAAACAGCAAAAGCTGTAATATGCATCATCATTAAAGCCTAAAATAATAAAAATTGTGAAGGAGCCAATAAATCTGACAGCACAAGGAAAACCATTCAAGAAAAATACTAAAATGCATGGGATAAGGCTAAAATCTACAAAATAAAGATCAAGACAGAAACTGCAGGAGATCTCTATGCATATTATATCTTTCCTGGAGAGGGAAAAAGTGCTGATAATGCAAAGATGATACCATCTAAGTTTAGCTTAAAATAATGCTCCTTAAACCTTCCACATACTTGAATGAGGCAGCTCATTACTACTAGCCCAGGAAGGCTGCACAGACACTTTTCCAATTTGCCCTGCAATCTCACATGTATAAAAGAAATCATAATTCAAATACCACATTTAAGGAACTTCTGATGTCACTCCCTTTAAGTCTGATATGTCCAGGGAAATTAAATCAATCACATTTAAGAAGTATGGGAAACCAATTACCTTATTTAAGAAAGATCACAGAATTACAGATTAATTTAAGTTGGAGTAAACTCGTAGAGGTCATCTGTACCAGTTCCAAGTCAAAGCACAGCTAAGTTCAAAATCAGAGATTGCTGAGGGCTTTGTTCAGTTGAGTTTAGAGTACATTCTTGGATGAAAAGTATAAAATCATTTTAGAGGAACTGTTCCAATTTTTTACCATTCTTATTACAAAAAGTTCAGCCTTATGTTTTTCTGGTACGCATGCCTGGTGTAGCCTGTGTGTTGCCTCTTGCTCTTTTCACATGTGCCTCAAAGAACTGCTACATTATTGTTATTCTGTTGTTATCCTATCATATATATCTTTGAACACTGAATTAATTCATTCATGTGATCCAAGTATTTTATTTTCTCTTTAATGTCTTCCTGTATAAAAGTTACAGTTCTTATTATTATGCACCTAGGTATTTTATTTTTTTCCACTTTTCATTGAAAATTCAAAATTAATGTGTTTTTAAGTAGTTTATCTCTACAGTGCTGACAGAACTTTGTTGTTAAGCAGTCCTGCATTCTACAGATAATATTTACTATTTCCTGATATCTCTCTAAATGAAGTTATTTACACCACTTTTTTGGGAATGCATTTTTTCGTCTCATTTAAAGAGCGGCAAAAAAACGTTATGTAGTCAAAGTCATGCTTTAATTAAAACGTCATATAGAGTCAGCTTCTTTAATTTAACTTCAAAGCCTTCTCCTAACCAGAAACTACAGCTCCTAGATTGGGAGAGCTTCATAAAAAACCCCACGTACATAATCAGAATTTACACTTTTTTAAACTGTGGAACATAAAGTTCTTCCCTTCTAGGCTGCATTAGGCAATAATCCACTTTATTCAGACGCAAACTAAAGGCTAAAAACTCATTTTGATCTCAGATTGTTGCTTCTTTATTTCAGCAGTGCAAGGAATTACATTGCTCTGGTGTATCAGTGGGCAAAAATACCCTTGTGGAATGGCCAGGAAGCAGCTAGAAATCCAAGGTGGCTTCAGTGATACACAGGTTAAATAAAAAATACCAACTATTGTGATAATTAATAATGTTATGGTTATATAATGCAGTTCTCATAGCTAATCACTATTTTGAAAAACTAAAAATGGATGTAAACCAGTATCCTAATCTTCACTGCTGAGCATTTATTTCTATTAGCTGATACCAGCAGCAGCGCCACATACCAGAAGTGTTCTTTCTCTGATTCAAGGATTTTAATCACTTAACGTAGAGATTTATTTATATGTTAAGATGCAATTTACCTATTTTTTTACTTAAACTCTTATTGAATAATTGGAAAAATCTATTAAAAGTATGTTTTTGACTATTTCTGATGAGCAGACCACGAAAGGTAACTTCATGTTTTACCAGAATCAACTCTAATCCAGTGCTACCTCAGGTTGGTTAATGACTGCCTAGTAAGAAATGAGAGCAATTACATCCAGAGATAGCTGTGCCCTACAGCTTTAGCAGCCTTTCATTCCAATCAGTATCCCAGATTTTACAATCCCTTTATGACAGAATTTCTGATATGATTTGTTTCTCTAACACCATTAGAGAAATCATATGACTAACCAGATCTCAATCTGACTATGGGAGCTCTGCTGTAAAGTTTTGAGCACAGACTCAGAACAATGTCTTATACCCATCCTTTCTCAAAGTAATTTTACTGAAAGCCAATTTGTTTAATGCTGAATGGTACAGACAGTGTACCAGCCCTAGAACTGGGACATTTTCCATGACAGTCAGGTTCACTTAACTGAGTAAGCACATTTCAAAATGTAGGTGTTTTTTCTTTATCTTTTTTTTTTGTTGTGTGTGCCAAGACATTTTGTACATACTTTTAGTTTTTGTTAGTTTCAGTTTTAACTGGAATTCATTAAGAAGACAAAGGAGCTGAAATTCGTGAGATTTTCCTATATAGTGCACATATTCTACCTGCCTAAATCTACCTTCTGTTTCAAATCAATAAAGAATGAACTGTATTGTCTGTGGGGTTTTTTTAAATTTAAATTTTATTTTGTTTTTAGGCATGTGGTGTGTTTTATAAAATAGGAGAAATTTCAGACAGTGAGAGTACAGGAATTGGTAGTTTGTAGCTTTAGGGTCACTTTGGCAGGAATTAACCCTCACACCCTGTTGAGAGATTGATGCATTGTACCAGTGCAACTACTAAGGAATAAATATGCAAATTAGAAGGAAGGCTTGGAAACAATCTAAAAAAACCCTAGAGGTATGGTGGCATTTATTTATTTTTTTAGCTGTGTGGGGTAGAATGCATCTTGCATACTTAAACACATACTTACAATCTCAGAATTAGTTCCAAGTAATAAGTGACATCAAAGGCTTTGTCATCAGGTAGAGGAAGTCATGCATCTGGATAATATTTCCTGAGGCCTTGTAAGTCTGCCACTAAAGGAATCTTCCATGCAGATCAGGGCCCTGTTTTTAAATCAGGCTTTCCATTATTTTTTCTTTTTATTCAAATTTAGGAGAAAGTCATCACATCAGTCAGTTAAAAATTATAAATCTGATTCCCTGTACCAAAGTCTGTGCTCACCTGCCTGCCCCCACCAGGTGACATTCAACATGGAGCTGCTGTCTTGTCCTACAAGCTGTCGAGTTAAGGACCTGTTGAGGTACAGAGTAATAACTGCTAACATTACAATATTTACCTGTTATCCAGCAGCAAGTATCTGTGGTACTGTTTTCATCAGTTAAGAGGCAGATATACACATCTACTTAAAAAAACCTCGTGGAATTGTGTGCTTTGTAAAGTGAAACCCAACATTTTCTCTATGATTTACACAGGCTGCTCAGATTAATGTGAGGTGCTGGGGCTGACTGACTTCAGCACTTCTTTATTGAGTTACTTGGATATGTGCTGTTCAAATGTATGTTGTCTGCATCCAAAATTTCCGTCAGAAAAGAGCTGTTGGGGTGGGGGTGAGGTGCTGTGGGAGGGCTGGGGGATGGATGGGACTCTGGTGCTGCTGGTTGCACCAGCCAGCAGCCACAAGGTAGGGGTGGTGGGGCTGCAGGGTGGTTCCAGCTGGCTCCAAAACCCGTGAAATAGGCTCGGGGGCAATCAGAAAAGTGGCAGCTGCAGGGGGAGAGAGACACCTGAGGAGCCATGGGTGGCCCAGACAGTGCAGGGACCCTCTGATGGGCCACAGCAGCATGGGTATGAAACACTTCACCCTCCCTGGCCTGGGGCAGGATGTAGCTCAGCATAAAATGGGCTGGCAGGTGGCTCAGCTACAGGTATTGATGTGCTGGAAGTGAGAAACAGGAGACATGGCCACAAGGAAAGCTGGCAGGGTGAAGAGGAAAATTGGCAGGGTGAAAACTATGCACAGGAACCAAAACTGAGAAAAACAGCCTGCTGACAAGATGATAGGTTTGTCACTCAAAGAGGAACTGACAATAAGCAGTAATGAAGTAATTAATATGGAAGTGAAGGAAAATGGAACAGCAAAAGAGAGTGTTAAAGTAAGATAGAAAGGGGAATACTGATGCAACCGCAACAAGCTATTTATTATCAGACACAAAAGCTGCTTTTAAATGCTGGGATGATCTGACGAATGCACACCACCGGTTCTTTTTGGCATGTGTATGAGTCACTTTCCCAAAGCTCTTTTCCCCACCATTTCAATGCCAGCTGCTGAGATGCCTCCCACAGGACAGGGGCCCAGCCAGGAGCGTGTCTGGCGGCGTTGGGCTGTGCCACCTGCCTGTGCCTAGCTCCAGAAAAAAAGCTGCTCCTCCTTCCGCGGGAATCAAAGTGCTAACAGTGATATTCCCCAGCTTCCACCCCACAGAAACTTCCGGGGAACTATGCAGATTCCTCTGAAACTTGAATTGACCTGCTCCAGGTGGCTTTTGAAGATGCAGATCTTCCCTTCTTTCAAGCACACACCTTATCCGGGATAAGGAGCAGGGCAGGTGAGTGTGTTATAACAGCAGAGTGGTTTTCAAGATGTTCCTTAGACGTTGTTAAAAATTCTGGCTTAATTCTAATAAGCTAGCTTGAGTGATTCTCTTTTTATTTATATTATTGTTTAATTCAATTGCTGTTTAAAGTAAGTAATATTTAGTCTGCTATTATAAGATGATATTTTTTTCCTCCTTACAAATCAATCTATATTCTTTCCAATCAAGATGAAAACTAATTTATAAAATACTTCCAGTAACCAGCATTTTCCTGGGAAACATGTATTATTTTGTCTCTTAAACAGTCATTGCAAAGAGCAGAATCAGTAAATACTATATTATTATAGTACTACTAATAGTTATTAGTACAATTACCATGCACTTCAATCTTCATTACTTTATGAAACTAGGTGCATATGAACCACGTTTCACTTGGGTACAAACTGAACTTAGAGAAAACTTCATTATTAGTCAACTACAAATCAGAAAACAACTTTCAGATCTTTCAACTATTTGTTTTGGATATCTTTTGAATAATAAAAGTCAGAGTCAAGAAGAGGAAAGGTAAAGTTCAGCAAGTACCTGCAGACAATTCAGTACTTGTTTCATGAGATCCATTACCTGAAGGACAATCAGAGGAACCTTATTGATGTTATTGAGGCTCTACTTTTCTATGTTGCGTTCTGAAAATAAAATTGTTGATACATTTCCATCTCTTTCTTTCTTTCATTCCCTCCTGCCCTCTTTAAAACATTACATATTTGGTAAAAATTGTGGAGACCTTAGGGCCACCTGCAGTTTTGTTTTGTCTTTGAAAATTAGTTGTCCTTCTGCCTGGATTTATGTACTATGCCCACACTACCAATCTGTCTTTAGTGCTTTCATTCAGGAAGCAGTGGTGCAATAAAAAATATAAAAGAAAAAATATCAAGGAGAAAATTCAGGTTTAAAAATATTTAAAGTAGTGTTCAGTACTAAAAGATCAGTAATAATCTAGAGATAAAATGTAACGATTTTTGGATACTTGACTATAAATGATAAGTAAAAATTAAATTGTATCAATGAAGAATTTACTGTTTGCTTGGAGAAAATAAGGCTAATTTTGAGAGATACCTCTCTTTCAAAAAATGTCCCAGTCAATCCTTCAACATCCTACTCATTAGGTGCTTAACATAGTCTGACTACATAAATTTAGGTGAAGAAAATTTAAATAGAAAACTTGTCCCCAGAGAAATCAAATGAAGTATGCAATGGACTTGAGGGAAGCCAGGGTCTAATTTAAAGCTACCATAGACATAGTTTTATCTCATATATATATATATATATATATATATATATAAAAAACTTTTTTTTCATGCAGGCACCATTCTTCCATTTTTCCCTTGTGAATCCCTATGTTTTCCCTGAAGGAAAATGTTATTGCTTTCCGCCAGGTTCCTTATGCAGTTTTTCTCCACCAAAAAAAAAAAAGAAAAAAAAAAGAAAAAAAAAAAGAGTAAATTATTATATAGACAATACAACTCTGCAGCTCTGCCTAAGAGGAAGGTTTCTTCCAGTTAAGAACAAATTACCTGCTAAGACCCTTGAGGCCACCTGGAATTGTAATGTATTTTGGTGCTGGATTGTAACTTACAATTTTTACCAGTGCTTTTATATTTTCTTCTATTTGTGAACACTTCAGGGTTTTGGGTTTTTTTAACTGGAATAGTAGACAACCCATTAAACAAGGTTAAGTCATTCAGAGGATTAAAAACCAGGTATTAAACACCAGAATTTAGTCAAGCCTTGACAAGCAGAATTTATACATGCTGGAGGGTTTGGGGGTTTTTATTTGCTTTCTTTTAAATATAGTTTCAGTTCAAAAGGATCTGTTTTCCCCTCCCAGAGACAAAGGAATTTGAAAAAAATACTGCATCCTATATTTCTAAAAGTATGCTTAATTTTTACAGCTTCCAGTGTTCCTTCACAAGAATAGAGCTGCTGAGAATGTCACCTTCGTGAATCTTGCCAACAAGAAAGGCAATTTCGAGTGGCACTGAACAAATATAAACCCAAACTTTGAAGATAGCTTTGATTTATATCTCTGAGTTAAATACCTAATGCTCCTTAATCAGTGTCTGGAGGGAATGAAGTACCTCAAAATATAATTTATTATTATTATTATTATATTATTATTAACTCCTTAATAAGTAACATGGAGCCTACAACAGGGAAATATCGGAAGGGTGGAGCAAAGGCAGTCCCTTTGTGGTGGTATGACAACTAACTGAGCATTAGAGGGGGATTCCTGTGCTGGGTCAAAATCACAGCTATAGCTACTCAGACTCTCAGGAGTCAGTATCGCCACTTTTCAAAAAGTGGAGCAAGAATTTTTATTTAAAGTTTAAGGGGCTTAAAACATAAAACCTAGAACCTACCATAATAAAGTTACTTGGTTAGGATTTTAAGTACACAAACATTTATTTTTTCATAACTGTTTGTATACATATTTTGACTCTTGGACGAGAGACTAGGATTTTCTCAGTCACCTGTTTCTGACCTAAGCAGAAGATGTTCTTTCCCTGCAGCAGAGGTATTAGATTTTAGGTACAAAAAGCCGATCTCTAAGGAACACTAAGTAAGTTTGCTGACAACACTAAATTGGGAGAAACTGTCAGGTAGGGCCTGCAGAGTTGGACTTACAAAAGGACAAGAGAAATCTAGCTAAAGTAAATATGGCAGAGAAATCTAATTCCTGTGTTACAACATAAGACCTGCAAAATAAAGACAGATGGGTAAATGGCCTAACCCACTCAGTCATCCCACCCTATTTGCCATCCTGTGAATTAATAAAAGGACAAGTGCTACCATATCCCTTCCTCATTCCTCATGATATTGTATTTATCAAGTGTACTTTATATGTAGCTGTGGGTGTTCTTTACATATGTTAGGAACAAGAAAACTGACTGAGTAATAGGACAACTGAGCAGCAACATGCTGGTTACAAGCATTGCCATTTCAAAATATATTTATGGGACGTGAAATTCAACATCATATAAACAAATGCAGCTATGTTCTACAGCTATATTTCAGCTTGGTTCTGAGACTGGATTTCAAGGTATGGCTTATGTTAGATAAAATGTTGTTACTGGAAAAAGAGATACACTGCATACACAGAACTGAAACATGAAGCACAATAATGAATAAGAATAACAAGGATATAATAAGAAAAATAATGTTCTAAGAAGAATAACTATTAACTGATATAATTTAAATTAATTGTTTAAGAGTCTAATCCTCCAAGTTATCTAATTAAAACAGCAATTCATATTAACAATACAGTTAAAATTGTTACACAGAACACATATTGCTATATCCTGAAGGCCTCCCTTTTCCCTCACATTATGATCCAATGCCCTTCTTGTCTTAAAGTTGATGGTTGTAGCTTTCTTCAAGCAGGAGTTGGGGTGATAGCTGTACTGAGTTTTCAGCCTTTGTTTGTCAGTTATGATGAATTGAAGTAGGAATCAAACTGAATCAAATAGAATAGAATATTTGCACAGGAAGGGATGTGCAATGATCACCCAGTCCAGCTGCCTGGCTATTTCAGAGCTGACCAAAAGCTAAACCATAATTTTAAGGGCATTGCCTCTCTCACACAGACAGGCTTGAGGCATTGACCACGTCTCCAGGAACCTTGTCCCAGTGTTTGATCACCTTTCCATATAAATGCTTCCTAATTTTAAATCTGAAACTTGCCTCCTCTCCCTTTGTCAGTGCGATGTTCACAGTGCATGAGAGTTTCTTCCTCTTTCCTCTTGGGGTCCACTTAGAGTTATATTTAAATATTTTCTTATTGGAGTTTTCCTCCTCATCACTTTTTCCCTTGAAGTCAGAAATTTTTCTCCCTCAGCCCCATCTGATATCAAATACTGCTTCTTGCAAGGCAGTGCCTCCCCAGGTTTTCCTGACCTTTACCATTCTGGGTGTTCACAAAGCTTCAGCCCATACAAATATGAAGCGATAGTTACTTTGCCACCAGATGAATACAAAACTCAGCTGAAACCAAGACAAAGACAGACATGCCCTGGCACCCTGCAATACCACATAATTTCAATTTTCTTTTGCTGGTTATGGCAAATATAATATTTCCTGGGTTACAGAGCATTTTTGACAGTTCTTGACAATTGACATTTCTGGCAATTTTCATGCTCAGCATTTTATTTAGTCATCAAAATAAAATATCTGATTAGGAATTTAATAAGCTATGCAGTCTTGAAAAAAAGTTGAAAAAAGTTTGAGGGAAGCCAGGGTCTAATTTAAAGCAACCAGACATAATTTTTTCGAAGTTGAAAAAAATTTCTCTCTTGCTCAATAGGTACATTTCTACTATTTTATCTCCAGCCCTCAGCTGGAGGTTACTGGGTGTAAGAACATGGATGTGCAAAAACCGATGAGTGTGGGTGTTGTGTCAATAATGAGTATTCAGGATTGAAAATCAATAGTACATGTGGCAAAAATACACAGAATTGCTGTCTGCAAACTGAAAATGCTTTTCAGTTTTTAAGATTTAGCTCTTTGAGAGGATTTTCTAATCAGGCGCAAGGAAGAAGATGTACTTGCTTATAAGTGAACGAGAATATGAGGTCCATTCACCTTGGGAGTAAACCAAATTCCCCTACCATACATAAGAGCCTAAAGATAGCTCAGATGTTCCATGGCTGACTCAGATGATCTGGTACATTAGCACAGACAGCACTGTGTGTATTTTCTTAGACCCTATTCATTGGGCTGGAAGATGGGTATGGTCATATATATTGATTTCTCAATCAGTGTACTTATCCTGAATAATGGATAAGATATCAAAACTGGAACGAGCAAATGAGCTGCATGGATCTTATTTCTACAAATTTCTACTTCCACTGTATTCATAGTAAGGAAGTTATTAAGAAGTGAATATTTGTACTTTTCATTGAATCATCTCTTACCTTCTTAAACTAAAAATGTGCATTTTTATTTCATTTAAATATTAAGACCACAACTCTTGAAGCTTCAAAGTCAAGATTTCCAATGAATCTGTTGAGATGGTAGGGAGATGGCAGCTCCCTGGCCTGGGGGCCAGGGATTTCAGGGGCCCTGAGACACACCCTGACAGTCTCTCTCATTAGTCATCCCTCTCTGTAGTCTCCACGCTAGTATTTTCCTCACAGGTCGTAAGGGAGGTAGTGGCAGAGGAGAGAGAAGACAATAAAACTCCCAGCTGTTTGAAACATCTGTTCAAGCCTCTCTGGCATAGCTCCACTGTGAGGTGAGGCCCCTCAGCAAAGCAAAGCTCTGCAGAGATGGCATTTGGTCGCTGATGTTTGCAGCTCACCTAAATGTACTCCAAGGCTGCTGAGCTCTGCACAGCCTCTTTTACTGACATCAGTACACTTCTCAAATGAACTTAAATCAACTAATCTGTCCATATGCTTCTGGATTAGCACTTGCAGAACTCCAGCCAAAGCATGGCAGCAATTGTCATCCTGAAACTGGAATTGTTACAAAAAGCTGTTCAAAAATAATGTTCCCATTTTCAGGCTGTGTCAATTGGACACAGACCACAAGGCATATCTTTCTTTTCCCCTTTTTGTTGCTGAATGGGGTGTGACTATTTGCAGATGTAGAGTACACTTTTCACACACCCACTAACACACAATAAAGTAGGATAATTGGACAACTTACCTGCTAACAGAATTAGAAGGTAAACACACTGAGGAGGAGAATTAATTTCAGTCATTTACACTAGGATTGAAAGATTATTTGTGCTAGCCAACATACTTTGCCTCTCTATTTCTGGGAATGCATTAGTAAGCTCTTTGGTGTTTTTTTCACACTCAAGTCCTGTATCATCAGTAGATAATAGAATTGATAAGGCAAGTATTTGGCAAGAAAAGGTAACTCAATAATTTATCCATTAAAAATAGTCTAATAAATAGTCACAGCTTGGTCTTAGTTTAGCATAAACTCAGACTGTATTTATTGTAAAGAAATTTAAAAACCCTTTTCTTTAAAAAGAAAATGCCATGAAGAAATTAAACTGAATATATTACTCCTCAGCCCCACGACAAAACTCAAAGACAGCTTCAAAGATAAAGTTTTGAAATTGGACTTCAAATGTGTGAGCATGTAGTGATCTATATTTCCATGAGTGCATTTAGAACATAGTAAGGAAAATAAGAAATTGTAACAGGGTTAGTCAAAAGCTTTGGAAAAGAGTGTCAAGCAGCATTTAAAATAAAAATGGAAGATTAAGGTATTCAAAGGGTGCTGGCTCTGTTCTTACACTCTTCTCTGATCTTCTATTTATGGCCACCAGAGAAAACAGGATACCAGAACATTCATTGTTATGAAAAATCTACTAAAACATTCTAGATAAGTGGTTTGTTTAACATGAAGGTATTGGATCTAACAAGTATGAGTGTAAGGAAGCACAATTTTATATAAGAAAAATTAGGAGAAAAAATAAGATGTACATGCACTCAAGACCTAAGCAGATTTCTGTATCAGTATTCATGAGCTGGCACAGTGCATCTGGCCAGAGTTTCCTTATATATTTGTTTCAGGATAAGAAACAGTTCCTTGGGTACTGACCTCCAGCTTTAAATTATTGTCAGTGAGTTGAAATTATTATAACCTGTATTTTACCAGTCCCATGACTTTACACAATTTATGTGTCTTAATTCTTACTACTACTTTTCTTTAAATTTCTTTAAACTTAGCACAATGAATTTTCCCCTTTCATATCCATCATGTCTTAATTGCAGTCACTGAAATTGAGGAATCTCAACTGGTTGCAGCAATTCCTTGTCATCATTAAATACCCCTCTTCTTCCCCAGAGTATAGTTCATAGCTAAAAATAACTCCCAAAAAATCATTAAATCATTCCTGTGATTATCTTCCAGTCTGTGTTTATCAACCTGAACGTCACTGGGGCTAATAATTTTAGCTACTGAGCACCAGCAAAAATATTCACTATTTTGGGACAATAAAATAAGTAATAGAGAGAAATGTTACAAAATATACAAGATAAGTCTGTGTACCTTAACTTACAGTCTTGAAGATGCAAGAGCCCAAGGAAGTTAATTCAGGCTGAAAATGTTGTCCTTAAGTCACCTGGCATTTTTTTTCCAATGACTTAAGAACAGATGGCTGGCCTCAACCCGAAATTTCTTTTCTGAGTTTGATTCAGCCCCACAGTACAATTTGTAAGTCATGTTTCCTGATTAATTTTAAACATTTTGCAATGGAATAATGAGCTTTGATCTGCTTTCAGGACATTTACATCTTTTGTATGGTTGCTCTTAGACAAAATGTAAATTGATGCTGTGCAGGATAGGCTATGGTAATTATGATTATTGTAATTGGTTACAAAATGTGAAAAGAGGAAAGTGGGAGTGGGAATTAAAAACTAGAGCAAGACGGAGAATCATAGCTTCTAATGTTATAGATACAGAATGTGCACTTGCAAAAATGTCCAGATGCTTGTCAAAGAAAAGTGAAAACAGGAAACAGAAAATCTAGATCTTAAAGACAGATGTAAAGAGACTGAAATTGGAAGATTAAAAGGATTAAAATTATGCAATCCTGAAAATTTTTGGCCCGCATGTCCAAAGTTCCGGGATAGAGCATGAGGAGATGTATACCCTATAAATAAATTATGAGCTTCCAGAACCTCTAAGGACTAATTTGACTCAGGTCTGAAAATCCAATCAAAATGCAAGGAATAACTTCTCTTTACTCAAGTCAACTTTCATACAGACGGATTTCAAGATTAATGAAAATTATTAAATCATGCTGCCTTACACGACTTCACAGACTAAATCATAAACTTTCAAGTTCAAAACTAAAGCCAGGCTTTAAACCAGTATGCTTTAAAAGCAGTCTTAAAATACTCTATAGTTGAAGCAAACAAGTATATTTTCTGCATCAGGGAAGAGAGGGGGAGCTACTCTCACCTCTTTACTGAAGAAACAACTTTTGGTTTTACATTAGGAACTTTGTCATCTTCCATCCTTCGTGTAACTGCTGGAGGGAAAAGAGTTCACCCCCAGCTGTGCTGGAGCTTAAGGAAATAAGCTGCCAGTCAAGGGGTGACTGAAGGTCTCCTCATGGACAGCATTTTTTTAGCTAATCTAATCACTAACAATTTAACAAAAATTAGATAAACTACAAATGGGCAACTTTGATAAGTCTATTTTCCATAAAACCTAGAATGACTATTTTTTTGTGTATTTAGACAACTTTGGCATATGGAGTTTGATTATTGGTCAGGTGATGCATCTGTGGGGAGTAGAATAGTTGCATGCAGAGCTCAAGCCATAAATATAGTGAAAACAATGAAAATCTTTCAGAGTTAAATTGAATACTGCAATTCAGGAGACTCAATGAAAGTAAATTTGTCAATGCAAATGTGGTTTCTTTTGGTTAGCTAGACTTACAGGGAATTTTATTTCTTTTAGAAAAAACTGTTACTTAACAAATCTTCCAATAGGAGAATAGGAAGTAGAATGCTCCAATATATAAAGATCGACACTATGATTTCTCACCAAGAATGTTAAGGAGCAGATTTGCCAGATTTTCTGAAATGTACCTTTTTGAATAAAAGAACTTAGTTAATTTATATCTTGTGAGTAGAATTTGCTTGATCTGCACCTGATATTCCTTGGGTGTAGTCAATCACTTAGAATAGTGCTGGAGGCTCGATATTAACCACTTTCTATCACTGCAAACACTGCAGTCTCTCAAACAATCCAGAACATAAAGAAAAACTGCCATCATGAATTCCTGGAGTGGCCTACAATTACATCACCTTTCCCACATATATGTATTTTTATTATTGTTTTAGGCCTAATTGCATTTCAAAAATATCACATTTTCAGAAGCATGAGAATAATATATATTTTTTTAAATGAACTGTGAAGTAGTTGATGATCTCAGGTAAGAGAACACAAGGTCAAATTAAAATATTTAAGAGACTGTTCAATTACATAGGTAGCTACATCAATGAATAGGTGGAGGCAAATGGACCTTAACATTTAGTTGCTTTTGCTATCTTATATTTTTTCATGCCATAGGTAGAGTTTTCAGTGCAAATTTTCATCTTTTCCAGGCCATCACCTGATACAGAAGCCTCTAATAAAGTTGAGTCCTGAGTCACTACTTGGGAGGTGGTGACATTTTGTCATCCCAAGCTCCACCATCTTCAGGAGGACACAAGCATGAATTTACATGTTTTTTTTCTGAATCAGATTGCTTTTATATGTCAGGAACTGTAAGTATCATTTAAGTCAGATTTCTCAATGTGAATTTAATAGTGGTTATGAGGGAGGAAGCAGAACCCTCTTGCACTTCTTTGAAAATGGAGTCTGTTAGAGAAGACTCTAAATCAAAGGGTCTGACACCTCCTGCGATGAATGTGAAATAATCCTCTGCCAGAATGCATTAGTGGAGTGATGAATTATGTACCAGTGCCTTCACTACACCTAACCCTAGAGCGTGATTCTTATTTTAGTTTCATATATTTTTTGTTACTTCATGAACAGGAACAAAACCCTTGCTTTTACCATAAAACTCAAAAAACCAAACAAATAAGATTATTTTATATCTGAGTCTGTTTTTTTTCCTTTTTTCAGGAGTTCTCATTTCAATCCTAGATTGGTGTTTTGATTTTAGGTACTAAAACAACTTTTAATTGTAGCTGTTATCTGCACAGAAATCATTAATTAGTGAAAATAGTGTAGGGAAATGTGTGAAGGCAGTCTAAATGCCTTTCTTTTTAAAACAAATTCAGATGAACACACTTGTATGTCAGCTAGTTTCCATCTCAAAAAGCCCTGGGGTTTCACTCTGTGGTACTTGTGAAACAATTCCATCAAATGGATTTCACAAAAGGCATCTTAATGGAGAGGCCAGTAAATATATTTATTACAGGTGTTTGTTCTATGGCAGAACTTAAGTGCTGAAGCTGAGGGCAGGACCTCACTTAGACTATCCACTGTATAGAAAGGGAAAGTGCTATCCTGGAGGGCTAATAAAATAAATTATGAAAGAAGACAGAATGCCCAAAGCCACATGGAAAACTGGTAGCACACTAACACATTAGAAGCCCATTTTTCCTGCTGTCCCTGTCTCATTTTCTCTTGTCTCATGGAGAGAAAATTATGGCGTCATAAATGTGATGTCAGGGGCCTGACTTTGACACTTTCAGGGTCTGTGTTTTCCATGATGGAAATGGAAACCCCTCAATATAACCTCGTGGTCTAGGCAAAGCATTTACCCCACACACAGACTCACACAGACACATACACACACAGTCTCAACATAGAGCGCTTTTGTCACATTAAAATACAAAATATGGAAGCAAATGTGTGCAGAAACACCTACTATAAATTGGAGTTCCATCCTAGTGACACAAATAATGTATCTTTCTCTCGGTTGCTGTTCCACAGACACCTGTCTTGTAGACATGCAAAAAAGTAAATAATCTCCCTATTGCTGCTGAGTCACTCTCAGTGTAACACTTGCCTATGCATGTAATGAATCACAGTAATGTGGCATGAGGGCAGTGCTACGGGGGAGAAAAACATGCTGGAGATTACTGGAGGTGTGCGTGTGGAAGTAATGCTGCTGGGCAGAGTCCCGAAGGGAATATTTCAACTCTGACATACCTAGAAAAAGATAGTTTACCAGAACAAAGAGAAGTCATTCATCTGGCTGGATTCTGTGGGCAGAAATGAAGCAGCAAATTAGGGCTAAATAAGTCTGATCCGAACCGTGGGATACACCTGTCCTTCGCAGCACAGAAAAGGGAAGCACCGAGAGCAAAAACAGCAAACACATCCTTCTGAATTAGGCATTGCTGGAGAATTTGCCCCAGGAGGCAGTGCTGTGTTTCTGAGTGAGGCTGAGTGACCTGGCTACTCTTTTCAGACTTTTGTTTTTGCCAGAAATACATTATATAGATGACTGTGATATCTTTAATAAAAACGGGAAAAGGACAGGCTTGGATGACTGGTGTTCCATAAAATATATTGGGCATATTGCAGTGAACTGGCTGTTTCTGTCAGGTGGTACCAGGCCTGTGTGAAAGGACTTGCATTATCTTCTTGGGCAAGAAGTTCCTGTCAACGTCATTCACTGTGCCTTGTTTTGTTTACCCTTCAAAAGAGACTGGTTTTTCTGCAACTTTCAACCTATATTCTAGTTTTGAAATGCAGAATAAATTATTAAACAAGCTGGAAACAGATAAAGTATCTGTATATACTGCTTTTTCTGTTGTCACTGAGAATAACAGTGTGTTTTAAAAATCACCTGGACAGGTTTATAAGTTCCCCACAAAATAAATTATATTTGATATCTTTATTTCCAAACATCAAGAATGAAAAACAGACACTTCTTGAAAGTGTATCTTGAGTACAAGTTAACCAGAATAACTTGAAAATCTCAAAGTAAAAAAGATATTCATTTTAAAATTTCCCTAAAGTAATTTTTTTTGGATAACTGGGTATAAGAATAGCCCAGTGTACAAAAAGGACCACTTTGCAATATACATTCGGACCAAAACTCAAAAAAATGGAAGCGTAACTATGTTCTTCTGGGAGCTCACTAAGCTGATCCTGGATTCTGGACTGCACTCACAGCTCTGTCCTATATTTGACATTAACACTGTCATTTTAAAATTTAGAACAATGAGAAAAATACTCAGTGGAACTGTATTTCCAAAGTGGAACTGTATTTCCAAAGTTTCAGCAACCATCCATCTAGTGGAATTTTTCCCAGGTGGTCTTGTAAACTTTTTTGCCTAAGCTGCATTAGTATGTAAATTGGGAAACACTTAGCCATAGAAAATGATATATGGGGAGATGTGAATGTGTCATCTTTCTTTTGTGAAGCAAACTCTTTGTTATTGTAGATATAAAGCCCGAGAATGTTAAAGTAGCCCGTGTATTTTCCTCTGACAGTCTTTGATTAGGAGAATGGCATTCACAACAAGGACATTTTAACTGCTGAACATAAACTTCATGGACTTGGTTATTTGCAGTACAGCTTTTTTAACAAAACAAAACAGCAAACGAGGTGTGACCTGTATGCTGTACCTATCAGAGGTACACTAAATAGGAAGTAAACAGACAGGTAGAATGTAGGGGAGGGTTAATCTGTTAAGAGAATTAACCTGAATTAAAGGAACTTGCTTAGAATTAGTGCTAATGAGATGGGGGAACTTGAAAAAAATTCCTTTACATTTTATCTATTTAGTTAACTGACATTCATATCCCATATGTTGTTTCATAGTACTATATTGACAGCTTATAAACAGTGGAGGACAGTGATTTTCTCCATTGAAATAACTGAAAGAATTCCTGACTACCACCTCCAATAATTCTAAATTCATAGCTTGGTAATAATTCTGTTTCTGCATTTTCCTGTCCCTGTGTAGCACATCTTGGATTTTCAACTTATTTTCCCAGACTTAACCCTTTCTTTTTACAAGATTTTTTTAAAATACTGTCACTCTCAAATGCCTTGAATTTATAAGGCAGCAGAAGAGCACCCTGTGCAAATACAAGTTTTGCCCAACCCTGTAAACAACGACATTTCAGAGCTATCCTCTGCTCAGGACATCAGGCTCCCTCTCTTTTCAGACACCAGATGTTGCAGAGCTCAGACTCCTGTGGGCTGCCTGTGTAGCCAGACAGGGACTGACAACAGGACAATATATAGTAGGGGCACCACGAGAGTTATAAATCAGCATTAGCAGCTGTTCCAGCCAGGGGTGACAAGCATAAGTGTCGTGAGCCTACCCAAATGCATTATAAACTTAACGTTTACTTTTGGACTTAGGACAGCCAAAGCTTTGTCTGGTTGCAAGATCCAACAGTTCCACCTGAGTTTGGCATGCACTGATCAGGTAGTTATATATGACGGGTTTGTCACATGAATTTTATATGCCTTGCCTTTCTAAGAGTCATAGAGTTAATAGAATAATTTAGGTTGGAACAGACCTCTAAGATCACTGCGTCCAACCATTGGCCCAGCACTGCCAAGTCCACCACAAAACCTTGTCCCCAAATGCCACATCTACACATCTCTTAAATTCTTCCAGGGATGGTAACTCAATAATTTCCTTGGGCAGCCCAGTCCAATGCTTGACTACCCATTTGGTGCAGAAATTTTTCCTAATGTTTAGTCTAAATTGCAGCCTGATGCAACCTGAGGCTATTTCCTCTTATTCTATTGCTTGGGAGCAGGCCTGACCCTCACCTGGCTCCAGCCTCCTTTCAGGTAGTTGGGAGAGAACAGCAAGGTCCCTCTGGCCCTCCTTTTCTTCAGGCTAAACAATACCATTTATTAAATATGTCATAAATATATGACATAAAAGCCTGTTTCTTAATGACATTTGTGTATAAATATACAAAAGGCAGGTTAAAAAAGTCATTAACGGAAGTCATTTTACATCTATCTCTAGTGAAAGAAATAAAAGCTAATTAATAATTCACAGGAGAACTTGGAAAATCAGCTATTTCAAATGAGCAGTAGCTCATAATATTTTCTCTGTGGTTTGTTTTTTGACTTGTGTGTTTGGTATTGCTTTTTCACATCGTACCTAATCAAGTAATACTGAATAGCTTTGTGCACTTGCAATACCTGAAGGATTAAATAAGGGCTTCTGATTCAATTTTAAATAAGCAGACAGTGAAATTAATATGAATTATTTCGTAGCTAGAAACTTGGGACTGACCTCCTGCTGTCAGAATAAAGGTAGATAATTTGCAAAATTATATAGTGTGTGCCTGCAATGGGTTTATCTGAGCATGTCACGAACTTCTTGTATTGTTGCTTGAAGGAAAGTCCCCCATAAACCTGTGACCATGGAGTTAGACTAAAATATAAAAGGAAATAGTCACAGTAATACCCTTGGAGGTGCTTCAAAGTTAGCTGAAATTATTGAAAGAAGAATGACCAGCTTAATGAGATTTGATTTCAAGTGACTGGCTTCAAACAGCAGATTGGACTCAATAGTTAAAATTATAAATCATCACAATATGATATCTAGTCATTGTATGATTATTTCATTGTCAGTCCTATAATCATATGGTGATCAAGGCTAACCTACGGCCATTTATGCAGTGCTGGTTTTCATTTTAAAATTCAAGAGCATCCATACTTTATATCAAAAAAATCCAGTTAACGCAGGAGTGCCTTCCAGCCCTGTAAAATATGACACCTCAAAGTTGTGTAAAAATGCATTTAAGTATACCCAGCAAAGCTCGTGTTTGCTCTCAGTCATCCAAGTGACACAAAACTGTGTTTGAAATACAGTGTTCTAGTCCACCACCAAGGTTAATGTGTACACTCACGCCTCGCCAGATTTCTACCAGATTTCTGATGTGACTGCCTCTACATACTAAATGATAGGTCCTTTGCATTTCCCAGACATTACAATCAATCACTTCCAGCTCTGTATCTCACCTCTGTTTTGCAAGCCTGGTCGTTCTTGACTGTACTGTACTGTGTCTTTGTTAATAACACCAGGTATCAACTCCTTAGGGAAAAATAACATTGATAACTGTGGAAAAAATTATGATTATTACAGAGAACCAAGAGAGAAAAATCCATCTCAGAAAGATTGTAAGCTAAACTTTAGTGGTCATTATATGCAGTTGTCACCATTTAATGATTTGGGAATTGATCCTGGTTCTTTTGCACAATTTCTTCCTGCTACTCACACACATTTCAATCTTTATGTTTTTTTCCACTTTCCAGAGTGTAAAATCCCCCATAATTCCTTATTACATGGTTTGTTCATTTTGTTTTTGCTGACATACTATTTGCCTTTAGTGGAGATGAAGGATTACTGATTTCAAAGAATCCCATTGAAATCACAGCAGCTATTTCCTGATCCCTGGTTAAATACTTTGTTTATAATTTGTTCATAGTGGCTCCAAACCAGTTCCTACCTCTGCCATGTTCAGAGAAATCATGAGTATTTATCTGTATTTATTTTGATCTGGCACTATTACTTGAATGGAGAAAAATTCTTGCCTGTGAACAAAAACATGTAGAAAATAATTTAGAGATATCTTCTGAATTCTAATCATACTTGAATACAGCCTTTCACAAATAACTCACAACCAAGTGAAATGCTCTACTTAAGAAAATCAGGAAAGAATATAGCTGGATTCCACTGCATAATTCTGTAATAAAAATATCACTGAATATATGGAATATTGTGCACATGGACAAGGTTGGGAAAAATCATTCTATCAGTTTCTATATAGCTAAACTTTATTTAACACAGTCTCAGGCAAAAGTAGATACCAAGGCCAGCAATCAGAAATTTCTGTGTGCCAGTCCTGATTCTAACTCTTGGCAGGTAAATTGCCTGTGACTGAGATAATGGCCACTAATTCAAAAGAGCTGTTTCCTCACTTCCCTGGGGTAAGTCAGTTATATATAGAGAAGGGAGATTAGCCTGCATTTTGTGTGAGGAGTGGTTTGACTACAAAAATGTTCTGTAGGTGATACTTAATATGAAAGGACTGACGAGAAGATTTGAAAAAATCAGATTCTATGTATAACCAAACATTTGGTGTCTAAGAAATATAAACATTTGAATATATGAAAAAAGGTATTTCTGTGGTTTAGCAAGATCTATAAATGGAATACTGAGAGGAAAAAAATGGTGATATTATGAGTCAGGAAAAAGTTGGAAGAGAAAAGAAAATGTATGAAAGAGACTGCATTAATTAGATGGCATTAAAAACCCAGGAAGTTATCAGAAACATAGGATTGTATATGCTTTTTATTTCAGAATAGCTTTCTTTAATATTTATGTGATATAAAAACTTTTCAGATGGTCTTGATAGTTGGGCCATAGTATTTGATAGTATTGGGTCAGGCTGGGATGGAGTTAATTTTCCCACAGCATCTCTCCTGCTGCTGTGCTTTGCACTGGTAGCCAGAAAAGCATTGGTAACACACCAGTGTTGAGCTATTGCTGAGCAGGGCAGGCACAGCATCAGCCCTGTCTCTCAACATTCCCTCTCACCAGTGGGCTTGGGGAGGGCAAAAACCTTGTGAGGGGACACAGCCAGGGGAGCTGAGCCAAAGTGACCAAAGGGATAATCCACACCTAACGTGGTGGTGGTGGAGCAGCCCATGGAGGACCTCGTGCTGGAGCAGCTGGATGCCCAAAGGAAACAGTGGAAAATTCAGGCTGGCTCAGGCTCCTAGCTGGACCTCTGGACCCATGCAGAGAGAAGCCCACACAGGTTTACTGGCAGGACTTCTGACCCCACAGGGAACTCAGCCTGGAGCAGTTTGTGAAGAACTGCAGCCTGGGGGAAGGAGTAATGTTGGAGAAGCTGGTGGACAACTGTCTCCTGTGGGAGGGACCCCCACACTGGATCAGGGGAGGAGTGTGATCAGACCTTCCCTGCGGAGGAAGGAGAGGCACAGAGAACACGTGATAAACTGTCCACAACCCCTATTCCCCCTGCACTGCTGGGGAGGACAAAGCAGAGCAGTTGGGAGTGAAGTTACTCCTGGGAGAAGGGTCAGGGAGGTATAAGGTGTTTTTAAGATTTGTTTTTACTTCTCGTTCTCCTGTTCCAATTTGATGAATAATAACTTCAGTTGGTCTCCCCAAGTCTGTTTTGCCCATGACCATAACTGCCGAGTGATCTTGCCCTGCCCTTACATCAACCCACAAGCCTTTTGTCATATTTTCTTCTCCCCTGTCCTGCTGTGGAAGGCAGTGGCAGAATGGCTTTGGAAGGCACTTGTCATCCAGACAGGGTCAAAACACCACAACAGTTCATGTGGGGTCATGTAGCAAGCCACCCTCGAGTCAGTTTAGAGACAACTTTAGGTTTGGGAGGGTTTTATTTTTCCACTAAGTGTGATTTTTGCATTTCTTAGCCAAAAAGAGTCTCCTCAGTTCCCAGGTAATTTCACTCTCCATTTCTTCTGCACCAGTCACATTGACATGGTTCCACATTGGCAAGTACTGCAATGAAATATCAAATTTTTAGCTATTATTGCAGAATATTCACAGAAAGCACATTTTGAATAAGCAGGCAATAGCATTTATTTTAGAAATGTGATTCTTGAAGTTACATTATAATATGCAATCGAGGAAAATTAAATCAGGCATTCAAGTATTATAAAGCACTGGGAAATCAGGGATTTATTCTTAAAATAATTAATTGTTTGAAATACAGAAACATTTAAATATTGGTTACCTACATTTGCTTCATGCTTTCTAAAAAATGTCTTTGAATCCCAAATTTTCACATTGTTTCATTTATATGATCCAAATACACACTTTCAAAAGAATATTAAAAAGTTACAGTCTAAAATAACTTGATTCCATGAGCTTACATTTAAAAATGGCAGAGGGTGGTCCTTGGAACACTTATCAGAGGGTCTCTGAGTTTCTCACAAACAAAACAAATCAAGATGTATTCTATAACTAATTTAGTGGAATTTATTTTCATTTCTTTTTAGAAACAGACCAAAAGGTTCTCGAGACTGTTCTTACTGCTAAACTGAGTATGAGAAATGGACTGTAATTCCCTCATGACTTATGAATTATTGTAGACTCTCTCCCCATAGCAACATTAATATATCTCAATTTGTGTCATCCAGGTAGCCAGGCCTGTAGCTTTTTTTAAAAATTACAAAGCTTATTCCCTACCCACATAACTCAGCTGTAATGAAAACTGAAAACTAGACGATTACAAAGTATCCCCAATTCACTACTTTAGATAAAATCTCACATTATTCTGTTTCCACGTAGCATTTTCTTTGTAGTCATATTTTAACCAATGTTATCCATATCTTTCCTTAAAAAAAAATTTAAAAGCCAAGGAATAAAGACTGTTAGGACAAAAAGGAGCCCTTAAGATATAAGGACAAAAGGAAAGCTTTCCAAAGCCTTTTCTAAAAGTAACAGCACAGTTAGAAAACTTACAGCCTCATGCCTTTTTATTCTTTCACCTCATTAAATTTAGCAGGTACCCAAATCCTATATCCACCCTTCCTAAAAGCAAGAGGTGTGCTAGCATCTAGCTTGGAAGACGGGTTTTAAATACTAAACTTTTTTAACACAAAACGTTTTGTTGAGGAAACTTCCCGTTTTGACTATCCACAAGACTCTCTGGCAGTCACACTCCTAAGGACAGAGGCTGCCACTGCTGGGACGGAAACCACTTCACAGAGGTGGCTTTGGTGACCCAACCGTCCCTGCTTGGCTCCCCACACACCCCACTCACACTGTCAGACCACTTTCCTTACTGGTTCAACCCCAGGGCTCACAGAACAGAGTCTCAGATAATTTGCTCAATAAAGCAGTTTATTAACAGCGCTGTAACACAGAAACAGCTCAAGCTGGTGCTTCCACAGAGGGACCCCAAAAAAAGGAATCCCTGGGCTTTTATATCCTTGCAGTACGAGCTCGTGAATGTCTCCCTCTTGCTCCCTGTTCCTCAGCTCCTGCTGTGTCTCCATGTCCATTCACCTGGCTGGTGCCCCTGGTCTTTCTGCCCTTTGTAATGCAAGGAGCTGCCTGTACCAGATGTATTCCACAACAGTCCTCCCTTTTTTTTTTTTTTTTTTTTAATTGAGCATTCTGCTAACACACTGAAAGGAAAGAAAACCCCAAAAATCCAACAAACTTTCAAGGCATTAACCTACCACCATTATATACATTATTTCAAGTGATAAACATAACAGAATGAAGGCTAACAAGATCATCATGAGGTAGAAATTATTATAAAGATATAACCACGAAAGACTCTTGTCAATTATTGGCCAACTTGCTGATCATTCACTACTCTTTTGATATGAAAGTTATGTATCCAGCTATTCTTACCCAAAACTTTAACAGCAAAATAAAAACACAAGAAGAGAGCATTTTTGAGACTATCTTCATTAACACTTCATCCCCAGGTTGTATATAATGTACTTGTGTTTCTGGTGGGCTGGGCTAATACTGTTGTGCATCAACAATTTGCAGGCACATTCTCATTTAAAATCTAATATATAGTACACACTTGAATCTGGCCACATCCTAAGTAGTTTGAACAGCCATGGTAAGTCTGGTGGTGTGGATTCCAGCCAGCAGTCCCAGGACAAATCAATATGGAATGGCTTTATTTTCCCTTATATTGTCCCATCCTCCAACTTTTTCCATCTCTAGAATCTTCCTGAGACAGATGTGTAACTCACAGAATCCAACAAATCTATTTTTCCTGAATTTTTCAAGTTTGGTCGAGAGCCTCTGGGAGCTTTCACTGTTATTCACCTGTTGCATCATGAATCACCTCCTTCAGCTTTATTTGAAGCAAGTCCCTGCAGGTCTCATTTTTATCCTCTCACTCTCATATTGTTTTTAGTCTTCCCTTGATCTTATTATCCTGAAAAGCTTGATAATAGTGGGAAACTTCTTAAACACATGACTTTTTCCAGTTCTTTCCATGATTTTATTGAACAACACAGGTCATAGCAGGGATCCCTGAGAAAACCCACCAGTGATTTTCTTTCATTGTGAAAGCTCAACATTTAGTCTTTCCTTTAGAAGTTAGTAAAATAGTGATAATATCATTTTAAGACCAGTTTTACTTCATTACTTAGAGACTGAGCAACCAGATCTGATTCAGACTGCCTGCTTAGACCATTTTATTTCATTCTTGTAGCCCTTCTGAGATAACCCTATCCCAGCATCTATCACATGACCTTTCCTTCTTTAATTAGTTTCATTTTTAGTTTTACTTATTTGGGAAACCCTGACAGGAAAAGACACATCCTATGCCATAGCAATCAAAAGCCTATGAAATATATTTTGGAATCTATTTTCATCTAAGATAAGTCAGGCAATGTCTGATAACAGATTTATGGAGATTATTCTGGGAGTTATTGAGAAACACCTAAAGGGCAACACAGTTATTGATCATAGCCAGCATGGGTTCATGAGAGAAAACTCTGCTTGACAAACTGAATTTCCTTTTATGACAAGGTAGCCAAGCCTAGTTGAGCAAGGGAAGCCAGCTGATGTATTCTTTTGGATTTCAGTAAAGCTTTTGATGCTGCCTATCAAAACATCTTTCTGGACACCCAGTGTGATAAACAAATCATGGAATGGGTGAGCAACTGGCTCACAAGTCAGGCACAAAGGGTTATAGTGAATGGGGGGACATCAGACTGGTGACCTATAACTGGTGGGGCTTCATTTTCAACCCTGTGCTCTTCCACATCTTCATTAATGACACGAACGCAGGACTCGAAGGTACACTTAGTACATTTGCCAGTGACAGAAGTTTGAGAGGAGCTGTTGACTCCTTCGGGGGCTGAGAGGCCCTGCAGAGAAGCCTTGAAAACCCAGAGGGCTGGGCAATCATCCACTGAATCAAGTATAACAAGGGCAAGTTCCTGGTATGGGGAAACCCTGGGTATATGGACAGACTGGGGAGTCAGAGGCTGGAAAGCAGTGACATGGAAAGGGACCTGGGGGTCCTGAGCAGTGGCAAGTTGAACATAAGTCAGCAGTGCCCTGGCAGCCAGGAGGGCCAACCCTGTCCTGGCGGGCATCAGGAACAGCATCACCAGCCAGGCAAGGGAGGGATTGTCCTGCTCTGCTCTGCTCTGCTCTGGGGATGCCTCACCTCGAGTGCTGGGGGCGGTTTTGGGTGCCACAATGTAAGACATTAAACTGTTAAGAGTCCAAAGGAGGGGTGTGAGGATGGTGAAGGATGTAAAGGGGAAGCCATAGGAAGAGTGACTGAGGTCACTTGGTTGTTCAGCCTGGAGAAGAGGAGACTGAAGGGAGACTTCATTGCAGTCTGCAGCTTCCTTGAGAGGGGCAGCAGGGGTGCAGGCACTGACCTCTTCTCCCTGGTGATCAGTGACAGCACCCAAGGGAATGGCCTGAAGTTGTGTCAGGGGAGCTTTAGGCTGGATTGCAGGAAAAGTTTATTCACCCAGAGGGTGGCTGAGCACCAGGTTTCTCAGAGAAGTGGTCACAGCACCAAGCCTGACAGACTTTGGGAAGAGTTTGGACAGTGCTCTCAGGCACACGGTGTGATTCTTGGGGCTGTCCTGTGCAGGGCCAGAAGCTGGACTTAATGATCCTGTGGGTCCCTTACAACTCAGGATATGCTATTTTTCTATAATATGAACAATGTCAGCTTCTTTGTGTCAAGCTATCTGGCAGTGAGGGAATAACTGAATGCCAGACTATCACTGCTGTAAATAAATAAGCAGCAGGTAAATGCAACACAATTACACTATGTTTTTAATCTGGTTGATGAATCTTGCTCTTCTTTCTTTTAATTGTCCAGTCTTTATTAAGCAAGGCATAATTTTAATTGTACTTCTGTTTTCCTGTTGATCTTTACTTTTAATTTTGAAAAAAATAAGTGAAGCTAAAGTACATTGTTATCCTGCTGGAATGCAATTTTCTGTTGCTATGGGCAACAAAGCTCTGTTTACCTAATGGGTTGTTTTGCTACAAAGGGGAAAAATATCCTCTGGGGAGCAATAAAGATTGTGTCCTCTACTGTCCCATCTTATGACTAACAGAGGCAGAGAAGCTTCCAAAGGTTTAAAAGCTTCAATTATCAGAAGGGGTTAATTTGTTCTCCATTCTCTTCTTTCCATCTTCCATTTCCTCACAATGAGCATGTACAAGTTTCTTCTTGTACTGCAGCATGTTTTATCACAATGCTGAGTTGTCACTGAAGGTTTTACTGACTGGTGTATTTTCCTATTATACAGTTTCTCTAAGAAGGTTATTAATGAGAACAGAGGATGGCACAATATGAATTCATTTTCATTATAACAATGGGAATGAGAACAGAATGTGATGGGTAGAAAAAAAATAGCCTGAAATGTCCCATGACAATATGATGAATATATGGAATATATTCATAAATATATGATGAGCAGAATGAGCAACAAGAAATCATACATTACACTTCATACTGCTCTTAAAGCCAAGAGTGGCAGAGTTGTGAAGAGGTTACACACCAATCATTTGCTCCTAGGCTATGGCTGTGTGACTGAGTGTGACTTTTAGCAGCTTAGCAACTTATCTCTCCACAGCTGCGCTGCCTTTCTGGCCTTTTTACATGCTTTTAGATCTCTCATTTATGAAACAGGATGTGTTTACACTCTCTGAAAGCTGCCAAACCAGCCTATTTTGCCTCACATGTAGAAGGAATCAGGAGTGAGAACTGAGTCAGACCTGGAATTTCAACTGATAATGGGCAACAGCTTCGACTGTTGAGATTTCCTTTGCTTGGTTAGCAGCAAAATCACAGCTAGTATTAACAACTAGATTTGTTTTATCTTTTGCAATCACTGAAATAACAGCACAGATATATCTACAAAGGGTCTTGCTGATATTTTAGTTACCCAGAATGTAAAGCTAGGTCTTCACACTAACTTGGTTTTGTAGCTCTGGCCAGCAGTCTGTAGTTGCAGGTTTCCAGCTATGCAGCATGAGTGGAGAGCAGGACTGGAAAGGTACAGAAGCAGAAGTTACCTGACATGCCTGAGGGCTCTTTCAAACCAGGAAACTATAACTTAGGACACACTGTCTCATACCTTAATGCAGAAACATGGAAGTCTGGTGTGTTGTTTGATCTATAGTTTGTGTAACCCAGTAAAATAGGCTGTTACCTTCTACAAACTGTTATGTAACTTTAATTTTGGAATTTGCTTATTTTTTAGCATAGAAAAGTGAATTTTTCTTATTATTGTGCTTTCAATATTTTTTGAAGGATTCTCACTTTTTAATACCACTAATTCTTTGCTCTTGATTTCATGATGCTTTGTTTTCTGAGGACTACTAAAACGATCATCTTTTTATTTTTCACAGTAGCTGCATGATAGAATTCTCATTATTTTTGTTGTGTTTATAGTTGTTCATACTTCTCACACAGAGTTAATGATTAACTGGCTAGTGCAGAGAACAGAATGGAGGAAATCAATATTAAATCAGAGGAGTAAAATTACCTGAGTAGCTCACAAAACCTGCAGAGGAAAGCAAACACTCAGATGACATGATGATGAATGCAGTTTAATGGCACAGAAAGAAGGCATGGCTTATAGCTCCTTGCCCCACACTCCTATTTGCAGTGTTAAAATTTGCATTGCCTCCTGAAACTGGAGCACACTGCTGCTGCTGCTGCTGCTGCAGAGGATGGTCTTGTCAGTCCTGGTCTGAAAGAGATGCTTGGTAGTTGTCACTGAGCTGAAAACCAGAAGCTCCTCTAACCCCTTAAAAGGAATGCTAATTTCTGCCCTGTGTGTGTCCTCAGATCAGACCAGCTCCTAGAACATGTTCAAGCACTGGTGATTATCTTGATGTTATACTTGACCCCATGCTCAAGAAAGCACAAATAATCCAGGTTTGCACAAGAAAAATCACTTCTCTTTGTCTCCCTCCTCTGTCCCAAAATGAAGGACTGCCTTTAGTACCTCTACCAGCAGGCTACAGGAATGCTGAATCATCTTGATATTTTCCCAGTATTAGAAGAATTCACAAACTAGATGTATGTAGGAAAAAAGTAGCCTGGAATATGTCATCAATTAAAAATGCCCTCCTGTTTTATAACTAAAAATACTGCAATTCACACTTAGACACGTGTAATTGTCCCAACAATTCAGACACAAAAATGTGCTGCCATAATAAAATTAAATCATAGTTCTTCAGATTTTCAAGGCTACCTCAGAGTCACTGCTGCTTAAACTACAGTGCTGTAAACATGGATATTCTAGTAATAGAAGTGGATTCCTCTTACAGAAAACGGCACTCCTTGGTTTTCAAGATCAAATTGAGAACCAGGCCCTATTTTGAGGAAATTGAAACAGTATTGTTTAATTGCATTGATCTTTTTAAACTTAAATAAAGGAGTATTTTTTTTTTCTGTTAAACTGAACATTACATATGGGCTGCTACAGTGGCATAAACAGAAAAGTGTCCGTAGATATTCCAGCAATATAGGGCTGTGCTAGGCATTTTGGGCATCTGTTTTGGTGTAATCCCCATTTTTGTCATTATATCAGCAACACATGACTATTCTTTCTAAGAAATACTGCCCTTAAACTTTTCAGATGCCACAGAAAAAGAAGTCACACATATCAAATAATAGCAACTATCAGGAATGATGTGATGGGTTATGCTTCCTCTTTTCCAAAATATAAATTTTATTATCTCTTCTTATCTCAGAAGTATCAAAATTACTTAGTCTAGATCTCTTCACTTCCAATGAGTCTTTGAAGTGTGTGCAGTCAGGATAGTGCTGCCCACTGCCAAGTTGTCCTGGTGTGACTGTATGATACTGTATTCCCTATTGCCTGCCCTATGCCAGACATGAATCCTGTGCCTTTCTGTGTCTTACAGCTGTTTTTCAGGAGAGGAGGGAGAGAAGCCACACAAATTTTTTCAGAGGGGTTTGTATCTCAAGGACAGAGACACTCCCCTGAGCTCTCTCACCGCTGCGGAAAAGCAGAGAAAAGAACTTTTCCTACTTTTCCCAGCTCTCAGTTTCCTTTTCTCAGAAAAGAGATGGAGAGTTAAAATTCTTTGCTTTTTTTGCTGGCTTGCTAGCTGAGGCAGGAACTCTTCTGGAACTGTTCAGAATGCCAGAACATCAGTAGGTCCCAGGGAGGCCCTACACTGCAGCCCGGAGGGGCCCACACTGAGCCCCAGCTCTGGAGAGAGAGCAGACCCACCCCTACACAGGACTTTCAATTTTACCAGGTTCTCTCCACAGCGAAAAGTTTTATCATTTAGAATTATTCTTTTATTCCATGCCTGAGCGCTCTCTGCTTGTTAAATAAATAACTTATTTTTTTCACTTTCCTCCAAGAAATTTCTTTCCAAACCTGGTGGGGAAGGGGTTGCTGAAATCTGCCTTCTATCAGAGGACATTTATTTGAGACATTTTTTCTTCCAACTTTGTCTTAAACCAGGACACAAGTGCAACAGACACAGATTTCGGTGCTCCAAGAACTTGTTGCCAACTCAGAGAGGTACTGTATTTTCCTCTTAGTCCTACCTCACAGTCCTACCAACTCCACATGTTGTATGGATGTAGGAACTTTTTCATATAGGTCCTCACTGTAGAGCACAATTCTTCTGTATGTGACACTTTTATTCTAAGGCTTTTGCATAGAAGGAATTTTAAGTTATTTCCCTTTATGCATTAAATATGAGACTTGTGATTCTTGCTTCATGAAAATCTGAGAGACTCATGGAAGTTTTGACAATTCAGCTGTGTAATGTCTGTTCCTTATGTTTCTGTGAGTGCTTCTAACACTTTTGGCACTGAGGATGACTCACCACCTGAACACAGCTGCAGTGAGAAAAATGGTTACAGCTGGGGACAAAAAAAGAATTAAAAATCAGCTTTCCACCCTGCCCAGCTGCAGGGCTGCTCTGTGTTCACATGATATGCACAGCTACTTGGCAGGGCTTTTAAGGTGGCAGGTGAGTGTGCTGGGCAGTACAGATTGTGGCACTCTGTCACATTAAAGCCAGTGACCTCTAGAACAAGATCTGTCTCAGGGACCTGAGTGCAGAAACTGCCTCTGCAGAAGTTTGGTGGGTGATGTTGGAGGTTAGCTCTGATGTGGAGCATGCAAACTTGTTGGCTCGTTTAAAAACGAGGTCTATTTACTGGCCTTTTCCTCAGGAGCTGTATTTAAGTTCAGAACCTGTCCTGGTCCTTGCCTGAGTCACATCAAACATGCCTTGGATTTGCTGAGCTTGACCCTGGTCCTCAGAGTTGACTTCCCAGGCAGATCTTGGACTTGCTTCATAGCCATGGACGTCTCTGGTCACCTGGACTCTGGGCTGGGCACAGCTGCCATGCCCAGCCTGTGCCACTCACCCCACTGAGGTGCAGCAGGACAGGTCTTTGCTCGCTGAGGCCACTGCCCTGTTGACAAAGGTGGCACATCCCCATCCCTTCCTGCTGCCTGTTGGTCTGCTCTCTTCCACATGCTGCTCCAAGCTGCAAGGAAAACAAATAGGACAAAGGAGAAAAAGAAAAAGGAAAATCTTTTAAAATTAGTGATGAGCCATCTGTACTGAAGATAACAGGGACCAGAAATAAGGACTGGGATCCCAAGGTTCAATACCATTTAGTTAAGGTGGCAAATGACTGCATAAAAATTTAAAATACTGTTCCATACTGTCTTTTTAGCTAATGCTCCGAGATCATGGAGCACGTTTGAAATAAAATGATGCTTTCTGGAAAACATCTCCAAATTATCAGGAACAGCTAAAAATTTTATATATATATTTTTAAGCTTTTAATTTAACCTTTTTTTTGAGTAAGAGTGACTTTGACTTTTCCTGCGTATCTTTAAAGTATTAATGACATATCAGAAGTCTTGCAATGAAGTGATAAAATGAATACTTTGAAGCATTTCCAAGTCAACACTGACTTAAAAGATGAGAGCTGAATTTTTCTCCCAAATCTGATCCAACAGCATTTCTCCCCACAAAAATCAGAAGATTAAGATGAGCAGTCCAGTATAAGTGTGAACATATGCAAATATTAAATATTCCTCAATTAGAAGCATTCATAAATTTTATGTATTTATTTGTTCTATTTTTAAATGTAAAATTTAACGTTCGTATATAAAAATTCTGCACCTGTATATCTTATATTTTTATAACTATTTTTTCCATCTTGGACTTGATCTGAGGATGAGAATCTGTTTGCCAAGATCAAAGAAAGGACTTGTCCTCTTCTTCGACTATAGAAGAAAATTATGGACGGTAAATCTCTGGCTGTCAGATGGTTATTTTAAGTCCATCTAGATTTTTCACAGACACTTCGAATTATTCTCATAGCTTTTCTGTTAGCATTTGTGTTCTATTTTTGCTGTTATTATTTCATTACTATTATTATTAACAATTGAACACAACTCACAGTGAAAAAAAATGGAGTCACATCAATCTGAAAAATCAATGGTTTAAAATCTCTTCTGAAAGGCACCTCTAGCAGAGATAGTTGCACTAGATCATGTATTGTACATAAACAAATTAAAATATTAACTAAAAATAATAAAATAATTCCAAAGAAAAGAAACATCACAATTAATTATATTTGTAGCTTTAATATAATCATTTAATGTATAAATACTCTTTACAAAGTGAAAAAAAGAAATCATAGCTCTTCCAATAGCTTTTTTCCCTTATTCAGGCCACCAAATGAATAATAAATTATTCAATATTTTGCTTGTACTTGTTGTTCCTTATGCCTTACAACAGTACTATTGTTTTATTATTTGAACACATCCCCAAGAGCAAAATCTTTCATTTCTTTGATAGTCTGGTTTCTGAGTGCATAATAAATGCTAAATGATTCATTTCACCAAGACCTGCCCCCAAAGGCAGATGGATTGTTGCACTGGTCAAGAAACCCCCATCTATTCCATTGTCATAAGAAAATGTCTCCAACCCTGGGGAGGTGATGAGCTGGCAAGTAGGCCTTGTTCAAGGGTCAGATAAGGCATCTGTAAGGCACAGAAAAGAAAGCTCCCCTTTTTTACTAGATGGCAAACTGTTCTTCTTCTCCATCACTAACCAAGGGAAATGACTATTTCATAGCAAAAGGGACCAGTCTGCTCATTAGTATAATGAGGAATGTCAGCACAGCTTCTTAACTCATCTTTTTTATCAATATTTTTAGGGTTTTTTTCTACCTTGACCTGGATGGAGAAGCTTCAAATACATGTTTGGCAAAAATCGTCTGGCCCAGTTAAACTCACCCAGGCACAGAAATAAGTGAACTGAGAAATAAGTTTGCCACTATGATCAGTGGAGCAGTGATTTCCAATTCCAGGACTAAGGATGCCTCCCTGCAGTTTGTATCGAGGGAATAGACTCTGTCTGTCTGACAAGGAGCTTGGTGTTTTCAGGAACTTGGACTAAGATGGATTCCCTCCTAATTGCTGAGAGAGATGGCAATGAATATTTACTCTTCATTGAAGCATCACTGGAGGATTTGAAAAGGAATTCTCTTTTCTTTCACCCAAAGATCTGCTAGGACAAGAGCCTTGAACAGAGCATTATATACCAAAAAGGTGTACCTCTATGCTTCAGACAGACTACATTTTCTTTCAATTTTTTTTTTTCTCTCTGTAACATATGGATTTAACTTTTTGCCTTCCCACACAAGAGTACCTTCATTTAGATACTTGAATCTGGAGAACTTCCAGGCCTGAGATTCAGATACTCATCCCTTTGAATGATAAAGAGGCAAAGGAAGAGGCATGGCAAAGGCATCTTTTTGTGATCCACAGGTTTTTTGAGAGATGAGCAGAGGATGGTCAAATGTTCTGCAGAATGTGTGTGCCACAGCTCCTCATCTGCATGTACTCACACATGGAGGGGAAGAGTATTTCTTCATTCAGGGCATCTGTGGTCTTGATTGATCATACTGGAGCTTCCCTCAGCAGCTTCCAAGATACTTTGAAAAAAATGGAATGGAGTATAGACTAACACAACATTTTACATCCAATTTATAACTTTCACTGTACAGGGTGTTGGGGGTTTTTTAATTAAAAAGAAAATTAAATCAACATTTATCATAGCCTCCTCCACACAGAAGATATAACCTAATGTGTGTTTTTCACAGATTAATTAAAACTACTGACAGTTCTGTTCATTGGTTTGCTTTTTGTTTAATGGTGGATAAGAGTAATACATATTTTGGAGTTATCCATAAGAATGAATGCCTTTTTTCAGAAACACTGTGGAAATTTATTAAGACCCCTCTCTACAAATATATATATTCAAGTATTTTGTGTAACTGTATATAAAACTATATTTATTTATTTATATATGTATACATATAATAATATGCCTCTGTAGATATAATATTTTCCTTGAATAATCTTTGTCAAATGATTAGTTATACATAATTTCTGTGTTGCAATTGTAATAATGGGAGAAAGGCATAAAGCCTTATAAAAACAAGTGCTGCACAATACAATTGCTCACCGTGCACTGACTGGTGTGCAGCCCAACCCCAGGAAGCTCCTGAGCAGCTCCCCCCAGTTTCTATACTGGGCATGACGTTCCATGGGATGGAATATCCCTTTATATATCCCAGCTCAGGTCAGCTGTCCTGGCCAGGCTTCCCCCTCAGCTTCTTGTGCACCTGCTCACTGGCAGAGCCTGGGAAGATGAAAAATCTTGGATTTAGAATAAATGCTACTGAGCGACAATGAAAACATCGTTGTTAGTGACATCAGTTAGCAATGTTATTCTCAGTCTGAATCCAAAACACATCACTGTACCAGCTGCCAGGCAGAAAATAAGCTCCATCCCAACCAAACCCACTACAGAATGTAAGTCCCTCCCCTTTCCTTTTTCATGGTTCTGGGTGGTTCAGTGCTAATACCTCAAGAGCATATTATTTTACATTAGGACAAATACTGAGTTTTAAAATCCCCAATTTAGATTAAAAAAGTAAGAGAACAGACTTAGTTTTGCCCACTTCATCCTCCCAACTTCTCTTTGCTTGGAGTACTGAAAGGAAAGGCAAAAGATTTTTCTTTGTCTAGCACATGAAATTTTGACTTCTGGTAACTTTGGAGTTTAAAAAAAAGGATAAATTTAAAAATTAATTAAATTAAAAATTAATAAATTAAAAAATTTAGAGCATTAATTTTTTTTTAACTTATAGAAGATGAGAAAGAAAGAGGTTTTTTTGTACCCCTATTTTTATTTTCTTTTACCAAGAAATACCTGTTGCAAGTGAACTTATCAATTATATGATTGGTAGACAGGTTCTCTAAGCTTGCATGGCCATTGTTACTTCCCATGAAAAATCTCAATCTAGCATTCCATTTACAACAGTGTTGAATTTAACAAGTGACAATTCTGAAAACTCAAATTTTGAAGTGTAGAGATTAAACCAAATTATTATTTTTTTTTCCCAAATGATAGATAATAATATTTGGCATGTCTTGTTATACTGTTCACCAAATAAAAATTGCTTTCAAAAAGACTATTCAGAATTCTACATCCCTTCTGGTAAATCAGGTTGGTTTCATTAGCATCGGTTACCTCTTTGCTTTCCTAAAATACACAACAAATGGCAATTCATCATTTTCATGTCTCTTAATGATTTTTGGGTGGACACCAACCAATACTGGAAAATTCCAGCTCTTCCTTGCACCCATTTCTTGCAAAATCTCAGGAAAGGGAAGAGGAAAGAGATACAAATGTCTGCTCCCTGATATCCAGAGGTAGGACACACAGGAATGGTTCAAAGCTGCATCGAGGGAGATTCAGTCTTGGCATTAGGAAGCATTTCTTTACAGAGAGGGTGGTCAGACTGGATCAGGCTTCCTACAGCAGTGATCAATGGGTAGTCAATGCCCCAAGCTTGTCAGTGTCAAGCAAACAATGCCCTTAATAACACACTTTAACTTTTATTCGACCCTGAACTGGCCAGGCTGCTGGACAAGATGATTGTTGTAGGTCCCTTCCAACTGAAATATTCTATTCTATTCTATTCTATTCTATTCTATTCTATTCTATTCTATTCTATTCTATTCTATTCTATTCTATTCTATTCTATTCTATTCTATTCTGGTTAGTTGTTAATCCCATCCTCTGAGGAACATGTGTGAACCTTGTTTAGGAAGATTTCTAGACCTTGTTAGAGTGAACAACACATAAAATTAATTTAATTTAGCTGTTTTTCTTATGCTGCTTGAATTTTTTTTTTTTTTTTGGTTCGCCTTGTAACTTCTCTAGCAGGTTATCTTCTTCTGATGTATTTGAAAATTTTCATTATCAGTTTTCATGCCTCTAGCAAGTCTCTCCCTAAAATATTTTTCTTTTATTTTTTTCCGTCTCTTCTAGCTTCCCTCACTGCAGTTTTATATCTAACTTGACATTTTATCCTCTTCTGTGCCTTTTTTTTACAAGGCCTCTGTTTATGTAAGGTTGACTTTTTGTTTCTTATACTTATTTTCTTTGCTGTTTAACCATGATAGTTGGCTTGAGGATTTTGTGTCTCTGTGTGTGTGTGAGTGTGCTTTTTCCTCATACATTTTGTTTCTACCTTCTGATATTTTTAAATTTAAGCATCTATTAAGAGATTTTTTAACCAGTTTTTTCTTGGAAGCATTTTATCCAGTCAGCAGTTCATTTTATCTTGTTCTAGCTTTCTTCATCCTTTAAAGAAGTTGTATCCTCCAAGGGTCATCGGATTTCACTGCTGTATGGCCCCCATTACTCAAAAATGGAATTGCTGATGTGTTATTGCCACTTCAGTCTGCTGTCCTGAATCAGGAGGCTACTGATGTAAGTCATTTGTTCTCTTGAGAATGCTCTCACTACTCCAAGACACTGTGGCAGTTTTAAAGTGCAGTTTTTACATCATGTTCCCCATGTTTACTTTGATTGAGGAGGGTTCACTGAAGATTTACATAATTCTTGTTTTACTTCATAATTATTATAATATTTTTCATCATTTTGAGAGCATAGCTCTCCTTTTACAATTTGGTCCTCGTGTATCTCTACTGTCACATTTTTCCTAATTCAATCAGGAATTTCAGTCTGTGAAGACTGTGTGACATAACATGACAGCAAAGGCTTATTTGACTATTCTGTTTTAACATTACCCCCTCTCCTTTTCACAAATGCAGTACACTGTCTCATTCCCATATTATTGGACTACAATTACAGACAGCATAATGATTATTTTCTTTCTATCAAGTTTCCAACTGGCATATTAAGTATGTATTTGTCTTATAAAAGTATATCATTCATCATAAATGTGTATTATTCAAAACTGGATATTTGCATCATCCAGGATTTTGTAAAAATATAATTACACAGAAGTGTTATATAAAGAGTAATTAAAGTAAAACTACCAGTACAGATAGTTTAAATTCAGCTGCTTATTTTTATTTTCCCATTTAACTGAATTCAATACTTTTAGCATTTATTTCCCTGCTTGCCTACATTTTTTAACTGTTGTTATAGCCTTTTCTTTATAAGAATCCTCTCAAGGAATAAATTAACTCAAACTCTTTTTTTCTTTATTATTTTTCTTTATTTATATTTATCTTTATTGATATTTAGTTCTAAAACTTCTTTAAAAAAATAAGTGCTGGACAACTGAATATACTTTTCTTCATGTTTCATATTTCTTGAAGATCTTTCACTTGTTTTTTTCTTAAATTTAAACTATTTCTCTTTATGTGAGGATATTCTGCCTTTCTACCTGCCTGCCTGTCTGTATATCCATGTGCTTGGAATTAGAAATATTTCAAAGAACACTGTCTAAGAAATTGTGAACCAAAGCCTCCAGACAAAAGTCTACATCTGCCATCCAGACCCTCTCTGGTATCTGCAAGAGCTGCCAATCACCAGCACCCCTGAAGCACTAGGCTGCTTTGCTGTCTTGTGACTGCTTTGCATTCAATGGACTCTAGGTTCAGAATTCCCCTGTGTGTATGATTTTTAATTTAAACACTGTCTCTCCATTCTGCCTTCTGTTAATCTTGAGCCTCTTAAGCAGAGATAGAGGCAGCAGGAACACAGCTATGGCTTGTTCTTTGACACCTTTATTTCACAGTTCTCCATCTTCATATGAATGCCAGCTGTGTTCCTTCCCACAATTCATGCTTCATATTTTATGCACTGCAAAACACATCTTCATATACCCTTTTGGGTTGGTTGTAAGGGTAGAAAGTAAACAGTACTTAACATGAAATCACCTGTCAATTCCAGCTGTTCTGGAGTTTGTCAGCTGCAAGTACCATTATTTGTGTCCTAGGAGCAGACTGTAAATAACTGTAAGACAGTAAATTATTTCACTGTGGTGGTGAGATGTCTGCAGGTCACTTATCAGAGGTAAAAATTTTGGAGCAGGCTGTGTAGGAACCAGAGCAGAGGACCTTGAATTTTGGTAAGAGGAGGTGAAAACAGGCAGAACAATTGTCCCATTTTGAGGATTTTCAGATGCTGAAAAAGGAAGACCTGTATCCTGTTATTGAGCCTACAATTGTGGTAATTTGCATTTTAAATATAAAAGGTTATATTCCTGAACATTTCAGTTCTAGTTACAGTCCAAGCTGGAGACACATTGTTTTGTGTTTAATTGCTCATAAACTTTGACTGTTCCTGACAGATACTAGTATGGGTTTTCAGAATTTGTAAGACAAAAATTATTTGAAAGCTACTCAGTCTGATTCTTAGCTGTACCTATAGAGTCTAAAGGGGCCATATGTCAGAAGTTTTCCTGAATTCTCAGTTTCTGGACTTAACTTTACGCAGGTGTTGGAGCTTTTCCATCTATTAATGAAGGTATTTATGGTGCTCACTTAATGCAGCAGTGAAAGCAGGCAGGCCAGTTCATGCAAGTGTTAGATACTTCTAATTTAGAGAAGTTATAACCTCCTAGGATTAGTTTGTACTGTAGAGAACAACACATAGGTCCTGATTATCAGAATCAGGACCAGAATAAATGGATTCCCGACTATGGTATTTATTAAGTGTTTGCATTTATGTAAACATATATATTCCACACCACTATTTGATAAGAGGTGTAAGTTTTATGTGCATTGTACATATTTATGTGACTACAAATCCTCAGATATGTGCCTAACTCATACACAGAGGGCAACACAATGAAAAAAATTGAAATAATTCTGGAACTCAAATAGCTCTTAAACAAATGTGTGATTTTTGTTTAAAAAATGTTTCTGATGCAGATGAATATGTAAAATGGTCATATATCCTTTTTTCAATAGGAAATACAGCTTACAAAAAATTTCCTCCTTTTTTTGTTTTTTGTTGTTTTGTTTTGTTTTGTTTTCTCTGTTCCTGCTGACCTTTGACCCTCCTGCACCTCTTGCACAATTGTATTAGTTTGTGAATTCCTGGCTCTGATCCCCCTAAAGAGCCCCTTGAACCCCTGTTCAGACATAGCTGAGAAGGGTATTCAAGGGAAGTAATGTGCTAGTGTAGTTGGAAGGCAAAAATTTCTAAGAATTGAAAGTATGATTATGGAATGAAATGGGGTCAAAATTCAATTCTCATTACACTTGATAAATTATGCTGTTCATTTGCCCCCCCTTTCTGATGTGTTTTGTGTTACAGCTGTCCTGGTCTGCAACATCAGCTAACAAACATGTCACCATTTGTTCTTTTCAAGAAGTAGGATATATGTTACTTATTTGCTGAGCAGCAAAATCACATCTTCACCAATATCTCAGGTATGTGCAAAGAAATTGAGTTGTGTTTCAGGAACGAGAATATACAGTATATTCTGTATATACAATATACAGAATATATACAGTATAAAATATACAGTAAAAAAATTATCTCTGAATGTGTTTGTCCAGATCCCTTTTCTGCATAGTTCTACAGATAATTAAATGTTTGTTATTTTATTTTAACCTTGCAATCTAATTAAATACAAAATGATGTATGCATGCAACCTATTAGCATGCAGCAAAATTTAGTACAGATATCTTAGGCATATGAGGTAGCTTTCAGAATGCACAATGAGTTTTTCCTGAACTGGTTCACAGTTTGTTTTCATATATGACCAGACACATTGCTGTGTAGATCTAATAAACTGCTGATATTTCTCTTTTAATAATATTAACCATGCCAAGTGTGCTAATATATCGGTTTCAAGTTCCTCAAGCTAAATCCCTGATCTGAAGAAAAATCTCTCCCTGCTAAGAAGAAAGTCTGTAGCTGGTTTCTATGAAGTGCCTAGCATGGTGTTTGCTTCTAAGTGACACTTTTAAATACAATAATTAAAAAAAATAAACTTCACTGCAGAAATAAGGGAAACTCAAAAGACTGCTGATGTAAGAAAAACCACATTGAGATAGTAAGAGATTTGAGAACACAGTCATAGCAGAAAACCTCTAGTGTAAAATACTCATTTTCTGGGAACAGAATGTAGGTTTTCATTCAGAAAACCCAAATTATATACTAGTTTTGCAGATAAATTGAAAATATTTAAAAATGATGACATAAACAAAAATGGCAGGACTAGGAAAATGTCAAGGTACTAACAGAAATAGCAGAAGTTGTCTACAGACCCACTACCATGAGAAGTAATTATCTGTTAATTCAGTAGTCCCTGGGAGTTAATATATAGACAACTTTGCCTGTCCTTTCATTAGAACTGGGCAGTCTTGAACTCTGAAGCATCTGAAGCAGATTCCTATCATCATTCCTGTGAGCATGACCCATGTATGTGGTTTACACATACAATAGGACTAGGAGTCATAGATTTATAGAATCATAGAGTGGTCTGATGTGGAAAGGACCTGCAGGGACAGCTTTCACTAGATCAGGTTGCTCAAGGCCCTGTCCAAACTGACCTTAAGTACTTCTAATGATAGGGAAACTACAAACCTGTTCCAGTGTCTCACAAAAAACCCCAAAAAAACAAACAAAAAAACCCCTTTATTTAATCTGAATCCATCCCCTTTCAGTTTAAAATCATTATCCCTTGTCATATTGCTACACATCCTAGTAAAACGTCCTTCCCCATTCTGTCCTTATAAGCCCTGTTTTTATATTGACCAAAATACTGTCACCCCAGAGCCTTCTCTTCTCCAGGCTGAACTTCAATTCTCTGAGTCCTTCTGAAAATTAGAGGTGCTCTATCCCTCTGATCATTTTTGTGCCCTTCTTCTCAACCTACTCCCAAAGGTCCTTCCTGTGCTGGGGACCCCAGGGCTGGATGCAGTACCCCAGGTGGGGTCTGAGAAGAGCAGAGGAGAAAGGGAGGCTCACCTTCCACGATCTTCTGGACATTCTTCTTGTGATACAATGCAGGATAGGGCTGACATTCGGAGCTGCAAGTCAGCATTGCCAGGTCTCATCGAATATTTAATCTCCTGGTATCCCCAAGTACTTCTCTCAACCCAGCCCCAGGCTGTCTGGATCCTGGGGTTTGTCCCCGATGCAGGGCCTTGGACTTGGCCTTGTTGAACTACATGAGGTTCTCATGGGCCCACTCCAGGTCCCTCTGGATAGCATCCCTGCCCTCTACCAAATTAACTGCACCACTCAGTTTAGTGTCCCTCGCATGCTGAGGGTTCACTCAGTCTCACTGTCTGTCATTAAAAAAGATATTGAGAGGTACCAGTCCTGGTCCCCTGAGGGAGGTCATTTTTTACTGATCTCCATTTGGACACCGAGGCACTGACTGCAACTCTTTGGATGCAACCATCCATCTAGTTCTTTCAGGAACTTCCCCAGGAGAAGAGGGTGTGTGTATGTGTGTTTACAACTGAGCGAGTTGTGCAGGGGATGGACATTGGCATGATAAAAAGCACCATTAAATCTTGCAGGATCTGTCTCTTGTTGGCCTCAAAGCCCAGCTTGTAACCTCTGGTAGTGATTGTTCATCCCATACATCTTATGCAGACCAGAGTCTTGCCACTACATATCCAAAAACTCCTCTCCTCCCCCTCAGGGAGTGCAAACCTGGCCTCAGCAAAGTCCCCTGTGGTTGTTTTGAGTCATTAACATTTCAGTCTCTCACAATAACCAACTCTTGCTGAAAGAAAGAAAATCCTTTGTCTCCAAAGAAACTAAAAAACTTCTTTAATTCCATTGCAAAGTATCTACTGATTTGAAATTCATCAGGTCGGTTTTACTTATTTCAGGTAGAATTCTTGTCTGTATCAAAGAAAGGTACACCATCTGTCCCGCATAAATCACTGCCTTGACCAGGCCTTTAATTATTCAGACCTTGGTCTCTTTGCCTGCCTAGACCTTGTGTGAGGGAACAGCCTTTGTTATGCTGATGACAGGAAGGTTGAATTTCAGGTAAGAAGAGATTTCCCACAGCATGGCTTTTGTTAAAAATAAACTAATTGCTTCATTAGTTACATTGCTTTAATGTGGCTTAGACCCACCAATTCTTATGTAGAATATGGACTGAATACGAGACAAGAAAGTGATCAGTCTCTTTTTCATCTCTCCTTCCTATTAAGTCTTTTATAGCCTTATGTCTAGTGAAAGGTAAGCAAACCCACTTCCCCTGTAGCCTGAATAGAATGGGGACTAAACATGATTATTCTGCAGCATTTTAAAGTGTAGACCATGTTCATATTCAGCTCCCACCAAGCTAATAGATTGATATATTCTCTTTTCCTGTGGCCTTTTTGTGATTGCAGCGTTGATGGCCCTCTCTGCAGTCGGTTTGCAACTGAAAGCTCTGTGGAGCATATGGTGTCTATTGACCAATGATGGCATTCACTTAATTTTAATTTTGTGGATCCAGCTTTCCAAGAGGGAAAATTTCAAACTACATAAGTTGCTAATAATTGTTGCTTTTTTTCTGCCTCCTTCCCCTGCATTGCACAGCATCAAATGCAGTGAAGTGCAAGTAGTCAGTGAACGAGAAAGGCTTCCCCACATAGCAGTCATCCCACGGCACCCTTTGCTCCTGCCATATGGCTTTTGCAATGTCCCCCACAAGACTTCACAACCCATGTGCTGTCTAACGCCTGGGTCAGAGCAGAGGTGCACATGAACACACTGAAAGCAGCCAGTGGCAAGGATCATCTCTTTGGGGATGTGCTCCCTGGCACAAGCTGTGAAAGCAGCAATCCTCTTGGCAGCTTCAGCTCCTCTGACAGCTACAGAAGAGGATGGAGTGGGATGCTGACCCTACATTTACCACCAGAAAGGCCACTCTTGCAACTCCTTTTCCTTCGTGGTTTCCCAATTTGTGCATTTTAAGTGCTTTGAAAAGGATGGATGGGATGAAAAAACCTTTTTTTTTTTAAACAACAAAAATATGTTTCTGCTTCTCTGGAGCATAGCATATTCTCTTTGCAATTAAAAATTGCTCAACATTTCATAATCTACCCAGGCACAGGAACTATGATAAAATATCACTACTCAAGGTCTTTTATAAAAGCTTCTGTGGGTGAGCAGTTCTTACATCATTATAGACACTAACCCCATACCAATATAAATAACTTGCAGCCAAATATTCATCTGCCAGCTCACAATTGCCTGTGCCAAGTGCAACATTTAATGGAATTCAGAAAATAATGCCACGAAAGTGTGGAAAACAGTCAAAAAGCCAGAGTATGGAAAAGACTGGGTAATGTTCTGGGCTGGAAGGGTCATAATTTTATATACTAGTGGTTAAATTAATTTTTTTCATGTGCACACTCTTAAAGGTCAGTGCACATTTAAAAAAAAATTATGTTTTCAGACGGTAAAAAAATCCTGTCTCTGGTCTTTTCCAAGATGATTAAAAGGCAGAAAGATAGGAAGGCAGATACTCTTTGAAAGTTATATTTCAGGTTTATGAATATGTTTTTTCTTGGAAATGTGGTGTAAAAATGTGTTAAAACTTAATTCCCCAGATTCTAAGCAAATCTAAATAATAATGGTTTCTTAAAATCTGATGAAACATGACCTATGAGAGATGAGAGTACATTTAAAAAAAAATCCCTCTGAACAAAACCATTCTCCAATATATATTTTCTTGTTGAATCCTGTCAGCATCACCCTCCCCAGTGACTCTGTTTACTAGTTCTGTCAGGCAAAATTGCTGAGAAGTACTTACTGTATTTTCGTATATATTAATAGCTCTGATACTTTGGAGTATTTATTTTGAGACAAAAATCAACTTGAAATAATTTTTATGATTACCTGAAAACATCGTGGTGGAGTTAATCTGATGAACTCTTTCATCCTAATGAGCACATCTTAACAAGAATAGATCACAGTCTAACATTTTGTATTTCTTTTTCACCAACAATTAGAATGGAAAAAAAAGAAAAAAAATACAAAACCTC
>VZRF01009666.1:77059-329664 GCA_013396875.1 Vireo altiloquus
AAAAAAAAAAAATCAAAAAAGCCTGAACAACTGCAGCTCTCGTGCTTTAAATATTAATATGAGCTGTACTCTGGACTCAGCGTGACAAGACCATGGATGGACATCACTGTAAAAAGTATTTATATTTCTTGATGGACTCACTAACCTCTGGCTTTTCACTGTGACCCTCTTCCAGGAGCTTCCACTCAGTCATTCCACTGGAATGACTGAGGAGGTTGTGTTAGACTATAGTACCAGAAAACAAAGCTGCCTGCCTGAAAAAAACACTGATTAGGAAAAAGGTTCCCTCACTCTCTGATTTTGGAGCTCAGACTGGGGTTCCCCTGAAGACTGAACTTGCCTGCTCGCCTGGCACTCCTCTGCATTGCTGCAGCACAGCTCTGCACTGTGACATGGGGAGCTTTGGCCTTTTCTGCTCCTGTAAAAAAGAGATTAAGGGATGCAAAAATATATTTTCATCCCTCTGGTGGCTGTTGTAAAGCTAAGCCAATTTCAAAGGTAAAAAACACTATCAAATGTTTATTTTTTTAAGGATTGAATAGTAATATTTTATCAAGTAAAACATTTAACTTGAAGAAAATACAGTAAATTAAATACTAATTGTCTGTATGCTTGAGTTAAAGCCACAAGTGGAATAATTCCATTACCTTGATTATGACAAGATCCACAGAAAATTCTTCAAGTTCTGATTAATAGCACTTTTTAATATGCGTAACAAATTAAAATTCAGAAAATTAATCGTGCCCACTGGTCTGCAAATCTCGTCTCTTATTAGTGGGAAAGGGAGAAGACAGTGAGTTACAGCTGTTGTGGTTTATGATGATAATGATGATTATTGACATTATTGTGTGCCTTTACAGACATGCTTGAAGTCCAGGCTGAGGGGACTTGGCCAATGTGATTCTTCAGAATGAGAAAAAAAATCATCATGGGCTATCAGGATGTATGTTGGAAATGCTGAAACTCAATTTGATTGCAGATATGTTGAGAGTTCATAATCAATGTACCACAAATGCAGCCACATTAAATGTAATCCTAGACTATTCTTCTTAAAATACAGCTTTTCAAAGATGTGCAAAAACACTTTCAAAGACATGAAATTCTGCCACTGAATGGCATTGCAAGAAAAGAGATATTTTGTTTCAATGGAGTTTTCTGTGTTGCCACTGGGGAAATCTACTGAAACAATTCACAATGGCTCCTTAGCCCACAGGTGTCCTGACACAGGATTTGTAACTCACCAAACCATTCACTGATCCAGGCTTCTCCTCCTGCAACTAAATGTGCTCTTTCTAGATGGGGATAAGAACCTCAAGAAATCTAGGATTTAGGCAGATAAGGCTTCCATGCTTCAAGTTTATTCCACTGTGCTCTGTCCTGCACCTCTCACTTCAGCAAATCATGACCACTTGTGCACAAATGCTTAATAAAGTATTTCTTGGTTCAACATTACATGACAGCCATATCTCAAATGAACAAAGCTCTTTTGTGAAATGCAAATACAGTAATAGATTAGGTTGATATTTGGCAAATTTGTTCTTCAATGTGTGCATCACTGTAGAAAGTTGATTAACTCATAGTGACCAGAGGTTTACTTGACATTGCTAGCTCTGCCATCATTCTTTTTATAGTGCTAATCAGATAACTTATTTCCTCAAAAAATTAAATTAATAATAAAAAAAATCACTCATTGCTAGTATAAAAAATAAGTATCATCCAAAGGGAAAACTTGCAAATCATGGCTTCATTTACAATAAATACTCATATCTGCTGGACACGAATTCTCCATTAAAAACAGTAATTTGGTAAAGTGAACAGGATTCCAGGGCTGATAGGAATTTCAGGCATCCTGCTAGGTTACAACTGTAGAAAAGCTCACTTTCAGTGCCTGTTATCTGGACAGTGCAGCTTTCAGCAGCATTTGTGCCTTCTGGACTCAGAGCAGCCTCAGTGCTCCAGGGTAGAATAAGGAGATTTTTTTAAAGAAGGAAACTGACTGACTGACATTTAGGAGAAATTTGATTTTTTTTCCCCCTGTCAGGGTTAAGCCCCAGCCAGCAACCAAGCCCCACACAGGCACTCACTCACTCCCCCACCAGCAGGATCAGGGAGAAAATTGGAATGGTAAAAGAGAAAACTTGTGGGTTGAGATAAAGAAAGTAGGGAAGGCAAAAGCCATGCACACAAGCAAAGTAAAGCAAGGAATTAATTCACTGCTCCCCATGGACAGGCCAGAGTTCAGCCATCTCCAGGAGAGCAGGGCCCCATCACACATAGCGGAAGACAAACACCATCACTCCAAATATGTCCCCAACCTCCTTCTTCCCTCAGTTTACATACTGACCATGATGTCAGATGGTCTGGAATATTCGTTTGGGTTACCTATCCCAGCTGTGTCTCCTCCCAACCTCCCATGCATCCCTCACCAGTGTGGCAGTATGAAAAGCAAAGAAAGGCATTTACGCTGTGTAAGCCCTACTCAGCAATAAAAAAAACCCCAAAAAACAACACCTCTCTATATTATCAATCCTGTGTTCAGCACAAATCAAAAACTTTTCCCCGAAGCAGCCACTGTGAAGAGAATTAACTCTACAACAGCCAAAACCAGCACACCCTCGAAATTTAAGAGAAAATAAAAGAACAAGGGAAATGATAACTATGTAAATTAAGTTGATTCAAGCATTTCTTCAAATATGAATGTTACGTGTGCTATTCAGGTTTCTGAATAATTCCCCTTCAGGGCAATTATTTTTCTCTACTGCCTACAGAAAGAGATCTGTTTTATGTTACAGAATAGTGCTATATAACCTAAAAGCCTATTCTGAGATATAAAAGGCCAGGAATTTCACAGCAGGTTAACACTCTTCTGCCCCGATGTCCCAAAAGAATCTGAGGGCACAGTAGTTTGTAGAAGGTGACAGTAATCTCACTGACAACAAAAGAGCAAGAGCCAAGCAAAGGAAGTGTTCAGTTCAAGTGGTCTGGCTTTTCCTTCATCATGAAACTGGGTAGAGTCCAAAGTTTTATCCAAATTGTGGTTTCTCAGTAAATTTCCATCAGTTAGAATCTGCTGGACTTAAGTGACCATGTTCCACTCTGAAAATACATTCATGTATCAGACAGACTAAATCTGCTCATTACCCTGTGCCACATTTCCCATTTGGCAACTCTATACAAACATCTTTTTGTCCTTATCTGTGGTCTCTGCTCATGAAATGCATGGTGAAGGACATCTGTAATTAACAATGTATGACTAGTGAGCTGCAGATAATCATACTGTCTGGGGAAAATAAATGATAAGAAATAATACAGATTATTTCAGCCAAATATGGTTCTTAATTATATTTATAATTTGACCACTTCATGCACATACAAAATACATCAAACTCATAATGAAAAGAAGCAGACAATGCCTCCCAAATATACAAAGAAGCATTTTAAATAACATTGTGTTAAATGCACATTTGTGCACATCTTTCCAAAATACATTGTCACTCTTTTTCTTCTTCCATAGATGTCAGAGCACTCTTTGAACAAGACCTTGTAGTTCTGAATTCTCACAGGCATTACAACCATGAAAGGAGCAAGGTGTAAGCTAAAAATTTAAATTTTAAAGTAAAGAGGTAAAACTTAAAATTAAAAAATAAAAAGGCAATTCAATTCTCCACATGTAAGCACTGAAGGGATGGGTAGCTAAAATACTCTCATATTAAATCAGGAATTCTGATTTCCATATCACGTGATTTCCACTTGAAATCTCAGAGAATGAGACACAAAGTTATATTTGTTCCATGAGTCTGAGATGCTATAATTGCTTTCTAATAGTTCATTAATGGTACATTTAGCCCTAGATACTTGCAAATGAATCAAAAATTAAAAAAAAATAACTCCCATTGCTCTTTAAAAGAAGGACACTCCATAATTCAGCAGAAAAGTGTTTTAGTTGTGTTTTAAAAGTTTTCCACCAAGGACGTCAGTGAGGTTTGTCTTAGGGGTTTAAGTATCGATCAGGATGCTTGTTCTGTCTGTGTTCTCTGTCACAGCCTCCCGTTCTGGCACTTTCCACACAGCTGTAAGCAAATAAGAGATCCTAAATGCAACTAAGTTCCATTACACTGTTAGAAGAACATGAATTTATCCAGTCTCCCTCCTCAGATCAAAGCTAGAAACTGCATCAATTCAAGGATGTGGTCCAGGCCCATTATTTAGAGAGATATTGTAGCTAGCTAGGGTAGCTAAATGAAGTGCTAACCCTCAAACAAACTGATTCCCTCAACAGGCTGATGGAGATTCACCTGCTGCTGTACCCACTTGAGGTGAAGCCCTGTGTTCTGCACACCGTGGCTCCTGACAGGGTGCCATGTGCTCCTTCCAAGCACCAGGACAGTCTCTGCTCCCAGAGGAGCTCAGCAAAGCTCCCAGATCCTTCCAGCCGCTGTGATTCTGTCACCCACAGCCTGCTCGGGAAACGCTGCGTGAGCACTGAGTGCTGCGTTTGGTAACACAGCAAACCACAAACCTCTGACACCCAGGCTGTTCATTCCCACTCTTCCCTGGTTAGAAGTTGGAGCTCAACACGAAACTCTTTGTAGCTGATGAATCCCTTGTATATTTTCTTCATGGCATAAAAATCTGGATCAGCTTGACTATTTCCCCTATTGGCATCATGTTCTTATTTTAGGAGTTAACTCATTTGTGACCCATTTAACTTGTGTTTTTGTTTAATTTGTCTTTAACTTCCCTACCTTTCATTTTTTAAATTTTCAATTTAAAAAGAAATCCCAAATCCAATTTATATTGTAATATTAAATTTCTCAGGTATTGAAATGCTTGTTTTTCTGCATTTTCTGCATCTGATTTCTTAAAGCAAGCTTTTCTTGAAGCTATATATATCTCTATCTATCTATCTATACATATATATTTACACTTTTTTTTTTTTAAAGTAAGTCTTGAAAGACCTAGATTTTAAGTGTTTAGTGTTTAGTTTTAAGTGTTTAGTTGTAAGACCCCACCTGGATGGTATCACTCACAAGAGGAGCAAAGTAGCCCTTTTGAACAGAGATCACACATCAGAAAAAGATTTATGTGGACCATATCCTGAAACTATAGAAACACAGCTGCATAATTCTGTTTTTGTTTTTAATCTACATCCTAACTTTTTATGACTGCATTTTACCTCAAAAGCAACTAACAACACAAAGCATCACTTATTTTAAATGCTGCCTTTCCAGTATAAATTACTTCCAACACTGCCTTCTGTAACTGTGGGTTTAGCACATGGAGACTAAAAGTGTCTACTGAAAGCAAACCAGCTATGAATCTCGGTAATACTTCTTTTCTTATATATATTTCTTCAGAAAAGTAATTTAAATATCGGGTTTCCCTTTCTTTTGCCACAAGAGGGCGATCCCTTAATTCGTGTCACCACAAAGGCAACAAGATGGACTCGTTTTCTCTCTAAACCGTTATTTCAATTTCTTATATAGATAAACTGATGAATTTCATTCTGTCTGTGTTCTCAGCATGCATGTGACTTACATGACGTTACTAGGCAATATTATTTAGCTGTGGGAGCACACTGCACTTCACAAGTGACTGATACTGAAAAAGGGGAGGGAAGTAAATAGGCTTTCCCTTCATTATCTTTAGAAATATCAGTACACTGTATTAACAACACTCATTGTTCTCAGTGATAAACTCAGACAGGTCATGATCAAAAGGAATAAGATCTTAAGATGTGCTGCTTTCAGAAGCATGAGAAATTTGTGAAACAAAGAAAAGATATGTGTTATACTTTTCATCCACTTGTGAATGCTTTAGCTATTTGAATTTGTTAAATATGCCATCATGTGCAACAATATACAGCGCAAGCACAATCCACACAGGAAACTGATTCAAGCACTCAAAGTCTGAAGATTGTCACATCCTCCCTAATGCAAAACTCTGATTGCATTAACTTACTTAGAACCAGATAGCTGGGAAGATTTTGTTTAAAATGCTTCTAAACAGTCATCATGAGTGTACAATATAACTTACCATAGCATTTTTGTTTTCAGTCCCACTATTTTACATATATAAACCCGTGAAATTTACTCAAACCAAGACTGATTTCTCCCTCTTAAGTCCAAATGAAATTTTGCTCAGAAACAGTGGATGGATTTTGTCCATCAAGAGTCAGCTATGTTCCTGGGCAACCGGTAATGCTCTGGCCTGATCCTTGCCTTCTTCTCCTGAGGGTTGGCATATTTCCACTTGGATGGAGCCATTTTCAGCTTTTTTCTCTTCTTATCTGTACACCACACTTTTTCACAGTATTCTTCCACCCTCTGGAAGTTGCTGTAACCTATCAGTTGAAGAAATTCCTTATACCATGGCTTTGAAGCCTGTGGTATGCTGCTCTGCATCGGGCATGGCATTTTGTGAGGGATCTCCTCCTCATAGTCTTTGTTGAACATTTCATCTACACGTTCCTCCTCGACTACTTCCAGGGTGATTTTCCTGACCGTGTGAACAATGCTGTGTTCCACCGTCTGACAAAAATAAGTGCCTGCATCCAGTCGATGCAGCTTCAGGAATAAAAGGCCAAGGTCCATTTTTATTATTCTGTCATCGGTCTTCACCTGGGAAAAAAAAAAACAACAATGCAGTTACAGACCACAGGCATTTGCTATTACATTAAACCAGTGCAATTATTTCTGAACTGTACTTTCATGACTGTAATATTAAATTTTGAGGGAAAGATTAGAGATCCACAAATTTTTAATTCACAGGGTTCTTTTAATAACAAAAATATTTATTTGAAGTAAAGAAGAGATTGAGCTGTAAATGGAGAGCTGTCTAAAGAATCTGGGAACCATGGAAGAACATACAGTGGAGCAGACAGTTTCCTGTTTTAATTGCAGAGGGAAATAAGTGAGAAACATGTAAATAATTTATTGGATGGAAAAAAATAGGCGGTTTTCCAGCTGACCTGTGATAAGGATCCATGTGAATTCTCTTATAGACTGGTATGCTTTTGAGGAGACATTCATAAGTATTTGTATATCTAACTGCGGGATCATTGTGATGTTAAAGCCTCAGTTCTGAGTCTTGTGTTCGAGTTCCTCCTACAGCTCCCAAAGGCTACGTTACTGACTACAAGACATTAACAGATGTTGGCAAGCAGGGAGCACTGAGCTGTCAAACCCAGCAGCAGGAGTGGCCAGGAAAATGGTATCCTTAGCTTTTCACAAAACAATAAGGTGATGAATTTTAGCAGAAGTACTGAAGAGATCGAAAGCAGCCCTGAAGAGAAGGACNTTAACAATAAGGTGATGAATTAACAGTGATGAATTAATAGTGATGAATTTAAAAAAAGTGATGAATTTAAGCAGAAGTACTGAAGAGGTTGAAAGCAGCCCTGAAGAGAAGGACTTGCAGGTACTGAGGGATGAGAAACTGGATGAGAACTGGCCATGTCCACTTGTAGAAAGCCAACTGTGTATTGTGCTGTATAAAAAGAAGTATGGCCAACAGGTCAAGAGAGGGATTTCTCCCCCTCTACTCTGCTCTGGTAAGACCCCACCTGGAGTGCTGCATCTGGCTCTGGGATCCTCAGTGAAAGGCAGACACAGACCTGTTAGAATGGGACTGAAGGAGGGTCACAAAAATGAACAGAAGAAGGGGGCACCTCTCCCATGAAGAAAAAGAGAGATGAGTGTGCTCAGCCTAGAGGAGAGGAGGTTCCAGGAAGACCCTATTGTGACCTTTTGGTACTTAAAGTGAGGTTTTAAGAAAGATGGTGGCTTTTTTACCAGCCTCTGCAGTGACATATCTACACTGTGGTGATATCTACACTGCTATGTATCAGGGAGGTATTGAGGAATAAATATAACAACACCTATGAAGCACTTTCCTAATGCCAAAATATATGTTAAAAAGGCAGAGAATCCACCAATATTCATTTGCAAAAGATTCTGTAATGTAATGGATGAGGGTGAAAGGATGAATAGACTAAAAATGGGAATAATATGTACATATGTCCCCCCTGCAAAACCAAACCAAGAGGAGTGATGTATTTTCCTTTGTTTCGAGATCTTAAATAAGCTTCGCTACATTTCTAACATCTGCATTCAAGATGCTGAATGTAAACACAGGTGAAATTCTCAGGGCTATGAATTCAGAAAAAAAGAAACCAGATGAACACAGTGATTTTCCCTCACACCCATATACATTTCAGCAACTGGTGACAGGAATTCATTGAAGATGTAATGTTCCTTACACCAGGCTCTTTTACAGGAAAAATTTAGTCTATAAGGAAATTTACCTCCTCCTTCTTAGTTTCATGTGCTCGCTGGACAAACCAGATTACTTTAGCCTGTAAGGTCCGAGGGGTGCACTCCAGCAAGGTGCTGTTGTACTCTATTCCATAAACAAGACGCTCCTCAGTCTTCTCCGGGACTTCACCTGGAAGTTAAATAAATGTTTCAAAAATGTGTTACTGCAAGTACTTGTTACACTCCATGTTCAGGGTATATTTACTTTTAAGAGTGAAGCTTAATTTAGATCCAGCCATATAGTGACTGAAAAGTAATGTCTAATGGAGATCTGACTTGTTAAATTAATTTTCCCACCATCCCAGACTTTCACAGTATCTGACCAAATTGTGCTGTGACTCACCTAAGATTATACACAGAGAAACAGATCTCAGCCTTTCACACTCCTAATTGCTTGTGCCTGGTTCTTATGAATAGTTAATTTCATTTTTCCTCAGTGAAACAAGAGGATTCAAAACATGTTTAAATATAATAAATAATTCAATTTTTTTAGGGATAATGACAGCACATAACTTTTTGCAGAATGAAACTATGAATACTCTAACTAATATTATACATATCTATGCTATACATGTGTAAAGTGAATGTACAATTTGGGCCCAAGGGTGCTAATAAAAACAAGGTGAATGAATTTAATCAAAATTTAATTCTAGTTTTCATTCCAACAAAACATCTGGTGGAGGATAAAGTAGTTGTTACACTGGAGGAAAGCAACTGCCTCATTAATGAAATCATCTTATTCCATAATAGTGAGAAAGATTCTTGTGACTAAATAGCTTTATACCCTAAAATAATACACTATTTATCTCTCTTGTATTTGAAACTTGTAGAAGAATTAGCACTTAATATTGGAATATACTTTTCCAAAATGTACTATATCCTCCAATGGACTTCAAATTTAATGAAGCTTTCTCTGGTTATATATATAATATTTAAAATAGTGTTTCTCTGGCTTTCTTTCTAGAATAATCTTTTATGTTTTTTTTTTTTCTTCTACAAATGTATTGTGTGTTATCCTGCAAAATACTGAGGATTTCCAGGCAAATCTTTTCTTTCTGTTTTGCTATTCCCAATACCCATGTTTGAAATCCTCACTTTCTAAGGTTTGGACAATAGCATTAGATACGGTACTCTATCTCTCTTTTTAAGAGAAAACTTGATAATGATCATAAATACACATTTTTTTTCTGGCATGTCACTGCCCATTCCTGTGCTTCAATGCCCTCTAGGTGTCCTGACTGTTTAATACAAATTTCAGGATGCAGCTCCATTGTTTCTTATCCCTGCCCCATCTTTCTGCTTTTCTTTCCATTGGAAGCCATTGGGCTGCATTATCCACATCTTTGGTCTGAACACCAGGACCACATGAACATTTTGGGATGCTCCTGATCTGCCACTGAGAGAGTCACTCTTAGACCTGGATGTCAGGGACTCATCCCCACAGCTCTTATAACAATACAGGAAGATGCCAGTGGAAAGAAAGCAGGTGAGATCATGGTCTGGCTCATGCTCTCTGCAAGCTCTGTGCTGGCTGTTGCAGGCATTTACAAGCAATTTGCACGTGTGAATAGATTACCAATGAACTGCTGGCCAAAGCACTGCTGCGCCGCATTTCCGTGCCGAACGTCTTGTCTGCGGAAACGCCTGGAGGGGAAAAAGGGGAAGTATTTGAGAGAACAGGTTTAGCTTTCGTGTTGCTGGGTTTATGATAAACTGGCATTCATGAAAAACTTAAGGAGTTAATATCTTGATTGCTAACAATTTACCATTGTCGTGAGAAGTACTCCTTTATAAATCAGTATTTTTTCTCTACTCAACCTACACGTGTCTGAATAAAAGAAACACACTTGTCTGGAGAAGATGCACAATTATGTGTCCATTTTATATATAAGTACATTGATACTAAAACAAGATCCTTTGAACCAGCTAGGTAACATTCAGTCAAAGGGACCTTTAGTCTCTTTGGTTTCTCTCTCTCTGTCTCCAGAAGAGAAGGAAATTTTCCTTTTCTAATTTAGAACAGTTTCCCCTGTAGGTGAATGGTACTTCTTTTATCCCTCACTCTCATGTTGATTTTTTTCACTAGGGAATCTCAAAGCACAGAGGAAATACTTTATTTTATTTCACCTTTGTAGCAGACAATTACTGATCTCATTTTTCTCAACAGGGACAGAGACACATTCATGGCTTGCCCGTGCCTAGAAAGTGAACTGGTGGCAGAAATGTGGTCAGAACATGGGAGTTCTGTTTTTGCCCCGGAACTAATGCCAGTGCTTTTGAAAGAAAATGAGGTTTGGGGTTTTATATGCATTTACAGGAAAAAAAAAAAAAAAGAAAACTGTGATTATGTGGTGCATTCCCGGAAGAATTGTGTTTTTATATCGCATTTTTTTCCTTTGAGTGTCCTGATAAATAAAATTAAGATTGTTTACTTGGGAAATAAAAGAGCCTATTGGAATGCTGTATCTTGCTAGATTAGTATGTCCAACAACCTCAAACTTAGTTTCTCTAAGGATACCTTTCCTATATTTGTATAAAGAGTAATTCTACACAGTATTGCCAATGCCATACACAACAGATTAACAGAAGAAATATGCAGTGCAGCAAATATCTCATGGTAGGTATGTGTAAAGTATAAATTATTTATGTTAGAAACAAGTAAAGCCAAAGAGTTCTGTTATTCTTTAGTTTACTACTGAAATAATGTTGTTCTACAATTCCATGTGAACCCAAAAGATAAAATTTTAACTTGGCATAAATCAAATTTACTGAAATTATGCATATTTGTGTCATCTAAAGGCCTTGTCCATGGATGCTACTCACTCCATTTCTAACCCAACAGTACACAGTGATTATTTTCTTAGTTCTGTCACCCGTATGGACTCCTGATCAAGTGCTTTTGGTAGACCAAGATCACAGCTTTAACCTCCACTCATATTCAGAGAAGAACCAGTGTTTTTTCTATTGTTGTTCCAGGGGAATCTGGAAATTCGGTGGTGAATGCATTGGGCTTTTAGGGAGAAATGCTAACAATATTTGCATCCTATTAAAGAAAAACAGAGATTCTGATGTAGCAACTGCCCTGGGAAGTTGCCATTGCCACGGGTAGTGTCAGTGCTGATAAAAGCTGTCACCACGTTTGCAAGTCTGTGTATGTAGATTACTCAGAAGAGACACAGTCCTACACAAATATATAAACACTATAGGATATGTATTAGCCTTTAAAAAAGCAAACAGTACAACCCTGCTGCTGTCAGGTCCAACAGCCCTATCTAGCAGAAGCAGGACAGGTAGCAGGCATGTTCTATTTGTTCATCAGTTCCTTAAGATAATGGTAGAGCTAAAAAAATCCTTGTTCTGTAAGACAGGGTTATTTCTCCAGTTGTCAGAATCATTAAAGAAAAAGAAAGGTTGGTTTGATGGAATTTTACTGTTGTGACTGTGAAGACATGAGAAGACACAATTACCAGTGCCTTCACTTGTTATTTTCTTGAATAGAAGGAAAAAATGGGGAGAGGTGCTGAAAGAGAGGGAGATGCTGGGGGATAAACTCATTTCACAAATATTGACATAAGCTTGATTTTTAAATTTTTTTTCTTGGAAATGTTCTTACTCAGAATTCTGTGAATAGCAGTATATCAGACAATCCCTGAGATAAATTACGGAACAATTTTCAGTGATTAAAAAATGTACTGAATGTATGGAAGTATCTTTTGCAATCTATAATTTCATGAATTTATATTCCAGCCCTGAACTCTGTGCTTTCAGGAAGCTAGTAAAAATGACCTGCAAGAAAACAATACAGTCATCATCATCATCATCATCACCATAATTTTCATTTTTCTTTATTATTTCTCAGGAATGTATGAGGCAAAATCATACTGGGAACTAAATGACAAAATCATTTAGTGGGACTAAAGGCACCACTGTGGTTTGCATAAATATATCAGTAGACTGCGTGCTTGCTGGCAGAGTGGGTGATGGGGAAAGAAGCTAGAGAGGAGGCAGGGCAGTGATTATCAGCTTCTGAAAATTAGCTAAAGAATCACACCAGACCTACCCAAGCTCAAAGATATTTTTAAATTACTTCAGACCTTTTTCAGTTTGGATTGTGAGCTGGTACAGCAAAGAATCTCACCTGTGGAATTTAGTGCTTGTTTAGATAAAAATTGAACCTGTCTAAATCAGATTGCAGAGCTAATAGTGAACTAAAGCATTTGAGTCCTGAACCTCTGCTTTCTCAAGTTCACTTCATAAAATTTGAATGCAATAGAAATTCCTTCTGCCTTCTGAGGTATTTGCAGTATGCAGGAGCCATACACCTGTAATTACCATGGAATTGTGGTAATTGTGCTATGCTGCCAGCATCAAGGTACTGGATTTTGAACTCAGTTTTTATTTTCCCTTAATTAAATCTTACATTCAATTAGTCATCCAGGCTATCCATGTACAAGGAATTATAGACTTTCACAATTTAAAAAAATAGTACCAGACGCCAAGCAGAGGGTTTTTGTATTTATGCTTCACTTCTCTGTAAATCCATTAGATGCCTTAGTTTACAGATTTCTATTTAAAACACTTGTTATACCTTGGAGGCATCAGGTTCTAAAGCAGACAGCATTTGGATCAAAGTGGGGAGGACACATCGTACATCCCTTCCCCAATTCAACTCTTTACCAGTAGAATTAAGAAGAGATGTCTGAGCAGTGCCCTTACTCACTAGCAGTATTGCTCTTACAAATCAAAAGTCCACCTAAATGTACAGCATGAGGGCCACATTTGAGCAGAGAGAAGTGGTATTAAGGCCAGCTCAAGTGTGTTGCCATGTTAAGGCACAAGTCCATGACTCCAGTGAAGGGAGGGGTATCAGGAACAGGAGAAACAAGTGCTCTTCAATGCTCCTCATGTTCACATTACTTGTATCACCATGTACAGCTGTAGCAGATATCTGTAGCCCTGAGACAAGGCTGGACTAAGACATGAATGTTCTGGGATGTGGCATTAATGCTGTCTGGAGTCCGAGGAAGCCGTGGCAGGGTTATCAACTACTCAGTACTACTTGGTGTCAGAAAACTCCACGCTGTCTAGTGGGATCTGCCTTTTCCCGTAGTACCCTTCACCGGGTACATGACGAGAGGCAACCTAAAACAACTTCTACACACATGTCCCTGATACCTGTCCCTGCCTCTCCATGTACCACACAGTTAGTGTAAGGTTTTAAATTTAAAATGCTCTGAGCTTCAGCAGTGACCTAAAGCGAGCAAGGCAAGTGCCGTCCATGCCTCTCAACACTCACTGGGCTGTTCCCCAAACTCCTATATGTAAAACAAGTTTTTCAAATTTCAAGAACATTCAATTGAGTGCAAATCCCTTCTCCAGTGCTACAGTGCTTATCTCAAGAGAAGAAGGGAGATAATGGCAGTATTTTCTTCTTTTAGAGGCTGACCTGCTGAATGCTGGGGAGGTAAGCACAGGAAGGTGCCTGGGGTGCAGCTCATATCACTCCACCCTGGATTAATGCATTTTCAAGGAACTTAAAGGCTGCTGCTCTGGAAATTGTCTTAGGTGAGAAACATGGACAACAGAGTCCAGGCCTCAGTGAGTTTCTCTTTTCTTTTCTTAGATAACAAGTAGCCTGCACAATATAAATGGTGATACTGCTAGCAAGTTAAAGGGTGCTGCAAAATTTTTAACCCCCCCTTCATTTCCAAATGACTTTTACATCATTAGATGAGTAACTCACATGCTTTATCATTATGATAATCCAATTTATACTTATACTGTAGGACATTAATCTCCCTGGCCCACTATATAGCTGCTCATCTTTCTTAATCTGGGGCCTGAAAATTTTAACCAGACTCATCTCACGCTGAGCAGTCAACCAGAACCCACTGTTGGCCTTTAGGTTCTTCACAAAAGGCACAAGAAAATTATGCAATCCTGCTTGTAAAAGCGGTGTTTGTTCCTGCTTGGTTTAACCTATGCCTTAGTGCAGTAAATCCAAGAGATTCTTAATTACACTGAGTCACAGACTGTGTTTCTCATTTGTGTTTTTAAATGTGCCTTATCCAAAAAGTGATGTTACCAAAGGTAACATGACTGTATTAATTATCTTTTATAAAAATTTATGGAAATATCTGTTATGCCTGACAATAGTCAGCCTGCATTTGTTTGAGTGCATCCAGGTTCATGGAAAGATAAGATATGCAGGATGAAAAATAAATAAGTACAAAGCCCCACCTTCCTGATTTTCCTTAAGAAACAATAATACATTTGGGATAATATGACTTGGTTGGGACTGAACCACCTCCACCAGTTTTTAAAACTCTCTCTGAAATTTATCAAATTCATTCTTGTAGTCCTTGTAAGTCTGATATAAATAGGCATGCATTTTTAGAACCAATAATTGCAAAGAAAGGTTTTGAATCACACATTACCAAAATTTTGCTGACTCAGGTAAGAAATTGCTCTCTCTGCGTGGAAAAGCTGAATAATTTTGTGAAAAGGTCTGGATTAAAATGCATATGTTCTAGATACCTGATCTGTGGTGCTGAATTGCAGAACCTGGATTTGAGACAGGAGGACAACAGGTCTCAGGGAAATCATTGAATGAAAGAGTGAAGGTCAAGAACCACCCAGTGAAGGGTGGTACAGAGAAAGAATCTCCAAAACAAAGAATTAAAGCACTCAAATCAGTTTGTGCTTTGAACTGGCCTCTAGAGTAACTTGCCTTTCAATCCACTGCAGAAAATCTAAACCAAACCTTAGCTTTTTCTAGAAACTCTGATTTGATTTTGGCTGGTAAAGGTACATTACTATTACCAAAGGTTCTTTTTTGCTTTTTTTTAGAAATTCTGTTGTATATTTTATTGCGGTGTGATATATTTGCTGCGTAATTCTACCAAACTAACTCTCTGATGTTGCAAAGACTTGAAAAGATTCTTAAGGAAATTAAGGTTAACAGTGTAATGCAAATAATTACAAAACAACTTAGCTTTAGTCACAAAAAAATATTCCTGGTGCATCGTTTTATGTCACCCTGTGAGTTTGGTTCTTTACAATCCCCTAAGGTTATGCTGATAAATTACCAGCTGACATCTCACTGTTTGGTTGTGTCTGAGGAGGAGATTTGAAGCACTTTGTGTTGCAGTAGGAACTGTTGATGTAGGCATTTTGCAAAAAGCGTATCAGAAGAAGCAGCAGCTCTCACCTCTTTGCCTGCACTCCCGTGGGGTAGTACCGGGAGCAGGAGATGCCATCCCAGGCGCAGTAGGGATCCCTGGCGAGGCAGCAGTCGGCGCAGGCTGTGCCATACATGTCACACTGGTGGAACTTCACTTGAGCTATGACTGACTCTGATCCCACGTAGAGCTGTTGCTGCAAAAAACACACGACACAGGATTGCTAGAATGACCACTAAAACCTCTCTTCCCAATGCAGTTATTGAAATTGTTGGAGTTATTTATCCTTGCTAGCTAGTTGTTCATCCAGCCCGTGACCTGAGGGAGGCAGGCTTACTCTGTAGGAAAATATCTGATTACAGATTAAACTCTCCTACTGAGGACAGGGCAACAGAAAGAAGGTAAAATGAACAAGTTTATTTTGGCATTTCCTCACTTCTGAAGTTTCAGCTTTGTGTTTGAATAGGCAAGGGTTTATATTTCTTTTTCTTCATCAAGATATTTTCCAATGCCTCCCTCTTTACACTTCTCTGTCACCTAACTGATCTGCAAAAATCCCCAACTTGACATAAAAGACTTTAAACAAAGAAGTTCAAATATGCAAGGGTTATAAGCAAACTCAATTTTAAAATGAGAATTTTCAAGTAAATTTAACTCTTGATGTGCTCACTTAGAATATAGTCAGTATTTACATGCACAGCAGTCTATGATTAGCATAATCCCTCAGTGCACAGGAGATAGATAGATAGATAGAGATAGATATTTAATTGTTTTCCTGTTGTTGTGCAGTCTATTCTTACAAATTAACCAGTTGATATCTACTTTTTTAATGTTTATTTGCAGAGTTTGGTGGAGCTTTTTTCAGCATTAGCATTGACTGTTTGAATCTTTTAAGTTCATATAGATGTGTTTTTCAAATCAAATGATAGATAATCAATCTAATTCTTCAGATGCTTGCACGATAATTTCAGAAGAGAACACCTTGAATTTACAGGATTTTGAGAAAAAGTCTTGTTGCTGATGAATGTAAATTTTCTGAACACAGAAATATGCACAGTGCACTGCAATAAAAACTGCTTATGCACAGCTCACTTCCACAGTTTTACCAGTCAGAAAAAGATTCCTAAGCTGCGCTCATCCTAATGGCCAAACTTAGTCCATAGCATGGACTATTCTTCAACCAAACTTTTAAAATCTGGCATTTGAAAATTAAAACTGGAAAATACTGACATCTCATTTAGTCTATCACAAAATTAAAATTTTAATCCAGATAGTCCATTCTTGTTCCAATTATATCTCTCATATCTCTTTAAGTCACAGAAATTTAACTTTCAGAGATGCCATGGGAAGAAACTAGGAGAGGCTGGTAACAGCAGGGCTTGAATAATTTTTCTGGTGAGATAAACCAGATGATAGTAGCAGGAACTCAATCTGCCAACTGGAATGAAAAGAAAACCTAGGATACTTGTTTGAGGGGAATTCGTTGTCTGCAAGTGCTGCAGTGTGATTGTCCCAGAAGACAAGAACAACACTTTCAATGAGACATATGAGATGAGATTTTCTCTTTTATCTTTTAGCAGGGGTAAAGACTTCCTTAAGTCTTGGTAAATCACAGGAGGGGAAAGAAGCATCTGACATCTATCCAACTGAACATCAAAGAACATTCTTTCCCAGTCTCTGCAGATAACTAGCTCAGCCCTGAAATGTGCTATTTTATTTTACCATGACCTGGTGAAGACTGGTCAGTGTTATAAGGATATGGAGACATAGATAGCAAAGAGGTCTCCACAGGCTCAGTAGCTCCAAGTTCAAAAGAGATTAGCGAAAATGGTTGAGGTACATAATTTTTTTCTCATGTACTCAACTAAGTTATATTCCTGCTGATTTTCAAGACAAAATTACTCGGTGCCAACTCTATCCCTAACACGTATTCCAACATTTAATTGTCCTCAGTATTGGAAAACTGTATCCTATTTCAAGAATAAATTTATCTACATTCAACAAGCTGATCTTGGTTATTTAATTTGATATTGCTTTGCCACCGATGTTTAGGAATCCTCTCACACACAGTAGGAAGTCACTCTCCCACAGGACAAGCAAATGTAGAATGTGCCCATCAGACACTCAAGAATTTGTTGTTAAAACAGAAAGGGGGAACATCAGGGATGTCCCCACACGACAAATTGCATAAAGCATTGTATGTATTAAACACAGTAAAATATACTGTATTTCACACAGTAAAATATATATATGATTCTCTTGTTCTCTCTCAGTCTTCTCTTCGATATTTTGAAAAAGTTAAGCTACTTTTACTTCTCACAAGAAGTTTTGTTCTTCAACCACTGGATTGCTTTGGTGGCTTTTTTACAGTTCTCTGCAGATTTTCCAGATATACCTTGAATTAATAGAATTAGCAGCCCTCTTGGGAGCTGAATATAATGGAGGAATGATACTTCAAATTGTATGGTATCTCCTTTTTGCTCCTCCAACACAACCCTTTAACCATGACATGATTGGGAGTTAAAGGTAAGGCAAACATCTGAAATGACAGAGATCCTTTCTCCAAATAATGTCTTAGGTGCAGTGTTAGACAATCTAGTCTCCAGAGCTGCTTTCACAGTCCATGGGAAAAGATTGATGCAGGAAATAATTCAAAATATTTAGACCCAAATCCTCCTCTGAATCACAGAACTTTGACTTTCTGCATTACCTACAGGAAAAATGCAAGTTGATTAGACACCAAGACTAAAATAACCTTTTGAGGCACTCTCACATCTCTTAAAAATGAAGTTTCCATTATCTGTTATGTGTGTTTCACTGTGTTTATGTGCACCTATGTTGCACCAGATGTCTAATATCACTGTTGGACATGTTAACATTAAGACATAACTGTCCTCAGAAGTTTATAATGGCTCCGTGCTGAGACGATATGATATGATATGATATGATATGATATGATATGATATGATATGGTATGATATGATACGGATGAGAATCTACCCACAAGAGTAATGAATTGGGTGTTTATACCAGCAGAAACCTACAAAAACTCAAAAAGGACTCAGATCCAAACAGCCCTAGAGGGCAACAGAAAATGTGGGAGAGCCAGCAAGGCTCTTTTGCACTGATATCCCCATGGGGCTGAAGTCTGTCAGCATTTATCAATAAAGAACTTTTCTGTGAATTGCCAAATCCACCAAGCTACTCCCTACTGTGATTAGTACAACAGTAACTTATGAGACAGATTGGTTTTTACTTGCTCTGATATGCATATTTGTGTACTAAGAATATTTAACATTAGAATAGACAAACGTAAATGCATTATAAAGGAACAGAGCATATAACCATAAATTTATATTACAGAAGGATTACATGTATCCAACCAGATCTCATTACAGATTATGTACATCTACCCATCTGTGCATCTACTTCTGTACAGTTTACAACTTCGTTACATTTGAGTCACAATTGCATTTCAAACTTGTAAAATACTTACTCTTTTTGAAGAGATTTCCATAGAGATAATAGGAATTGGCATCTAAAAAAAAGGAAATATTTACTTGCTTAGAAAAAAGAATATATTTTTTGATATGAAAATAAATCAGGTAAAATAGGATTGATATTTATTTATTGCATTCAGCTTGGCTAGATACATAGATTTTCTTTAAGAAAGATGTGAGGAAATTGTGACTTTCAGAAGTATTGCTTCAAAACAGTTTATTTAGAAACAACCAGCCAACACTTAATTCAGGATTATCAGAGCTACAGGAACACTAAAATTTCCCTGTCAAACATGACATTAGCTCTTGCCACCACTGCATGTCTTTTGTCCTGCTTGAGAGTGATAAGTGGAGTGTTCTTTATAACAAAACATTCATTGAAGATAAGATAAAAACAGCAGAAATTCCTTCTCCATTGTCCTCTCTGCCCTCTGCTCAGATTTCTTGGTACAATACATAGCCCCTCACAGTTCTATTGAAAAGTAGCTTCATCAAAAAGGGCAAATTCTGAGATTTTCCCTCCAGGCAACAAGTTGATAGTTACACTGCCTAAATTCAGGCACCAGATTTAAATGTCTAGCTTTTGATATCAGATTTTCCCTATGGTTTGAAGCAGGTTAGCCTCTTGCCTTATGTGGCTAATGTGACATGATGAAAATGCTCACTAAAAGAATTTCATTATATTTTCTTAGTCATGTGCCAAGCACTGAGCTTTAGTCATAGGTTATTCTTTAGCAGAATGGAGTTCTGCCTAACTAGGACCCAGGTCTGCTCACTGTAGAGACAGATTAACTGATTCACTGCTTCTGAGTCGACTTTTTCTATTTGGACCTCGTTTAAATTTCCAAGATTATAGTAGGCACATTTTTATATGTGCAGTTATACTCTTTTAATTACTTAATTGGATATGAGGGAAAAGAAGCAAAATGCTACATGTTTCTAATTAAAAGTTACACTACAATATCCAAACACATAAAAAGAAAGGCATTAGTTGTGATTTGCTTCAATGTGCTTTGGTGGTTGGGCCACTAGAAAAACTTAATTTGAAAATGTAGGTTTTCTGTCATAAAATTGCTAGATGATTTGAAAACTTCTTGTGCATAGGTGTTACATATTTGACTATCCTCAGATTTTTTTAGACATTTTGATTCTACAGAGCATTCAAGACTAGTATATATACTTTGTACACATTCACCTTGAATACTTGAAGCTCTTCAAGAATCACTTCTTCCATTGATTCTGTCTCTTGATTGTAAATTGTTATGACTTTCAGCACAATACCATTATCTGGACATAAATTTAAAACAAAACAAAGCAAAAGTAAAGGTTATGATTGGTTGAAACATTTGTATGGCCTTCAAATATCTGAAATTAATTCTTCAAATTGATAATGGATTGAAATTTAATGGATTGAAAAGGCTGAGGATTGTTACTCTTAGGAAATGAAATATATGACAATTTGGCAAATAAGAGTCAGCTTATTTATAAGATACATAATTAATTGTATTTTTCAAACATAAGGGTCATAAGTACTTGTGAACAGCAAAAGGATCACAGAGGGCAACCATATTTCAGAAAAAGAAATTGGAGTAGGTGGAAGCCTAGTACATTGAGGCAAACAACTGTAAAGAAGTTTGAATTATAGGATCTGAGTTTGCCGTAGATAGGAAGCTACTAATATCCTTAATTGCTGCCAGCAGCTCCATTCCCCCAGGCAAGAGCATAAAAACCTTCAGGGGTTCATTGTGCACAATTCTCACCCTTCTCTGAGGAAACACCGAGTTGCTGTTGAGCTGAAGGTGTTAGTCAAAGAGAGATGAACCAAAATATAAGATGCACCTTCAAAATGACTAAGACACATTGGGTTTAGATTTATCAACCTCTCTGTCATTGCAACTCTTGCAGGAAATTAAAACACACAAATAACATCTGGTCTTCCACCACTTTGGTTTTGCCTTTCTGGCTATTAATAGAAAAGCTGTCCTTAATCTGAAAATCTGTCATCAACAATGGTGAATATCACTTCCTTTCTTCTGTTACTTTCAGTCACCTTTGATTTACAGGGGAAATATTAAGCAGGGAAGCACAGGGGAAAATGTTCAGCAAAAGATCAAAGGGTGAGACAAAAAGAGGAACCATTAAACTGGGGTCATACACCATTATTCAAAGAGAATATGTAATCAAATGCAACCATTTTGTAGTAGAACAGTGAAAAGAATTTGTATTCCAAGCTCTGATTTTCATAAGTCCCTCTTCAAATCCTGCTGACAGACATGTGAAAGCTCTGATGTTCAGACTTTGCCTTTGATGAAACTTTCTAACCTGCACTTCTACCCTAAGGAAACTTGCTCAGCTGTAAGATGCTGCTTACTTATGTTACACAGCAGGTGTTGGACTGGGATTAAAAAAATTATATTCACCCTTTCCTATATTGCCCAAAGAAGCAGTGAGTTTTCTGATGGGAGCTTTGCCAGAGTAGTGATTGCACATTTCATTTCAGAGTTGCTAAAACCCAAATTCTTTTGCTGGAATTTCACGTCACCTGAGATCAGAGAGCTGGAGAGCACTAGGCAGCTGTTGGGGCCAATCCAGCACAGCCCTAAAGCATGCACTTAAGCCCCTTCAGATTCAACTTGCCGAACAGAAGACTTGTGTACAAGAATATTTGATGCAGTCTTGATCAGAAATGCAAGGAAAAAATATGAAGAATGTAGGAGCCACTGTAAAATCTGCTGTACAGAAATAAGTGACACACGGTACGATGTCTTACAGACCACATTAAGTCCATTGCCAACATCATACTGAGGCCATTCAAAACCTTAGAATAACAACACTAACATAAATAAGACTTTGCTATTCTATGAGCATGCTTTTTTTGAATGCTCTCGACACAGAAATGTAGTTATCAGAGGAATTTAATTAGTAAAAATAATTCACTGGAACTGCTTTCCTAGACAAAATGGTCAAAATAATTTGTGATACCACTCCTGTTGTTAAATTGATTAAATGTGAATGTAAGAATCCTTGTTTTTTTTCCAGACAGATTAGATGTGACTTAAGTCTAGTTGCAGCCTTTCCTCTTGTTTTTTTAAGTTATTTTTATTTTTCAAATACCATTAGGGTATTTACTTTTTCTCTGCTTTCTTAGACTTAGTGCAGCTATATGCTATATTTTGCCTTAATTGTGTTAGGAAGATGTTAAAAAATTCTTGTTAAACAAGCTCTCTATATTTTAATAAAATGGCACAGAAAAAGGCAAGAAAACTTGTCAGGAAACTTCTAACAGTTTTGGGGATTTTAAAACTGGGCATTTCCGCCTTCTTCCCTTGAGCTGTATTGTAACCCAAATCTGGAAGCTGGCAGGTTTTTTTAATGGTATCAGCTAGACTTGTTGTCTTTAGAACTAGGGAAAAGAAACTGTGGAATAAAGCCAATAACTTGAACTGTTATTTTTGGAAATCATATCACCTTTGTTTCTCTCAGGTCTCCAAGTCTCAGCTCAGATACATGACTGTGTTCTGAAGTTTAAAAAATAAGGCTGGCTGTCCTGAAATATTTTTAATGTTCTTTTCTGAAGAGAAAAGAAATTAAAATGGAATCCTATACTTGTTTCTCTTGCTAGTCTTTAAATGTTTCCCTACCATTACTTTCCTATATAATGTTAGCATCACAGTGAAGCACTTGTCTAGAATGACTAACATCCTTTGTAAGGTGAAGACTGGCACAGACATGGAAAGAAAAATTGTTAAAAAGGAATGTTGTATTGATTTTCTTCATCCTGGAGAAAAAAACAGCAAAACAACTTACTAAATTGTAAATGTAAAAATTCCTTCTTGCTTGCTTTATTTACCTGTGCCAATGAACAAAACATCATATTGCCCATCTTCAGCTTCCACTCTGTCCACTGCTATTTGTTTAAGATTGTACTTTCCATCTGTTTTAACTAGTATTGGTCTCTTATGAACAGGCCTGATGGGCTGATACATCAGTGGATGACTCCTGGCAAAATGGACAGCTTCGTCAGGATAGTCTTTAGTGGTAGTGTACAGCCCACCGTTCACCTTGCTGGCACACTGCGAAAACAGAACACAGATGATCCTCAAGGTTTGCCCAAGAAATTGTCAGAAAAGGGTCTTGTTTTTGGGGATAAAGACAAGTCTACAGAAAACCAAGCACAAAAGAACCCAGGGGGAATTGGGACAGTGAACTCTACTTTATGCATGTGTGGATTATCATCGTGAGAAGAAAGGAAATGCTTATCAGTGCCTTGGCATTGGCATGCTTAGAAAGAATTCCTCCTTTTGGTGTACTAAGAGCAGGATAAACAGTAGCACTTCTAGATTTTGACAAAAGCCATAGTGCTTATGTCTTGCCCAAATTGATATTGAAGATGTAATTGAAATGGCCATTTACAGAATAAAAAGAAAGGGGTTTTCCATCCCAGTAGAGAAACAGCCATGCGAAATCAGCAGAACACTGACACTTGAAATCAATCTCTAGTCTTATTATTTTTTGATTGCGAAATGTATTACCATAAGAAACTAAGCACACTTAAAAATTATGCCATCAGCAACAGTAATTCTTGATTTCAGGCATTCTAACAGTATTATGTTTGATTCTAATTCCTGACTCTCAATGACAGTATTATATATCACAGTTTAGCATCAAATACCAATGTTTGCATTGATCAATCTACCAGCTTGCAAAGCAAATAAACTTTATGTCAATGACTGATTAAAAGAGGCTTACTCCTTCAGTCAAATGTGCAATTAGAGATAATGCGTTAAAGAGGGAAGTTAATTTTAGGATTCTTTGTGAACCAGATAGTGTTTCCAAACTGAACATAGATCCTACATTTCCAATTTGCTTCATGATGTCTAATTGAAACCATTTACGATCAAGCTGGAAATATCTCAGTAACCATTTACTTTCTCCAAATATTCATAGGACAGTGTGGTTTTAAGAGGCATTTCAAGCAAAGCCACAGTAGCAGCCTTTCTCTATTTAAATTGGATTTTTCAATCAATAAAATGAAATAAAATACTCCTTATGTTTACTGGAAACAGTAATTTTAAACTTGTGGTCAGCTGTAATCGACAATAACAAACTCCTGCACTTGTCAAGTGGGGCAATGTTTGTTTCCACTTTTTGGGCTTAGCTACAGGAAAGTATTTGTTCAGTGTTGACTTAAAAGTAATTGTCTAATCAACCTAGTGATGGAATTTCACCAGCTGTTTGCAATAAAGAGACAGAGCTGGAGCATGAAGACTGTGCTTCCCATGCACTGCACAGCATATCAAGTGAATAGGCATTGCCAGGTTCCCTTTGCAAAGTTCTAGTCCTGGAGAGATTTAATAAAAATAATCATTCACAGGCTTTTCATTTTAATTAAATAAAATCAAGTAGTCTAGAAAGGAAACAGTAGATGCAGCTGTCTCTGAAGTCTATCAACACCATTTTTGATGTAGCTGATGTCATTTCCAGAAGCAACACAGCCTAAATGAGCTAAAAGAACCAGAAGAGATTATGGCAGAGGGTTGCGGAGTCTGTCAGAACCTGTGTGACTCTTAACAGTGGCTTTCTGTTTATTTAGCTTTAAGCTCTGCTTTCATTCCTTATAGAGTTATTCTTTACTCATTCAATACCTAAGATAAATGAGTGCTGACTCTCAGAGATGCCCATTAGGTTATTTTTGGCCTCTTGTCACTGTCACTCCTGTAATGGGAAAGGTAGTGGGATTTAGTTTACCAAAATGCTGCACATTCTTTGGAGTGTGAAACCTAACACTTGGCTGCAGCCCACTACACACTTTCTCTTCATGCTACTGGATAAACACTAAAAATACCTCTAAACTGTGCCCTAAGTGAGCAGCTAGGAATGAATCAATTAATGCTCTCTTAGCTGGCAGAGCAGTTTACTTCAGCCTCTGATGAGCTCTGCAACATATAAAGAACACCATGATTAAATTTATTAGCACCCAGGAGTGACCTGCTTCCTCAGCTAATTTTTTTCCCTGATACTGGGAAATTATTTGCACCCTTCTGCTCCTTTTTCAGTTCCTATGCCTTGCCTTTTTGGGGAAGTGACACTCTGGTCTGGCCCAAACTTGGCCAAGGAAGAGGAGCATAGAAAGCAAGTGGAACTTAGGGCAGCATTTCTATAAATCAGTGTCAACCTTGCTGAAGAGCTGGCGCTGTGTTCTCTCCTTCTTGCCAAAAAGACAGCATTTAATCTTCAGTGCTAGAAAATATCAATGTAATAACTGCAGTCATTAATACTGAATTCATGCCTGTGTTTAATGCTAGTCCAAATAACATATGTGAGGTGTTCTACTGCCCGGAAAAAAATTAATACCACTTAGAGAACTTGGATAGTATCATCTTTGCAAAACACACAGCCATTCTGCAATTCATGCATGGTAATGTCTCATTATTTGGTAAAACTGCAAAACCCATACATTTGCTATACAAAATATCAAATATAATTCCTTTGAATTCAACCATTTTTCCTAAAATGTGATAATTTATTTACATGTTTTTCTATCCTGACTCAATAATGACTTCAATTGATGTCAAACAAACAAAAAAAAAATTGTTATTGATGTCAGTAATGCTACAGGGGTACCTCATTGGCCAAGATATTCAAATAATATTCATGATGTTTAAACCCTAGATAATCTCTTTCTTGGAACGTCTGCTTCTACATTTTGACTTATGTCTGTAACCCCAAGAGAAGTAGAGAAAAATATTAATCTTATATGTTTAATTTTAAATGAGAAAGGACATGCATTTGAAATTACTACAGGGAGAAAAGCTTCACCGGAATGGAGTAGATAAGCTAATAGGCCTTTTCACATCTCATTCCCGAGATTTGGTGATAAATGAATAGTAAGCAATGCTTATCTCTGAAAATGATTGTTTTTAGTATAAAAGGGAAAATTGATTCAAGGGAAAACAGCACTGAAAGGAACATCTAGCAACTGTTTATTCCACCTTTAAGATCAAGAGAGTGAGCCCCTAGCCTGAGAGGAGATTAAGAGGTGAAGTGTGAAAACTAGGGGGGGGATTTAGCCAAAGTGCTGTTAGAAATGTCTTTGCTCAGAGTTAGAAATCTGCCCAATGCTGACATGACAAGGGGTAGACCTTCATGAGTGCAAACAAAAGCAGCTTTGCAGCACATGACAATTGCCATGGATGGGCAGGCAGTTGGAATCCCAAAAGGTACAGGCCAAGAAAGAAATCCTGGACGTTATGCTTCCCTGAGTGAGCCTGGCATTGCCTGCCTGCCCCTGGAGGTTGTGCCTGTTGTGTGAGAAGGTGAGGGGCAATGAATGCAAAGGGCACCTTCGACCTGCACCAGCTCTCCTCACCCCTCGAGTGGGGATGTGAGAGCCCTGGCACAGAAACTCCAGACACTGTAAAAAGACACTGAAATGGGAAAACAGCCTGAGGTGATAATGACTTGTGATGTCCTTGAGAAAACAACATAAGAACAGGGAATTCCTTGTAGAATTTAATTACTTGTCTCTTAAATCATGAGTTTGTGATTTCCTCCAGAAATCTAAGTACCAGACAGGAACAACTCTCTACATGACAGCACTTCTATAGATGCTGAATGCTCGCTACACTAATTCCCATTTAATTGCATTTCCAAAATATTCCTTGTTTCTTTCCTTCAGTTAATCGTCATTGAAAAAAAAACTTATTTTTATAAAGAAACTTGTGCAGAAATTAACAAAAATTATGTGTGATTTTTCTGAGTTTTATTTTTTACCGTGTTGTTTTAATATTCTTATATTATTTGTAAAGGGTACAGAACAAGAATGCTGATAAACTCAGGAACTTGAAGGGTAGTGAAATCTCACTCTGTGATGTCTGAAAGGAAATCAGTGAATTGTGAGGGTACCAGACCATTGCTTCCAGAAAGAACTAATCTTGAGCAAAGGACTTTGAATGATGGAGAATTCGCTCCTTATCTACAAACGCATTTATTCTGATTAGTTACTTTTATTAAAATGTGCCTCATTTCTAACCTGTGCATTGATCTAAATTACAGAAATATTTAAATGTAATCCTTTTGGAAAATGAGGTGGAAAAAAGGAAAGAGAACCACCTGACATCGAAATAGTGGATTCTCTTTTCTTTCTTTTTTTTTTTTTTTTTATTATTATTTTTGGTGTTTTGGGGTTTTTTTTGATTTTTTTTTTGTTTTTCTTCCTTTTACACTTGTTAAATGCCCCAGTTTCACCACACAAAAGAAAGTGAGGCTCCTCCACAGATAACACACTTATTGTTTATGAATACAGCATCTGACCATTTTAAAGCTGCCTCTTTCTATCCTTTTTCAGTGGGGTCCTAATTTTGGGACCATAGGGCCTTTACAAAAAGTTAATAAAATCATGTCCCAACAGGATTTTGAAAACCTTATATACTTGATCCCACTATTTTCCTCTGGGAAATGTATGGTTCTAGTACCTGATTAAACCTATTGCTGAGCCATTACACATTTTTCCAGGAATACCTAGAGTATGTAGATTTTCAAAGGAATATATCTGTGACTGTGAAGTCAGGAAGATTTTTACATTAGCAGTGGTCCACTTTTTCTTTCCAAAATCATTTACATAGAAAAGTAGTGGAAAATAGATTGTACTTACTGAACCAGGTCTAGGATAAGGTACTTTTCTTTCATAGAGAGCCCAGTGGTATTCAGGTCCTTCTTTATGAGCATAAGGTCCATTGAAAGCTGCTCGGACACTTGCCATGTGGTAAACACATATAGCATATCCTCTAAATATATTGCTATGAAGTAAAATTTAAAGACGTTATTAAAGCAGTATGTCACATTCTGTCCATATAATACTGGAATTACTATGGGATTAAAAACAAGTGACATTTCAACAGTATTCAGGGAGAAAACACTGCTTATTCTTTCCTATATGCTTTTCTTCTAAATGCTGCAACTGATGTTCTTTAAAAGTCTTTAATGTGTTTATATTCATAACATTTCTCCAAGGAAGCTCTGTGTTGTTATGCCAAAATTTGATGATTCTGTACACAAACTCTAAATTGCTTGTTTAGAAACACAGAGGAAGCACAACAGACTGAGCTCAGGTCCTGTATGTCTTTGATTAGTGACTTAAACAGTTAACTATTTTTCTTCTCTAACATTTTTCCTACTGTTTTTACTGGGAAAGATGGGAACCAACCAATGATGACTAAAGTGAACAGTCCTAAAATGAGTCCGTTTTGTATTTAGTGGGAATGTTGGTTGGCATTATTAGTTAGGTCAGATCACCTTATGTAGAATAATCCAGACAAAAGTTTCTATATAATTTTTTAAATTTTATTTTTAAATTTTATTCTAATGTTTTCTTTTATTTTGTTCCAGAAAAGCAATTTGGTGGGGTTTTTTGTTGGTTGGCTTTTTTTTTTTTTTTNTTTTGATTTTGTTTTTTCTTTTAAAGAAGCATCAATGCTCTCTACAAAGATATTATTTCTGAAGACTGCAGAAGTTGATCCAGGTAACTTCAATTCTGTGCCCACCTTTCTCTACCAGCATTGATAATCAGTAGAAAATGCCAAGTGTCTGCTACCCTAGAGGTGCAGATTTGCCTTCTGATACTAAAAAAAATAATCAATCAGGAGAAAGTGGCAAAAGCACAGGTGCTCTTTTCTACCAGTGACATCCTAAACTAAGCTGAGTAGTGTGTGCTTGCACTTGCACTTGGCTGCAGTGGAAAAGGAAAAGGAGGCCACCAGCAACGTCACAGCTGGTGCTTTAGGCTTCACTAAGAAGCTAGTAGGAATTTAAGCTGCTACCTACTTAACCTTGAATTACAGTGGAGCTCTTAAAGGAAGACAGGTGGCTCTGAAATGCTGTTCTTATAAGCATGCAGGAGTGCATATACTTTGACATAGGAAATTGTCAAGCTGAGTAACATTTAATTAATTTGTGATCTAGATATACTGAATCACAGAATGACACTTCAAGCCCTTGAGTGTTATAGAGACGTTTTTACATTAGCAAGGAAGCCTGGTGAGAATAGAACTGAGATTAAATTGTTTACTATATATTTGCTAAGGGATAAGTATCATCCAGCTTCTATCCTTCTATCTCTTTAATAGACTGTTCAAACATTCCTCTATGACTGCTGTTATTTCTTCTAGTTGTTTACCTTGTAGTGTTGAAGAGGCCAAATATGACTGGATTTTTGTTATCGCGAGTTTGCAGCAAAAACACATCCTCTGTAAAATTTAAATGCAATGTTATTGTTAAAAACTTACTTTTCTCAGCTCTTCAAAAGAAAATTGACTGCTAAAGCATAATCCTATTTTACCCATTTATTCTATTTAATTTTATACAGATTTTAAAAGCAATCTTTAAAAACAATGCAATACATAAAGGATTAATTGGTGGTTGCAAACTCCATATATAATACAACTTCATATACACTGGAAACAATGCTTACCACCATTCCCTGATAATGAATACAAGAGCAATATTTGGCAGTAATATGTGTTATCACGACTTTATATGTTTTTTCCATGGTTTCAAGTTTTTTGCCATCTAGGAAATTTACCTAATTCATCAAAATGTGTATCAATTCCGTTTCTCCCAGGCACAGAGCAAACTAGCCTGGTTTTGAGGAAAGTGGTCCATTTATTGACGAGCATTCTCTGGCCTCCCATGTCATTCTGTGTAGAGAGAAACAAATGCCAATAGTAATTTGAATGAGTAAGTCTGGAAGCACAAACATCACTGATGAATTAACTTCTCGTTGTATCTTCTAATTTCAAAAGCATCCATTTTCAAACCACATGTCTATTACTAGTATTATTTTATCTGGAGTCAGTTTTCAAGTAGTATTGCACTGATCAAGTCCAGGTCTCATTAAGATTTGTGGTTTCGTAAGAATTTTTTAATTCTGTACCATATCCCTGGATAGTTTTAACTATACAGCTGTTGTAAAGCTTTTTTTTATTGCTTATTTTTGCAAACTAGATATACTGAGTACATTACTAAAGTTTAGCTTTGATTTAAGAGCTTGGTGCAGATTTAGCTCAATACATGGTAATTGAAGCCCTGAATCTATCTGTAGAGCTGGTGCAGATGGGGCAAGTCTGAGGTAATTATTTACAGGGTTTTCTAACCAATTTTCAATAACTGTAAACAACACCTGCCTTGCTATGGCTGTCTCACCTTTTTCTTGCCCTTGCAACAGTTGGGACTTTCAAGAAAAGGGAACATTTAGTACTACTTAGCAATCAGGCTTTGTAACCTTTAGGTAGCATCCTCAATCTGTGGCCTTATATTCAAGACTCATGTAACTGGCTGCTGAAGGCTCTGCAATAGGCTTGAAAATCTCTTCTCACAAACAGAGATCTGCTTTCCTCAGAAAAGTAGAAATATGTGGAGTAGTTGCCTCTGTGTTGCAAAACACATTACAGCTCAGATGAAAATGTAAAAGCTGGGGGGAAAAAAGCCAGTCCTTGAATCACCAGCTAGCTAGTTTTTGTATTCATTAAATCAAACCTGAATTCTGACATACAGCTGTGAAGTTAATGGCCAGATAAGTTTTGGATAAATGGAAGACAAAGGTCAGTGGGATTTTGGTTTAACCCATGGCTAGAGATAAGACTTCCAGGTGGATATATTGCAGAGTAGAGGGAACTATTAAAATAATCTATTCAGACATATATTCAGAACATAAGCCAAAGAATTCCAGTTTGGATTTTGATGCAGGCTGGAATCCAGAAAGCCAAATGGCTTTGTGAACAGTGATGTCTGAGGCTGCAATTCGATACTTTGCATACATCAGATGTTTTTAACTTATACATGAGTACCCAAGAAGTTTTAAGGAGCAGTATGCTGGTGATCATATGTGACAAATACCACACATCGAGGTGACAGAAAATAATTAACCTGTATCTTGTTCTTTGCCCAATAGTTTTAGGAAGGTATCCACTACAGTTAGGAGGGGGAAGGCAAACTTTTTTTGAAACAAATTCATATCTAAAGAAACAACCTTCTCTCTCCCTCCTTTAATCAAGCACATGTAGTCCCAATGGGAATGGGAGAACTCCTCTCATCACCCTTACAGTAGATGGTTACTAGAAAAGGAATGCACCCAAAATTCATCAGTGTTTAGAGAGCACCAACATGGGCAGCTGGGAGATCATATATTAACAGTGCTCCTCTCAAGCAACTGCCTGAAATCTCATTCCTCTGCGTGGGGCCAGGGAGCCAAAAAGAGATGAGATCAACACACCAGGAGGATGTTGAGAGGGAAATGGATAACTGTGCAGTGGAGTAGAGGGAAGCAAAGTCTTTCCTCATGATTTTTCTGTTCCTTCTGGTAAAACTTAAGTCTGTCTGTGATAATAATTTGCTGGACAATTCATAATTTGTTCTAGTTTTGTATCTGCACAATCAGAGAAAGAATCTTACCGCACATACACGTCCCACTCTGGTATATATGGCATGAGTGCTCGTCTCAGCTTCTAAAGCTTTTTCAGTAAAGAAGAAATATACTTTGTTATCATCATGATCTTCATTGTCTGGAATCATGTATGAGCCAACAAATTTTGGTTCTTAAAAAAAAAAAAACAAAAAAGAATTGAAACCAGTTATTAAAATGTTGCCTTATTTTCTCAATCCTTAAAATCAGCTGATAGAAACCAAAAAATAAAACTAGAGGTAAGGGATCTGTCAGTCAGAGAGCTACCTAAGGGTAATTTGGTGATAGAAATAGTAAAAAAAATATTTTTTTGTGGGTATCTATAGAACATGTGGAATATATTAATACTGAAATATTATTATACTTCCACTTGACAAATTAAAATTCCTTTGTATTTTTGCAAAAGACCATTTTCCAATCCCATTCTCTGTGTTTTATATATTTTAATTTGAATTAAGCTAAAATCCGACACCAATATTTGCAGAGCAATCTCTGATCCCATGCAAACCAGAAATTGTCCAGTCATCTTGATGCCTTAGGTTTTAACTTTTATATTTTTCAAATACTGTACTGCTAGTGTAACTCTGAAGTTTCCTGTAGCTTGTTAAGTGCTGTTCTTTTATGTTAAGATAGACAAAGCCTCTCCAGCTTGCTCTCCAAGGACACCCAGACTGTCCTTGGCTGAAAAACTGTAAACCATCGTCTTGGGGAGAGGGGGGCAAGCTTGGGGAAATTCTATCCTTGGCTGGGTTCTGGTTGGTGAATTTATGCTGATATAAAAGTGTGAAGAACTCGTGACCTGTCATCCATTTTGGGATCCACTGAGTCAGGACCCTCTGGAGCCCAAAGTGTACATCTGAAAGCCTTTCAAATAAATACCTCCTTTATTCCTTTATTCCTGTCTAGTCTCTGTTTCTAGGGAGCCATTTAAGGCATCAATCTGAAACACCTCTGGTTTTAGCTCCATGTCCTTCCCACACCTTTCAGCAGGCGCTCATTGTCGGGCTCAGTGCGGAGATGGGACAAGCGGTTCATGGAGCGAAACAGAGCAGCATCTCTTCCCCAGTAGTCACTGTAGAGACCAGTAAAAAGTTCACCACCTGCAGATCAGACATTAAAAAAAAACCCAAAATGAATCAATTTGGTAACACTCTACATATTGATTTTATTGCACATGATAGGAACCACCTTATAAATATGGCTCATTACTATTTGCCCAAATTGAGGGAAGAAAGTTAGTCAGTAGTTTAATACAGTCTGAGGTGCACTCGGACATTGTTCCTACCAGCTGTGCAGAATTTGATGTTGGAGCAGCATGAGGATGAGAATTTTAAATTTCATGAGTAGTGTTCTCATTTTCAAAACTGACAAGACAGATTCACACATGGAACATAAAGGCATTACATTCACATCTATCCACATCTGCCACAATAACATCTGACACTTTGGGCACCTCAGTTCAAAGATCTCGCTGTGGTCGAGTTAGTGCCTGGCTCTGGGGGCCATGAGATGGTACCTAAATCTTCACCAGTGGAAAGACCATGAACAGTGACTGGCTGCTGAGCAGTTCCAGATGTTCCCTGGTCTTCCTAATGAGAAGCACCAAATTGCCTGGTTCTAGAACTGGAAGGGACATGGTGGGTTTATGTGGAGCTAGACACAACAGGAGCAAGAAAATCAGACGGAAATGCAGCAACAGTTTTCAGAGAATGCAGTGCTAAGGATAAGAATACTGTTAGCTGCACCGAACTACTGATTTGGGCTATGCTACATGGTTACAGCTCAAGGCTAAACCATAACTGAATCCAAAGACTGGAACTCAAACACAGGAGCTCTTCCTGAGCATAATTATGAAATTCAGCTCTGTGGAAAACACAGCTGAAAAAAGAGTCCTACTGAAAACGCTGAAGGGTTGGATGAAGTTGTCTCCCCAGCTGCAGAGACAAGAAGCAGTACCTGCTACCTTAGAAATTATTCCTTCATACAAGCATAATTTTTATTAAGCTGAGGGGTTTTCCAGTCAGCCTACTGGAATTGTTTCACTTTACCTGGAATAATTACAGTTTGGGAGTAAATTGCTGTCTGAGGGAATTCTGTGTTCAGTGGACAGAAAAGAAGCGACTATTTTTCTCTGGTCCAGCAATGACTTGTTCTCATAGCATTGAAATATTTACCAACATGGGGAGAGAACCTGAGATTTCATCCATCCTCCACAAGTGGTGAAGAATATGTCTTGAAAAATTTATGGAAACAGAAACTGAGTCTCAATTTCAAAGGATTTAGATGGTATTCACAAATTAAGCAAGCATCATAAAATTTGGAAATAATATATTGATTAACAGACACTGTTGAAAAATCAATACATATATTGATACAATATAATATGTTCAAAAATCAAGCCTATCTCTGACCCATCTACAATTGTGATATTGGATATATTTTACCTTGGTAAAATGCCATCAATAATTCTACCTTTCAGTTTTGTATGGACACTATTCCTTTAACTAAGTATTAACAAAAACTTATTTCATATCCTTGTGGACTTAGAATTTTTTTAGGCTCAATTTAAGAAGCAGGCAGCTATCGTCACTAGGTGGCATCCTTATGCTAGAAAAGAACACAGAAGGAATTGGGCTGCACAAGGAGAGGGAAATAAATTATTTCCAGTTGAAGGTTCATCTGAGCAGAGGCTTCAGTGACACATCTTCCTGCTGCCTAATCAAAATAAACATGACTGATACATCCAAACAACATTTTCTGGCATTTATAAAAGATTATAACAAAAGCAAGAATTTTGTTTGTACGTCTCCCTCAAAGTGTGAATTATATTTCTTTTAAGAGAGACATATGAATTGAATGGTGGCATAATTGTGAATGATTATTCTGAAAAGTTAGTAGTTTGGCAGCTGGGACTGGTTCAGACACCTCAGCTGAGCTGGAGCTGAGCACAATTTTGCCTAAGGCTTCATCATATACAGAATGGATATTGTTGTGATTTAGAAAGTATTGGCAAGTGAAGTAAAAAGTAAGTATAAATGATAGCATCTGTAGAAGTTAAGGTTACCCAAAACTAATAGAGAACTTTATTTTTTAAACAGCACAGAGCTGCTTAAACTGTAGAATTTGCCAGTGCCTTTATAATATTCCAAACAATCTTCACAACCCTAATTATTGAGTTACATTAGTCATATATCCCCCTTTGGGAATTCAATTGGAAAAATATATCAGACTGGCTGGTATTCTTTTTAGTTTTGGTGATGTGCAATGCAAAATGGGATGTTTTATCTGTTCAACACTATAATGAATCTTGGAAAAAGGCATCAGTGCAGGGTGAAAGATTTGTCACATATTGTTAATTATCAAAATTGGCATCTGTAAGTCCAGATGTTCAGAATTTTGGATATGAAGTCTATTCCTTCTGTTTGACATAGGTATAAAATGTTGGTATGAATAACTAAGCTGCTGGTATGTCATCCTACCATATACTGAGGAAGTCATCACTAATTGTACCTGTGAAATCCTGAGGGGAGAAAATGGAAGTTCCAGTCCTGGATGGATATTGTTCCATGATAAATATTTTACAGATACATAAACTGAATCTGATTTTTACCCTGAACTGTTACTAAAGTAAATATAAGTATTCTGTGTGAGCAGACAGGTCACTTCACCTAAGAACAGCAAAGGGACAGTACTGACAAATATCTCACAATAAAAACGTTCAACATAATTCTTATACACTTTGCACTTTTGACACTAAGAGGATCTTCTCTTGTCCTTTTCAATAGTCTTTTGTTTAAATGCAACTTAAAAATTTTGAACACTGCTATGTTTTTACAGGTGATGACCAACTCCAGATTTAGAGACAATCTAAGATTAAGGCTTGAAGAATTCTGGAAAGGTTTCTACTTTTTTCTCCTTCCTTGAAAAGTGACTATAACATATCAATTCACTCCTCTCTTGGTTGTAGGGTTTTATACTGCTGCACATCACACTGAATAACCTCTACCTTCTAGAGAAAATCAGCTGAGTAACTTCAGAGACCTTCATTGCTCCTCCCCTCTTCCAGTCTAACCACAGCTTCATATTAAATTGCTAAAATTTAAGTTTGGTTAATCAGGCTAACAGCCTGGTTAGTCATGTTCTAAAAAGAATAAAAAGTTTCTTCTTTCCTTATTTAAGCAAACGAAAGACTCCCATAGACCTCAAAGACCAGTTTTAGCTCAAGTGCTACACACATACTTTTAGCTAGCATTCTTTTCAAGAGAACAAATACATCAAAATTCAACAGAGACCATTTAAAAGTTCCTTTACTTTTGCCCTTTATTAGAAGGCAAATATTAACAAATTAAAATACAAACTTTTTCTTCTAAACCTTTCAAATTTCCTAGGTGACAACTCCAAAGCAAAAGAGATTGAAGCATTTAAATTAAATTACTCATACAAAAGGTTTCTATAAATAGGCTCCTATCACCTTGAAGGTGTCATGTTTTGTGTACCTGCTTCAAACTGGAAGGTAATGCAAACATAAGCTGTTATTCATCACTAGTCTTTTTTTGTGTAAAATGAAAAATTTATGTTATCAATAAAGGATTAGAACCTAATGAGTAGAACATAAGCTGCCCCTTTCATGCATTTCTTTGTCAGTCAGTTATGACTCACATGACAAATAAAATCAGAAGACTAATTCACATTTTAGCAAATTATACTTTTGGCAGTATGAAAACAGCAAACTAAAAAAAAAAAAACCTATTGTTTAACTAATAAACTAATACCTCTGTATATTTGTATTTTCTGTCTGTCACTCAAATATTTTGTCTTTTGTTTTGAGAGAAAATGTATTTTTGTCTAGAGTAAGAAAAATGACACAAATACCTAACTTTTAAAACTGTAAAAGCAGAAAATATATTTGGAATGGATTCCCTGGATATTCACCTATTCAGATGTAGTTTAGGTTTTTCACCACTTCTGATATATTGCAGGTAAGAATATATGAACATAAACTAATTTCTCTGCTTTCAAGAGCTAGTGTGGTCTACATTAATCAGTGTGCAAAATCTGGTATCAAAAATAGTTTAGCTATTGAAAGCAGATGGGGGAATTCATTAGGAATAAAAGTCCAAAAGTTTTATATACCGTTGAGCTCAACATAAACATTTTATTCAGCCTGTCTGCCATCCAACTTCCATTCTATTTCCTGATGCTGGAAATAAATTAATTGATTGTTCATATATTGAGGAATTCATCACAAGCTACTTCACCAGTGGGTCAGATAACCTGCAATAATGCTTACAACAGCACACATATTTTATTTTAAAGCCAAGTCACGAACTGTTGTTTTCTTGAAGTGGGTATTTTAACTCTTGTGTTGAAATACATAAAGAGATGCAGAACAAGGGATTAGATTTCTTCCTAAATTAATCCAGCTAAATCTGGTCCTAATTAGTTGTGGTGCAAATGATCTTTCAAGATCAAGATTTTAAAAGCTTTTAAATCTTTATGAGAGGTATATAAAAACGTTTTTGTTAGCCTAATCCTCACTGTTAGTCCATGGCCATGCTGGTGTGGGAGCTGTGTTGATGTGAGGGGCAGAGGAGGGAGCAGGGTTTGGATAGTTCCCTTAGGAGGGAGAAGGTGCTGGGGTGTGCTTTTCTAACAGGTTTGCATAAAACCTTCTCAAGGACATGCACATTATCTGAGCTTGGGTTGGAGAGGGGAGACAACTCAGGGGTGCAGCTTCCAAGATGATGCTGACTTCATACCAGGAGCAGATTTCACTTTCTTAGAAAACTGAAGTGTATGAAAAAGAATTAAACCTCCAAGCGTTGGAGGAAGGACTGGAAGATCAGTCCCGGAGGGTGCATGGTGTAGTTATCATCTCCTGTTATGGGAGATGGGCTATCATGGGCTGAACTCAGCATCCCTTCCTTCTCAGTGAGTTTGGCATTCGAAGTCTGTCTCACTTTCAAATGTCATTTAAAAGATTATTATTCACTGTGATTGCATCTAGGTCTTCTAACCTTTTCAAATGTCTACCTGCAGAGATAAAGGACATACATCCTGGAGTCTAAGATGAAGCATTTTATTCTGTGAACTGTGTGTTTCTGGTTAGCAGAAGTTGGTAGAATAAAGTAGAATACACGGAAATCCGAATTTCCTTAGGATATTCTTCCTAAGCGTTGGCAGTGTTTAACTACATTAGTTAAAAATACAAAATAATAAATAAAATTATAAAATCTTTGAAGAATATTGTTATGCTTTTAAAATATTACTGCATAATAACTTGAAATTATAGAATTTCCTAATGCATGGCTAGAAAAACAGCCTCTAAATACTTTGCTGGTTTTGATGAAGAGGTGAAAGTTAGTCTGTTTTTCGGTGTATAGTGATCTGATAAAAATATTATTTTCTCCTCTTAATCTTGCTACATTACAGAATTTTTAGCTTTGTCAGATTGATTTTGTAAGTCTTTGTCAGTGGACCTCCAAGACTAATTAGCCTTTATCAGGGAAGGGCTTATTTAATTGTTTTCTCTTTCAGATAAAAATATGAGGATCCATAGGACCTCCCATAATTCAGGCAAACTCTTAAAGCTCAGTGGGACAATCTGGCTTCTATTTAAGCAAATAAAATTCACATTGATCTCACAGTAGGAACAGGATCAGGTTAATTTATTTACTTAGTTCTATCTGAGGAAAGGTTGAGAAGGACTTCAAGATTAGACCATGAGGCTTCAGGCCTACAGCAATTCCATGAGTCTTTGTTCCCAGGCTAAGCTGAGACTGGAATCTGTCAAAAACTGTAGAAACAATTTAGAAATAAGGGTCGAATAAAAGCGTGACAATCTGTGCTTCATGGATTTTGGAAGGTAAGGCAAAATACAGCATGTTTTTCTGATTCTTCTATGACTTCTTAACCCACTAACTCTTAAGAATTAAAGCTCTAATTTACCTTTTTTTTAGTGATCGTGAAGAATATTTTGATGAATTGCTGCAATGTGAAAGATTGACATTACTGCTGAAGATCCTTCTTGTAATTAATTTTTTAATGTAAAGGAACAAATAAACCTATAAAAATACATCTGTCACTCATGACCAATACTTCATCACCACCATGGAGGAGCCATACCATTGTAGTTAATCATCAGAGAATTTATCTGTCAGATTTTAAGATGCAGAGACAAATGTAATTATCAAAAGGGCCGCAAAATCCTCTTTTTTATCCCTGAAAAATAGAAAATTTATATAATCTTTAGCCTACTTTTTCTAGCTCTTTCTTTTAATTGATAGTCCTTTTGAATCGGTTTTTGTTTATGTTTTCTAAACCTAGAAATAATTGCTACTCCCTAACTCCATCTAGTTTTTACCCTTTACCTGCTGTTCCAGGCTATTTTTAGTCAATGTACACTTAGTCAATAGAGCCAAGGCTGTCTTTTCTTCATCTTACAAAATGTTTTAAGAAAACATATTTGAGGAAAACCCGTATGGTTTGCTATATCACAGCTTCAAAGATCCCAGTCCTATAGTGATACACTTCCCAGCAAGGCACAGAGGAGCACTATCAGCACAGCTTCCTGGCACTGCAGGACTTAGACTGAATTCTATTTTTATATCTGTTGAGGGTAAGATCGACTCTTCTAACATAGAATCACCAGTTTACTGGTTATAAACTTATAGTTTCCCTAGAAGGCAGAATAAAAAAAAAAAAAAAAAACTTAAAAATGTTAATTTATGTAAACAATAAAGCTTGATATAAATACAGTTAAATTCACATTTTTACAGGGTGCTTGTTGCTCAGATTCATCTCAGCGGATGAAAACAAAAGTGGTGCAAATGACTAAGCCAGGCAGGCTTCTTTGCTTTTAAGGAAAGCAGGAAATGATTATTTCCATAATTACACAACAATCCATTACCTTCAGGATGGCACATGTCATTCAACGTTTCACTTCAGTGAGACACCCTTGCTGCAGTTAATGCTGCCTGGAATGCAATATTAATGTGGGCAGCACCATGAGGATTAAGTCTGACATGTGGAAGGTTGCAGTGGAAGGCTGACAACCCTTTGGTGTGAGGAAGAAAGAGACTCAGAACGACAGATTGACGGGACTGTGAAGCTTGTCACACAAAGATCATTACCAATTAAGATGGAGGTGAAGGAAGAACTGGGGTCAAAAGGGCACCTGCCTCGTCCTCTCTCAAATTTGTGCGATTCCAGTTGAAACAGATGATCCTTAAAAAAAAATGACAGAGAACACCATAAACCCTACAGGCAAAGAAACAGAGTCCTCAGAGACAAGCTTTAACTTTGTTATACCTTTGTGGAGGATTGACTTCATTAGGGAGAAAACACAATTATGGTCCCTCACTGATGTACTAGTAAAAATTCTCTGGGTTTCTACAAATCACATTTGTGTGTGCACTGCCCAAAAATAATCAGAAAAATATGCACTAAAATTGCACTTATTTCATTTCTGTGGGAGTAGGGAGGGAAGATTCCTCTATCTCTTCTCCAGATTATCTAAACATTAAATAGATATCTCACCATGGAATGTGTTTTCCCCCTTTAAACAATTTTTTTCCCAGTAGTTGTTAAATATATCATACTGTGTTATCTTCTCTTCATAGCTTTGAGATGTTTATATATCTTCTTCATAGAAGTATGTTTAGAAATAAATCCCCAGTCATGGTTTTCAGAGCAGATGTGATTTCTTCAGTGAATTTAACAGAATATCAGTATGAAAAAAATATTGGCAACTTGGTTTAATTTGTCTGTATAAGGCTGTAAAGACTGAGAAAGAATTTACAATTTAAATTTTCATTTGCAATGGTAGGTTTGTCTCAGCTTTCACAGAAAAGCCCATTAATGTCTGATTAAAATATCAAGTGAGAGCACAATATTTTTAATTTAGATATTAACAGAACAGCGTGCCATAAAACACAGAGATGGGGAGAAAAAAGGGCAAGTAGAGAGAAAGCTATGAAAGCTTGATAAGAAATATGCCACACAGCCATCAAGACTAGCAAATAGTTCGATAATTTCACAGCTTCATCTCTGTGTAAAGTTTTACTCAAAAGTCCAGATTATATCAATGTATTGGATAAATGTAACCTACCTGTTCATTAAATTAAATCCCAGATTCACATTGCTAATATATGAGACAAATATTTTGTGGAGCATAAAATTACATGCAACAAGGTAGCCAAATCCCCCAGAATTATCAGAAGTACTTGCCTCAGTCTCTCTCTTACAGAACACATCATCTAAAAGGCCCAAGAGACTTTTCAGTCATAAAAATCAGTTTTCATTAGACTGGATTTTTCAGGTATTTATTAGAATAACTTGGTACTGGCACAGAAAAAAAGCTCAGTAATCTACAACCTACAAATCTTCCCAAGAAAGTACAATTGCCCTAAAAGCTAAATGAATATTCTCTTCCAGTGGCTTCAAGAGAATTATGCTCTCCTGAAAAAAGAAATAACATAAAAAGACAAGAAGCAAAGAAGCAGAAGGTGATAAACTAAAAGAAAATATTAATAAAAAAATAAGAGCTTAAAAGGACAGAAAAAAAAAGTTATAAGGAAAGTGGAAAGTTGCAGAGCTCTTAGTTCCAACTAATTGAGAAATAATCGACTCTCTCTGCGCATTTAATTTAAAACAGTTAACCTTTAATTTGTCACAGGCCCCTTGACTTCAAAGCATTATTCACATCTTAATCCCCAGATCAGACAAGCTGATGTACCTGTCTTCAATTCCCAACTGTCTAAATCATACATGTCATTTTGCTTCAACTTCTGGTGAAAAAGAAATATTCCCATTAGTTAGAGAGCTTCTATAGAAAATGGGATGAAACTCAGAATGCAGTTCTGGAAAAACAGGACATCTGTTTCATGTGTACTTGCAATGAAAATAGCAGAAAAAGTAATAAAATTAAAAAATTGTAAAAAAAAATTAAAAAAGAAAAAAGGAAAAAACACGCAAGGACCTAAAACTCATGAGGTTGCAAGGTGTTCATTATCTCACCTCTCCAGAAGCTCCTTTGTTGGCCTAACCCTGGTATGTTAGTGCCTGGTTGTTAAAGCTGATGTAGCAGAAAATAACTGTCCTGGGTAGAGACTGATGGTGTGGGAATATTGGTTTATGCTGTATCAACAACTATTGCACATCAGTAGTAACTATTCCCCCTCTGCTGGTGGGAAAATGTCAAACAATGAAGAAATATTTCCCCGTGTGTGGACACCTCAGTCCCATTACACACTTTTCAAACATGTATTTTTCAAAACTAAATACTGTAACATTTTGAGTCAACAGTGGATGAAAAAAGAGTAAGTTGAGCACAGGAAGGAAAAGAAAATCTTTCTGAAATAATGAAAAATTACTTGGGAGTCATAATGGCATAAGATTTGATGTAAAGGAAATATTTCTAAAAACCGCCTAATGTAATGTATTCTCTAACTGGGTATTAAAAATAAAGTTACTCATGAAAAAGGTTTTCTTCTGGGATTCTCAGCTAAACAATTTGTCAGTGAATTGGTTCAATAAAGATTTAGATGTAAGTGGAGAGACAAACCAAGAGTTAAAAATTGGCATATTATTCTGGTCTTCATCCTTTTTGTTTACTTTTCCCCACAGTAAAATAAAAATGGATGGGCCTATACAAGGAAGAAGTAATAAATTAAAACTGATTACAGAAAAAAAACATACTCAGGTAAAGTGATCACATGTGGGAACAATATTGTTTTGAAACCACACTTGAAGAAGTTGTATTATCCATACTTCCTGGTTTATAGTTTGTGGCTCACATTTCATCCTACATAGGGAATAGAAACTGAAAGTTTTTCTGCTCTTGGAGGAGACATGATCCCACCAGGTCACCATAAAGCACACTTCATAGTTTGGGCTTCCCCTGGTGAAACACCACTGGAACTCAGACCAGGGAGATGTGGCCAGTGCAGGAGTATTCTGGGTGATGTGGAAGAATTTTCATCACTGTACACAAAGTTATACCAGCACAATAAAAAAGCTACTAATGTAGTTAACCATTTCCCTGAGAACCAGAATTAAATCAATGAGAAAGACAAACCCATCTCTTCTAACATTCATGACATGAATGTGTTTAAAACAGCTAACTATACAACTGTGGAATGAAAATGCTAAACAATATGCATCGTATCCATTCATTATCTGGAATTTATGAATAAGAATTGTGGCTTAAATATATAATCTAGTGTTAACACTGGAGGTAGACAAAAAATTGGATTTCAGTGCAATTTGATGGTATTTTTAAGAGGAGGTCACCAGTTGTGATATAAAGCAGGATGTGTATCTCATAAATGCCTGCAGACACATGTAACTGGCTGAAAAGTTGCTGAAAATGTAAGCAATGACTCCTCCAAGAGAGATTTTCCACCTTCAGCTTTTAGGATAGCATGCCAAATATTCCATGGTTGCAATAAGTTATTCCTGTCACTGGGGCAAGTAACTGAAGTTCAGGTGTTAGATGTGTCAGCTTCCATGGGATGCCAGTTTAAATGAAATAAGTGTTGCACATTAATAAACAGCTTTGAAGGCTAATTCCATAATTCTAACCCTCCTTGCAGTTTGTGACATTGAAATCCCTTGAGAAATGTCAGAGTAAAACTGACAGCTTCCTCACAGATTATACAGCTCATCAATTCAACATCACAATTTGTTTTATGGGCATTTTTCAGTGGTTAGGGTAAAAACTATGCAAAAGCACATATGGAGGGCTGGGAGTGGAATTACGTCTTTCTACATGTAGCTTGGGAAAAGAAATGGGGTTCTGGGTTTGATTTATGATACCACTGACAAAGGAAACATAATACACTTTCAACTATTATTAAAATAATAATGTTCTTTTAAAGAAATAGAAGAAATTTTCAAAGCATTAAGCATTTTGCCATTAACTTGATATGAATTGATAATTTTAGAAAATGAAGAATAATGTAGGCTATAAACAATAGTGAAAGAAAAGGTCAATCAGAGGGATTAAAATTTAAAGACTGAATTTAACTTTTGTTGCAGAAAATTGCTTTCACTAAGGCCAAGTGCTGCTTTGTCCTGGGTCAAGACAACACTTATGCAAGTGATTAACTTAAAACATATGCTTACTTCCATTCCGGTTCAGCAAAGTACCTAAGCCTATTCTGAACATTAATACAATGGTTGTATCTTTTCACTAAACCAGGGACTTAAAAGTATAGAGGCTTTAGTTGTGTTTTCCTAGGATATTATTTTTATGAGAGAAAAATAATTTGATTTTCTGTAAGGATTTGTGGTGGTTTGGTTTCTTAACTTTAAATTTTATTATTTTCCACGTAACAAAAAAGTAAAACATATCATACTTGCATTTTCTAAAGAAGATTGAAACCATCTTATAATCTTTAATTACATCCTTAACTATATATGCTTGTGTTGCAACAGAACTGCCATGGTCAGCTTTCCAGGAGACCTGTCCATTTTTGTGGTTGGTAGGGAATTTTTGTCATTTTTTGCTGGTTGGTTTCTTTTTTTTTCTGGTATATCGTATGTTTCAATTTGTTTTTTGCTATTTTTTTCTAACAAGTCCATGTTGCTTACCTTGCGGGATAGTAAATCATATTTAAAGTGAGGAAAGGCTGTGCAGATTTTTGTAAGTATATTTTTAAACACTGTCTATGCTATTCACTACTGCTCTTAAAGTACTGGACAAAATACATTCTTGGCTTTAATGATCTCATAGTCCTTCAACCTTAGAGTAAGAATGATATTACATGCAAGAGCTGTTTGTTGCATTCCATTTCTAGGGGTCATGCAATTTATAATTTATTGAAGAGAACTAGAAAAAAGAAGGTTCATATGCAAAGTGAATTGAATGGGAAAGCATAAAATAGTGATGTACTCCTTACGCAAAACTATGAGAAATGTTTTTTAAAAAACTCTTAATAAAGCCACATGGTGCTAGTGTCATATATGTTGCACTTTTTTATATTCAAGCAATTCTTAGACCACCAAACATGGGAGTGTGAAATCAAAGATTCACTGTGTTTTATCCCAGTGTCCTGTTTGAGATGGAAGATGGTTGGGAAGGGCTGGGATGCAGTCGGAGACACTGAGTCTGCAGGGAAAGGACATCCCAATGGGCTGGCTTGCTGCCCGACCTGGGCAACAGGGCTTTGACCACAGCCCAGAGCAGGAGAGAGAGCTGCAGATGGAGAGGCTATGGGACAGAGAGAGCTGCCAAGGCCATGTGCACATCCCTGCTCTGAGAACAGCGTGTTCAGAAGCTTTGCCCTTGCCTCTGTGCACTACCTGAGGTTAATTTTCCCTTGCTGGGCTAGGTCCTCTTACTTACATTGAAATCTCTCAATGTTGCCCTTACCCTTTAGGAGAATGACACTGAGACATTTGTCCCAAAACAAGGTGTATTATTCTTGGATTCACTGGTTCCGTGTATGAGGCTTTTTCTTTTTTTTTTTTTTTCCTACCACTATCTTAAAACCCAAGTGACAAAGCAATAAAGTAACAGGAAAAAAGTATGATTTGAAACCCTCACAAAGTTAGGTGCACAGTGAGGCACTTTTGCAGCTTTATCAACAGTCTTTAGAACTATAGAAATTAATGTAAATCATGAAATCTCAGAGACAGTAACAGACTGTATTTTGTAGACAATAAAACTAAAAAAAATACTTAATATGTCAGGTGTGTTTTTTCTAAAGAAGGCATGCATTTTTTGCCCATATGTACTTTCTCATTTATTCAAATAAATTTTAAGTCTGGTTTTACCTTAACAATGTATCTTTAAAATACAATTTTGTACAGCCATGTTCACTCAGCCTAATGTGAGGAACCATATGTACTTTCTCATTTATTCAAATAAATTTTAAGTCTGGTTTTACCTTAACAATGTATCTTTAAAATACAATTTTGTACAGCCATGTTCACTCAGCCTAATGTGAGGAACCATATGTACTTTCTCATTTATTCAAATAAATTTTAAGTCTGGTTTTACCTTAACAATGTATCTTTAAAATACAATTTTGTACAGCCATGTTCACTCAGCCTAATGTGAGGAACCTAATTACAACATTAATCAAATATAAGATCCGTAAAGCATTTCACTGGTGTAACTGGATTTTTTCTCATGTGAGAGATTGAACACTGAGTGAATGCATAGAAATTTTGTGACCATGACAGAAAGTGAAGTGCAATGCACAGAATAAAGCTCATCTTGATTTCTATTCTCTTTCACACTATAATGTTTTTAGTAGAAATTAGCATATAAATTCATGTTTTTGTAAATAATCTTTTCTTCCGTATATTCTCAAAATAGATTTTTTCACTTCGTTTTTTTTTCTTTTGCACTTATCTTTACATTTCTATTTCAATATAGAAAGACACATGTAATACACTGTGCAGAGGCTTCTTTTAGGAAGGATGAACCTTGACTTCTTCATTAAAAAAAAAACAGCTGAAAAATCACAGAACATGTCTGTAAATCAGCAGAAAATATAATTCAAATATAAGTCTCCAAAATGAACCTTCGACTCCATGACCTGTCTTAATCTATACACTTGCCTCATCAAGAAGGCACGTGGTAAAACAGATCTACAGTAAAATAGTTTGTCTTTGGATAACAGAAGAAAATAACTTACTGGGCCAGGCCTGAAAAGTTGTCTCATGTGATTTAGCCCTTTGTATTTAAGCAGACTGAATTCTGCTGCTAAGAAGAGTGTGCATTATCTGATAAATATAGACCCAAACATTAGCTAGGTGTCTAATTGCTACAAAGCCAACTAATTCATTAAAAAATTAAAAATCTAAAGCCAGTGGAATATAATTGAGTTTATATAAAGGAACCTGTGCTCCAAATACTTACCATAATACTAATAAGTTCATATTGCAACGCACTGCCCTATTTCAGTAACCATAAAACAGATATGTAGATATATAGGTGAGCAAGACAAGGATACTCCAACAGGGGAAAAAACTTTTCATCTAATATCTTCTTTAAATAATCCAAACATTAATTTTCAAAAGGATCTAAGCACTGGCAAAATATCTCTTCTCGTTGTCAGAGGATTATTAACTTTTAAAATTATACCTTCAGCATTCACTTAACTTTATTTTCCAAGCCAAAACGGAATGTAATATTCAGAACCGAGTCCTCAAAAACTGTCTGAAATAGTCAGGTCTCTGCTATTTGACATAATTAAGATTATTTGGGAGGTAGTATTTCTTCTGAGGATCTGTTTTCAATCCTCTTTACTATCCAGTGACACACTGAAAAGATCAATCGCCCCATGGGATGAGAGTGCATAAAATATTATAGACATTAAATCCTCCCTAAAAATTCAGAGGCATTTTTCAGGTCTGTGCATTTTATTCCACAGTTAAACGATTAAGACACATTGGGCTCCAATCTGAAAATGTGTTTAAAATCTGGAGTTATGTCAGACGGCTGTCTGAGTTTGCAAAAGGATTAGCAATTTGTGACTTGTGTCAAAATATCTGGCCTAAAGTGACAGAAATAATATATTTTCCTGACTTAATGAATGTGAAAAAATCTGGCAAAAGTAAAAAAAAGATCCCACCACACTGCACATAGAAATCACAGGCATTTATCCTTAGCAGTATACACTATTTCAGTAGTAGTGATTGCATTGGTCAGAATTTTAGAAGGGACACCTTGGTGTGACCTTGAACTGGTCACATAAACTTATTAGGGTCTTATGGCAAAGAATAGAACCATTAGAAATTATGATTATATTGCACTAATGTGTTAGTCAATATGTATGAAAGTTCCAGGGATGACATAAAGGCTCCCTAGAATTAAAATACATTAAAATACATGAGTAACTATATATGGTAATACAGATTTATAACCAAGTGAAAGAGAAGATGAAGATAGTCCAGAAACACTATGCAAAAGTGAAGGGATTTCTGTGGGGAAGTGCAGAGTCTTTACACAGAGTCTCACTAACCAAGGCTGTTCCTCTTCCATGATTTTGACAGGTGAAACCTGTGCTGAGATTGTGAGGGTCACATCAGAGCAAATACCAAATAAAGTCCTCTCTAATTATCTAATCTAATGATTGCTATCGTAACAACTGGGGACAAAGGTTGTGGAAAAGTAAAGCAAGGAAGGATGCAGCTCTAAGGTTTGAGCTTTTATCTAGGCTTTGGTGATGAATGGAGGAAGAGATGTGTTGGGCATGGAGAGGACAGCAGCTACATTCAGCTGGGAATGGATTGCAGAAGGATTCAGATACCCTGTTCTGTCTGTCCAAGGTGTGGAGACTTAGCCAACAGCCCTTTTGCAGAGCTTCTGGAGGGGATGTCTAAGTTGGCCACTGAAAGAAAGGGCAGAGGAGTGGATCCATTGCCTCACAATGACCAATGAACTGCTAGCAATACTTTTTACTTTTTAATCTAATATAATTTTTCTATTTAGATATCAGTCAAATAAGAAAACATATCAGTCATATATCATAGAATACAATATTAAGGGTGCCTCTCATAAACCTGCAAAAATATTAACTAAACATTTTTTTCCTGGTTTTAATTATGATGACTAACACCTTATTGATCAGTAACTCCATTCTTCAAACAATGATATAGACTTCACCCGGTGATGTCACTTAGAAAAATACTTTCTTTCTTAAATAAATGTGGCAGAATCTAAAAATCATTATAAAGAGAGTTGGAATATTTCTGTTACCCCCATCAAATTACCACACAGGTGGAGGATTTCTTTCTCTATGGGATAGCACTATTATTCCTCTGCATGGATTCATTCTCCCTGGACCATCTGTGTTTAATCTTACAAAGGCCAGGTCTAATGCAATGAAAAATTCATTTCATATGGCTGATCAATTCCCATACTCTACCAATCTCCCAAATCAAACTTACACTTCACGTATGGCCATATTTAGACAATATTCAAAAGTAATGAGTGTCATTCACCTCATTTTATGGATGGAGAGCACTGTCAAAAAAACATGTTGTCTGTTATAAGATGTAAGAGTGACTGACAAGAGCAGATGTGCTGTTACAGAATACTTTACTTTCTCCAGAGCATTTCACTTAGTACATAGCTATTTGATAAACAATGTGCATTGTAGAATTAAGAAATACAGACTGTTGTCATATATCAATGTACAGTTCTTATGAGGTATCATTGAATAAACCTTCTTTACTGAAGGTCTCCCTAAATTTTATTTTTGCTAGAAAGATGATTTTTTAATTTAGCAATGATTTAAACAATCATAATAATAATTTCTTTCCTATTAGAGTTTACAAAAGGGCTGAGGAGGCCAAAATAATGAAGAGAAAATGTTAATGAGAGCTCAGGTTATGAAATGCTTGGAATACTGAGTTAAAGGTCAGAAGCTTACTAAGTAGGTTTTAATACAACCATATCCAAAGTATTGTATCTTGGAACAGGGAAGAGAGTTTATAGCTGAAGTACATCAGAACACCCTAGAAGATGGATGTTCAGATCCTTTTTCAGAATGCTTTCACAAATTAGACTGAGGTGTCTCATTTAGGATCTTGGATATCCCAGTTGCCTTGTTAAAGCTGACAGGAAGCACTAGGAATCTCTCCATTTACCTTGTTACATGAGACTGATAATTAGGTGCCTCAGCTAAGCGTGTAAACTGGGATAACTCTGAGCTTGAGCGAGGAATTTTGGGTCAAGTGCAAATCACTAAAAAGAGATTTCTCATTGAGATGCCATGCCAAGAACTCAGCACTTGAGTCCACGAAAGAGGAATCTCAAACAGAGGTAGGGCAGTGACCTTGCCTGTACACACACCATGGAATAGCATGTGTGATTCTTGTGTCCGGACTTGCAGAAGATGTGAAAATACTGCAGAGAGTTCACAGGAAGGACACAAATAAGATTGAGGAATCCTGGTGATAGGAGGTTTAAGGAGCTATATTTATTCAGCTTATCAAAAAAAAGTGAAGAGGTAGCTTGATCTTTGTGCATAGGTACTTACATGTGGAAAAGATGTGGAAAAGATAGTGGGAGACTTTTCAACTCTGCTATCAAAGGCATATCAAGGTTAAAAGACAGGAAGTTGAAGTTAGAAAAAAATTAACCTTGAATAAGTGGCCATTTCCTAACACTAAAAGTAATTAAATATTAGAACAGCTAATATTTAGGACAGAGAAATAGTGGTGTCACCCCATTTTCCCTTTTGCAGCACAGCACCTTTGTTGTTTGCTGTGAGCATGCATGCTGTCTTCACCTAATTAATTTTCTGTCTGATTTAGGTACCATTTTAAACTCTCTTGAAACATATGCATATTCAACTTCCAGAACATGAAATGCTTTAATCTAAATGAAATGTGGGACATTTGGATGTTTTGGTACAATTTGGCAGACAGTGATAAGGGCATTCAGACCAGAGGATGCAAATTAATCCCTCTAGTGAAAGATTTCATGACAGGTATTGTTCACTTGGCAGAACTTCATATCTGTTTAGTAGATGATGCTCCAAATGGTGACTTTTCACCCATGCAGAAGGACACTGTGTCTCTAAGCAAATATTTTCAGGGAAAGAACTTGTCACAAACTCTAATGAAGAACTGACCAACACCCATTTCTATTTGATCAGTGAAACCAGATGTTTCTCCTCCTTAATCCTCTGAAAACACAGTGTGGAGATGAGGTAATAGGAACAAGCATGGAGAGGGAGCAACTTGGCAGGTCATTGCTTGTTTTGATTATAAAAATACGTCAGAAACAACTTTATTATTGTAAAATAATAGATATGACTATGTCTACAATATTGTTTCTCAACAAAGCTGGAAGAATGCTGGTCAAGAGCAGAAAAATTATGTCATGTCAAAGTTAAACTGAGATACGACTGGCACATTCTCCTGTGCCTTGCATGAGAATTCACTTTAGTTTGTTAAAGAAAGAGCTGAGTACCTCATGTTGCCTACATTTGGCTGGTGTAGAGGAATAAACAGAAAGCTTATTGCACCATTGAACCTTATCTTGGTTTTGCATTGAATCACAGAACATATAGAAAAAGTGTCCTTCCCCACACTCAACAAAATATTAAAGGCAATGAAGATTAGAACAAAAAAGTTCCAACTTGACTGAACTGTCTCTCAAGAAAACAAATTCACCTGCTGCTCACTGAAGGAAAGTCCTTTCTGACAGGACTAAAGACTTAAAATTTAGAGTTGGCCTTCCCTGATAAGCAGAAACTCACTCAGCTATCTGAGGAGCAAATAGCATAATAAGGAATTTATCAGATTAGGAACACCTAGGGGAGACTACCAAAACCCATCAGTGCATTTTGTGCAAAGGGTGGCTTAGTCCATCAGCCTTCTGAAGCAGAGAAATCCAGCTGTAGGCCGTTTACTGAGTTAAATGAGGCACTGAAAATGGCACCTTGCCAGCTCCATGTACATATTAAAAATTTACTGCATGTTCCAGAGGAAAAATTCTTCGTGCATTGTTCTTTCCCATAAATTTAATTCCCTCAACAGGTTTTGACATGCAGAGATGCCTTCGTCTCCAGGAATCATCTCTATCTTGTCACCACACAGCTTGCAAAAACTTGGAATATTGTTTCTGCACATTGTTTTCTTTTGGAATTTCTTCTCATTTTGCAGGTCCTAGGGAGCCAGAGTAATTTTTTAGCTGTACTTGGTGAAACTCCCATGTGGACTTGTTAAAGGTGCTTTATGAGTTACTGAATAAGGCAATTTGGATCACTGGAAGGCCTCCAGAGCACCCCTACAACCTGTTGCTCTGCGGAATAGATAACTCATAAATATAAAATCATTACCTGACTGCAGATAGATCATTTGATTTATTGAAGGTTCATTAAAACTCACCCAGGGTGTTTTGAGCTATATGGAACAGAACTGGAGCATTCTTTTACTAGCAGTTAGATGTGGAGAAACACAGACTGTGACAGAAAGCACTTCTTTCAGCACTTGTCACCTGCCACCAAAACTGAGAAGTTTAGATAAATATGAAAGGAAGATACGAAATGCAGATGCTTCTCCCCTTCTCTGCCCCACCCTGCCTTGTGGGCATCAAAGTCAACAAGAGGGACAAATGTCAATTGGGTGAGAATCAAAGCAAAATAAGATTTTCTTCTGCACATTTCTTCATCTTTTATATCTGGCTTGAAGATTTACCTCAGATTTTCTCTCACAGACAGCACGGGAAGCATGCATATGCAATTCCTCATGAGAAATTTGGGGTGCAGGGTCTCTGTCTCCTGCTTTCTTCATGAAAAATAATGTTTATTTTAATGAATTTCCCTTCATTTCTGAATGAAATAAATAAAAAAAAACCTGGAAGAACCCAATCTTTTCTGACTTGCACTGATTTTTTGACATTTGGAAGCATTTAATGAAGTCAGAGATAATGAACTCACTGACTGGCATTTAACTTGCTCATGTTTTCTTGGACAAGACTTTGTAATATGTTCTGTTTCAAACACCAGTAGTTGTGCTGTATGCAATGTTAGCACTCCTATTTCCCCTACTTTGTAATTTATTTCTAAATGGCAGAAAAACATTGAGTATTTTGCTGAAATTTTTAAATTTGGAAGAGCAACATTGATCAAAGTAATTGGAAACAGAGAAAAAGATAAAAAAGCTGCTTTCAGGGACTATACATATATATTTTTAGAAAGATAATAACTAACAAAAGCTTTACTAAAGTGATGAACTTGGAATTCCAAAGTGAAATCAATTAAACCAATATTGAAAGGGAATGCAGTAAACCATTATATATTTAATCTTTCAAATAGATGCATATTATATAATAGAATTTATAAGTAATTTGATTTAGAAAAATATATTTGGTTATACTCTGATGGTACAACACAAGTTTGATGTAAAATTAAATAAAACCAATATTTGTTTCTTACTAGTTTATACAATCAACATATCAAGACAAAATGCATGGTATAATTAAATTTCTATAAACCACAGAAAACACAAAAGAAGCTGTAATGTATCACAGAACAATGCACATGTGAAAGATTTCAAAGCACATTTCAATCACTACATAATAAAATTAATATTTTCTACATGGGCCGGATGGGGAATGGATGTTATTGCTGTTTTTTTCAAGAACATCAGAGGTTCTGTTTTTAAGGGAGTTGAGAGGTATAATGATCTTCCAATGAAGCAATCAAATTTAATCTATTTTTGGAAATCTCCTTTTGGCTTCATGATTTGTTGGCAAGAACTCAGTGCTCTGCAAGACACAGCTCAAACCTGGTTTTGATATGAAAAGATGAATTTGTGGTTGTATAAGTACATAAGATTTTATACAGGAGGCAGAATGTTCCTTTTTGTAAACTGTACTGCAACTCACAAATCCAGGCTAAATCTGGATACCATACAGTAGGCTTGTGATCATGGCTTCAGGATAGTGTCACCGTTCAAAGTAACACCAGCAATGCTTCATTTTCTTACCAAATAACCATTCAGAAATGGATGAATTTATGTAAACTTTTTTGCAAGCCAGCTACAAAATAAATGTCCCTGCAACATGGGACTAGCGATCACCAAGATCCAGAGCCTTAGCTGGATGTTTAGTTCCAACACGTTGCTTCTCTTTGGCCTGCTCATAAATGGGAAGAGGTAATGTTCCAGAAGATATGGTCCTGCTATTCTGTCATGTGCTTAAATGCCTCTCTAAAATCATCTCTAGTTTATCTTTATATACAGTTAATAAGTTAAGAACCCTGCAGTTTTTATTGAGAGGGTCACATCCTCCCCATGCCATAGCAAGCATTGCTGCCATCAGGGACTGAAACTGATGGTCAAGGCTCCTGAACACAGAGCAGGTGTATTTCTGTGTTGATATTGCTGATTCATAGTTCCATACAGAAGTGTGCATCTACCTTCATATGCCTTGTTAGTTACATATCTGGACACGCAGAAGTTTGTCATAAGGGCTCCCTGCTTTCCTACACCTCCCACTTTACACCTCAACACGGCTGAGAAGTGCCATCGTTCAAATGTATGTGAGCCTCAAACACACTGTTTGCTACTTAGATATGTTGAGGTATAAAGAGGTATATAGTCATATTTTAAATAATTTCATTTGCTACTGTCCTTTCCATGACAGCCAGACAGTGAGAAAATGGCCAGAGAGAGGAGATGGAAGAAATAGGGGACAGTAATGGGATATTTTTGGAAGAGGATACTCAGATCAGGTAGATCAGCAGAGACTGAATTGCAGATTTCTGAAGAAGGATCCTGTCCTTTCACTTCCTGCAGTTACACCATGTCCTTATCACTCATAGAAGGTATGATTACAATTTGCCCACTTAACAACATAACATGTGTTATTTTTAACCTACTATAAAAAGGGCACCTGTCTTTTAAAATCCTGATGGCCAGCCTTTCAGATAACAGGAAATACTTATTTGCTGCTTATTAGTGTAGCAAATATATTTCCTGTTGGTCTATACAGCCAAAATAAAAGGAAATTTTCCCATGATTTCAGTGTGAGTAAAATTTTAGAACCTCAATGTGACAAGGGAGAATAATAAACAAAAATAAGGGGAGGAAGGATGGTGATAGATAAGGGGATGACGATGGGCCAGACAGTCTTATATATATCTTGTTCATTTCTTGTTTGGTTCGTTTCTATTTTTATTAGTCTGTTGTTTATGCTTTCTAAAATAGTTTTCCTAAATATATAGCCATTGCTTCCTTCAAATGGTACCAGGAAGTCTGACAGGAGGTTTGTGAAAGGAGCAAAGAAGGCATGCCAGTTTGCCTTACTTTAACATTGCTTGTTATCTAGCTCCTTCCTCAATTTCAAAAGACAGTGTGGTTCTGCAGTTCATACAACTCCGAATCCACATGCTGTGCTGGAGTCCTAGCTTCTGAGATGCTTCTCATTTTGACAGCAGCTGGAGGTGCACAGCATGGATTGGCTCCTTGGAGACTGCTTCTGGTGATTGTATTCTAGTTTGTTTACTCAAAAGGATGCATCGTTACTCAGAAAAGATAATTTAAAATATTTGGTTGAAGTAAATCCCTTAGCTGATTTATATGAGTACACTTTTAAAAACTTTATATCTGCCATTAATATTTATTCAAGCCAAGAGCTCATGGCCATAGGGGAAAGCAAGAGTTTTGTTGGATGGTGCTTTGGCATCAGTTTAATGACAAGGAGACATCCTGTGAACCAACCAAACAACATTCACCAGCAACTCTTGCTGACACCTGCCAGTGAAAAGAAATCTTATCTTTGGGCTATAGATCATGTCCACCAATTAAGTCCCATCTCACAAAGCGAATTTCCAAGAATCCCTGGCCCAATTCCTAAATCTGTCATCACAATATGCCTTCAGCAGCCTAGGTTTAATGCCCAAGGAGTCTAACATGCTAATTTAAAATGAGAGGTTGGTACTTCTGCTGAGTCTTTAGACCTATTCTAATATAGGTGAGACAGAAAGGATCCCAGTTTCTGAAAAGGGTAGACAATTTCTATTCTTGCATAAGAAACAGATTCACAATATTGATTATATGTTCCACTTATTGATCTCTGCAGAGCTATTTCACTCAGCTAAGCATCATTTAGGAGGTTACATGCACTTGCTGAACAGGGCCAATATAAAGAATCTGAATTTACCAAAGATTTGTTAAGAAATTGCATCTCTCATCAAACAAACAATTTGATATGCCTTATTTAATTTCAAAAAAATCATCCAAACAACAATAAAAAACACAAAACACCCAGAGATTTAGCTAAAACCCCTCAAAATAATTAATATTTTTTCTCAGGAATTACTATATAAGCTTATCTAATACAAAACACACCAAAAAACCAAAGATGAAAAAAATATTTGAATTTTTTTCCATAATTCTCCAGAATATACTTTCAAGTATTAGTGGGTTTCTCTAATCACATACTAAATTCTAGACCAGCATTACATTTCATCAGGGAAATTCTCTATTGTATGGTTCGTTTGAGAACTGTGAGCAATTGAAATTAAATATTTATTTTTAACCATAGAATTTGGATTCTTTCCAAAAGAATCACTACTGCAAACCAAATTTCCTACCTCTGATGGATGTCCAGCTCTTATAAAAGTACAGAGTGGATCAAAAGCTCCTGTTCCACAAGCCAGAAGATGGGTCCTGTTGTATCGGTGAAGGACACGGATGTAATTTGCACATTCATCCTAGTTTATGTTAAAAAAAAAATAGGGAAATATTAGCTTTTATATTATTTTTTAAAAGTATCTTTTGTACCCTTGGGTGATGTTTTAATATTGAATCTTTCTAGTCTATTTCACTCCATACTAACTCTGTACCATCAGTTTCATAGGTGCACATTTTTACATTAAAAAAGCAAGTTTAGAGCACTGATTGATCATGTTTTATTTTAGATGTTTAACCAGTTAGGAGTTACTAAGTTATAAAAATACAATTTTGTACGTCTTTAATCTCGGAGATATTTTGCAAATCTGAATAGATCTTTTAGTTAGTATTATTAGACACACTAGACCCAAGATTCAGAGCACAAGATGTGAATAGTCAGCAATCAGCTTCTATCTCAAGTTAAATAAAATTTATCTCAAGAAAAATATCTTTTTTTTTTACTACACCATTGATTTCTCATATTTTTAATTGCTAATCAATATTTTTTTATATTGTATAGATACATACTTTGTCTGTTCCCACTGTTTTAACTCTGAAGAAATATTCATTTTCTCCAGGGCAATACTTGGGGACTCATTATTGTATTTCCAGATTCATAAAAATTAAAATGAAAACATTTTCAAACATCCCTTTGAGATATAGGGTCATTATTCTCATATTTCTGTGCTAGACTAGAACTGGAGACGGTGAGATAAAAGTATCCATTGATTTTGGAACTCCTGGGATTCGGTTTTAGAGAGTGTGTTATATTTTGCAATGGTTTCTATGTGTGGAGTAAAATTATTGTACATTTCAATTCACTGCTCAACATTTCTGTAACTTAGAACCCTGAGCTTTAAGAGTCATGTCAAGCTTAAGACATTTAAAATGGAATTAATCTGAGCTAACTTTAGCTGTTCTAGAATTTAGACATGTAATTTATGCAATTCTCACAGGCTTTTTCAAAAGTCAGTGAAGTAGGCCAGACATCTCCAAAAGGCAATTAATACAATCCTAAAATGAACATGTAAAACAGAGTGGAGGAATTTCCTTTTTGGAAAATTTCCTGTTCTTCACTGTTGACTACTCTCATTATTGGTCTGCCATATTTTGTGAGAACAATCCTGGGTCTTATTAACCAGCTGCAAAAACTTAATGTCAAAGAGGAGGAGTCTGCAGGGGATTCATGGGTAGAATTCAACACTTCCAAATCCACATTATTCTCAAAATTAAGAAACCATCTTTCTTCTTTATCAGATTCATAAATCATTCAGTGCAAGTCTTCCAAATGCTCCAGCAAACCAAAAAGGAAAGAAATCTTTGCTACCTGATTCTCCTTAACTTTTCATCCTTAAGATATATCATGCTAATTCATAGAAGTAAGAAACCTATTTGCACAACAGGAGGTAACCTGTTGTGTAATTAAATATTATGTATACACAAAGCAAAAATCAGCTTTTTAATATCTTACTTTTGTAATTTCTTGATTTGTAAGTAATTTTTTTCTTTTTTTTTTTTAAGTAAATAAAAAGTTAAATTAGACAAATTGAGAGAAGAATGGGTTGAAATCAGTAGGATGTGATCCTCCCTGCATGCATCAGCTCTCAGTGACAGAGGTGTCCCCTTCAAATGTTCATTTCCCAAATATTTTCTGATTGGTGGTAGCAAAATGATATTCCATAGGAAATCTGTGATGCCATACAGTTTTTGAATAGATGGGCACTGGTACTGCTCTCTATTCTCCCTCTCCTCCAAGAATGACCTTCCGGACTTATTCCCACTGTTTGCTCTCAGTGGTGGACTGTTCTTTACTCCATGATTTCCTTTTTTATCCACATATGCCTTCAGCTCTTTATCATTTTGCCAAAATCATTTTAGAGATTTAAGATTTTTTTCAAATGGGAAAAATCTACACTTTTTTTTCTCCTGCATGCCTTTGCAAGAATTCCTGAAAAATTCTGCAAAAAGCCCTCCAGGGTGAGGAAGATACCAAATACAGAAAAACACTAATTCCATCACTTGATCATTTATAAACAGATGACAGAAGGTGCTGTTCTGGGAAGTGTCAGGTAACAAGGCATTGCTGCTAACCCTATTAATAATGTACTGTACACAGAGCAAGGAAGAGATGCATCATCCAAGGGCACTTTGAAATAAGACTTTATACCACATCAATTCATTAAATACTAGGGCTGTCTTTAGGATGCTCCATAGATATATTAATAGACCTGTGGAATTTTATTCATCCGAAACTTCTCAGTGTGGAGGAGTTAGTCATGTCTACAGAATCTGATTTCTGTATCTGAACGATTTCCAATTCTGATAAAGTAATTCAGAGTAGTTGAAAGCTCTCACACCACAGGCTAACAGGTGTGATTCCTGGCACACTGGATGACAGCTGAAGGATTTTTTTTTCCTTGGCTTCACTCGAATCAGAAAAGCATGGCCTTATTTTAAGAGTATGCAGGTGTTGTTAAGACAAGCCTTTTTTAACTGTCCTATTAAGTCAGTTACAAGCTCTGAAACTGTTTACAACTACAATACTTGCAGTTTTACTGCTACACATGAACTGATAACTTTTTAAGGTTGTTCAAGCTCGTAAAAGTGGTCTGTTCTGTTATATAGAAAGAGGCAGCAGAGTACACGTGAAGTATTTCAATGCTGAGAAGCCTATTACAATATTATCAGTTCTACTTAATAATTATGCCTTGAGTAACAGATCTTTTGCAAATGAAAATAAAAAAAGAAACAGCATGGAAATAAGCAAAAAAAGTTTGAAATAGAGCAATATTTTTCTGAGAGTTTGTAGTGTGAAAAAGAGCACTAAGAACTTAAAATTGACAAAGGGCTGATTTTAAGGCGTTATGCTATTAAGACAGCATTGGTTTATGACTTCAAAAAATGAAGGTGAAAAGAAAATTAGTAGGAAAGTTTTTGATCCTAATTTAGATTCCTTTCAGGTTGAGCAATTTAGCTTACTGATACTGAGCATGCTGATGAAAATTACTAAGGTTTCCCTGATATTAATTAGTGTTACTCATTCACATAGTCCATGCATAATTAACTGTCATGTGAGGATCAAAATATTGTTTGGTATTACAGTATTTCCAGCTTATAAAATTTTAATGTATTTTTCTTAAAACCTCCACTTCTGGAATCTTGTCATTATTTAAAAGTTTTATTTTTTTTTTTTTTTTTAAATAATAGTTACACCAAACCTTCATGGTGCAGAGAAATATGGGAAACACACAAAGCTCTTTAAATGATCACATTCATACAATGTAAATTTCAGGACTTTTAATAACAAACTGGATTGTAAAAAGGTTTTGAGTTTTAGAGAAACATTAGTCTGAGGGGGCTATCTTTCCTTTGAAACAACCATACCTATTTCTGCATTTATGTAACCAAAAAATATTGTCAGAGTATCAGAAAATATGTAGTGGTGAAGGAAAGATGGTACAGCTTTAACTAATAACAGCCTATTCTGAGAGGTAGTATTAAATAAAGGCCAAAAAATTTAGGTTTGGGGTTCATTTAATATGACCATAATGTTCAGATACTGTTTTTCAACCAAAGCCAGATAAAATTATCAAGGATACTAAATTAACCTGGAAAACGGCAATGAACTCTTAAGAATCTTCAAAAAGGATCAGTTCTAAGCCAGGTGAGTGTAAAGAGCTGGTTTTATTATTACTATTATTGCTACTATTATTATTATTATTATTATTATTATTACTACTACTTTCCAGTCTGGTTCCAGTCCCTTAATGTGGATAGTTCTCAATCTTTTACTTCAGAAGAAATCTTTATAACTTCCTAATCTTATTGGGAATATATTGTGGTTGTCATCAAGGCTGCTGTTTGCTGCATTTGTGGGAAAAGCTTGTGCATGCCCTTCCACGTCCTACATTCCTGTCACTGCTGCTGTAAAACTATCATAATTTTCAGATCCTTTGGTTCAGTGTGAGCTCTCTCAGCTGTGGGATTTATTAGGTGTTGTACTCGCTGTGTGTTTATGAGGTGCAGATAATGAGCTTGGTGCACTGCAAAACTAAAGAGAGCTCCCATCCAGAAGAACTTTCATCCTGCCAATGGTATCAGCTGCTGTGTGTCAGTGAGCTTTCAGGACTTTTCCCAGGAACCGATTACCATCAGGGCACTGAATCACAAGAACAGAGCAGTTCTGAGGTTCATTAAAACAGAGTGTTTTTATTACTATAACATGAAACCTATAGGACAATATAAATTACATACATAATTATTAATAATGTAACTGGTTTTTTGAATTTATTCTAGAGAATGTGGAAATGGATAAGAAAATCCATATGTATGAAAAGAAAAGGAATAAGAAATGGAAAACGAGAATTATTAAGCTACGTTCTTTGACAGCACCAGAAAAAGAATTAGAAGAAAGTTCAGATGATCAAAAGTGTTCATTGCCTGTTTACGAACTGGTTTGAAGAGCAATTAAACTAATAATTTAGTGTGTTCATAGTAGTTACATGTTTTTAAGCCGCAACACTTAAATTTATATCTGTGCTTTAATCTCTCTCAAGTTAGGGATGTCTGAAACCTTGTTTTGGACCAGCCACTGTTATAATTAAAGTATATTTGATCTGTAATTAGTGATACTTACAGCATCTCTTCCTTTAATTATGCATTCTTCTGCCTGCAGAGGTGTACTAGGCCAATGGATCTGAGGAAAAAAAAAAACAAGAAAATAATTTAATTGGCAGTCTGCCGCTTTTCCACTATTTTTCATGTGAGAGATTCTCAGAATAGAAGCATAAAATCATTGAACAGCCCAGGTTGGAAGGTATCTGAAAAGATCATCTGATCCAGGTATTGGTGGGAATGGGAGCCCAGATGAGATTTTCACTCTGTCCTACACTTCTTTAGACCCTCCAATGACAGAAACTCCACCATGTCCCTGGCTCCTTGAGAAGAGACTTAAATACTTAAGTACTGGAATACTCTGATGAATGCCCTCTGAGCCTTGCCTTCCCCAGAGAGAAAAGACCTTCAGTCTCTCCTTTGTTTGAAAATAACTGTATTGATTAGAGTAACTGACCAAACTTATTAGTAGTCAATAGAATTTAAAGAAAGTTAATGTAAGGAACATTTTATAGAAATTCAGTAGAAACATCTATGCTAAACTCTCAGGGGTTTCCAACATAGTTATTAATTTTGAACTACTGATTCCCAACTTTAAGTAACACTTGGGAAAGAAAATGGTTTACAGTGAAGTTAATAAGGGTCAGCAATTAATCTCATGGGAGTAGGATCAGCACTTCACAGTCAGTGCCTAAAAGTGAAGCCAAATTATGCAAGTGAGGTTTTTTTCAGCTACCTACTGTACAACATTTATGTTTAATTCCAGATGCATGATTTGTTTGGATGAGAACAATATTAAACAATGACTGAGCACACTGGAATGATTACTTAATTTCTTAGGGCATTTAAAAATGAAAACAAAAACATGTTCACGTCAGTGATATCAGGCTTGGCTGAAACCAAGTAAATATCAAAAAACTGCTGTCATCATTAAGACATTTTTGCCAATAATCCAACTAAAAATTATTTTTCTGTCTGGAAAACATTTTAAAATTAAGTTCTTCTGTGAGGCTTTTTTCTTCTTCTTTTTTTTTTTTTCTTTTTTTGCTTAATTGAACTACCTTAGTTTTCTTTAAATAACTCTAGTCTGAGAAAATCTGTGGATAAATTATTAGTAAAGCTAATTGCAAGAAAAGTGGGGATAAATTACGAATCCTAGATGCCTAGGGCTTTAAAGCAAGAGGCTCAGTTCTCTTCAGTGTCTTCCTTAATTAATTGAACATGGAACTCAAAGGAATACTAAGTAAATTTTCCAACAACACTAAACTGTTGAATATTGAGCTACTGACTCCCTGGAGGGCAGAGAGGGCCTGTAGAGAGACCAGGATAAATCAGAGGTCCAGGAAATCCCCAGCTGTATCAAGTTTAAGAAGGGCAAATGCTGGATTCTGCACCTGGGACAGTGCAACCCCAGTTGTGTGTATAGATCAGGGAACGAGAGGCTGGGGAGCAGTTGCAGAGGGACCTGGGGGTCCTGGTCAGTGGCAAGCTGAGTATGAGTCAGCAGTGCCCTGGTCATGTGCTGTACTCACACCATTTAAATCCAAGTTAATCAGAACATCTGTTTTCAGTCAGGTGGTTTTATAGTGGTGTACAGATGATCAAAACTAACTCTCATCTAGTCTCTGCATTGCTGCTGTATAGTCTGGAAAGGTACCTGAACTCTGCTGAACTCTGAGAGGGCACTCATCCAGTGATCCTGGTCAGACCATGCCTGATTCATTCACTGCTAGACTCGAGGTCCAAAGTCATCTATTTTAGTCAATGGTCAGGAATTGAATGAATCTTAAGTTTGTCCTTAAGTCAAAAACCTAGAAGTTATGAGACCTCTAGGATCTCTTGAGACAAAAAGGGTGAAGCCCCAGATTTCACTTCCCCAAGACATGTTCTAACTAGCAGGCTTAAATGAGAGCTTTTGCCCACACCAGGCCTAGGTGGCTGTTACGAACCACAGAGAAACCACAGAGGGAACAAAACACGTGACTCTGAACCTGATATTAAGTACGCTGTGTGTAGCTGATTATTTTTGTATTTGCAGACTTAGTCCCAGTGCTGTTGAAAATACTTCGCACATACATTTCCCACTTAAGATATACTGAATTAAATACATATAGAGAATTGAGAGAAAAAAGCCAAAGAGGTAACACAATGTAGTGGTTGCTGGGTCCTCAGTGGCAGAGCTCTGCTGATTTCTGAGCGTGTTCCCTCAACAGGCTGCTGTGGTGGAGCCACTCAACCAAACACCCATCCCTGCACACCACTGATATCACTAATCCACAGAGGCAACACAGAGCCAGGAAAGTGTGGGAAATGCAAAAGGTGAGATGGCTTTTAGATGGAGTGAGAAAAACAGGTTTCGGAAATAAAGCAAAGATTTTAGGTTCAGCTGCAGCTGCAAAGGTAGAAGAAGGACACTGAAACAAGGGCTACTTTTTCTAGGTTCAGCTCAAGAAAAGTCTTGAAGCTGCAGGAAATATGATTTGCAAGGTAATTAAGTTTTAAGATTAATAATGGAACATTGTGCATTGTTATTACAAGGCATACAAATGAACATTGCTTGTAACAGATGTCCATGTGCTTTTCACTGATTAGTTAAAGTAGTTGTCTGTAAACTTTAGAAGCATGCTATTGGCTAGAAAACTTTCAAGAATGTTCTGTAACAAAGTGATTCTGGTCTGTTGGTCCAGGTGTGAGCTGTGTACCATCTCTTGTGTAACTGAGGCTGATGCCTGCATGAAATAATATAAAGCTCCTAGGACGTCTGCCTGCACCCCTGTCCTGTTCACAAAGTCTGCCGACAGAAAGGGTCTTTGTTCGGCAGTCCACAGGAGAGTTTATGAGCTCTGAACCCCCAGGGGAGTCTGAGGACAGAGACCAAGAGAGAGGGCGTGGAGAGGTTCTCACCAGGGAGTGGTACACAGGAGGGGCCAGGCTGCAGGGGCCAGCAGGCACAGGGTGGGCGAGGGGCCAGGGAATCAGGGCCAGGCAGGGAGAACATTCCAGGGCTGGGGCTGTGCCTGGGGGAGGTGACTGCTCAGGGAGCCGAGATGTGTGCTGGCCAGAGGGCCAGGGGCAGGAATAGAACTGGGGTAACCAGGACAGCTAGGAGCTGTAGGAAAAGCCTTGGCCTTCAAACCATGGGGGAATGTGCCTTGCACTGTAGTCTCATCCCTCCAGGGGACTGTGCTGTCTCCCTGTGCTGGAGGCTCACAGGCCTCCACAACCCAATGCTCCTGCTTTTTCTGGGATGTCAAAAAGCAGCTGAAGTGGAGCTACGTGAATTTGGTCCTTGACACAGAATAATAGAATAAATCATAGAGTTGCAGAATGGTTTGGATTGGAAGGGAACCTTAAAGACCAACTAGTGTAACCACCTGCTATAGTCAGGAACATCTTTCACTAGCTAATGCTGCACAAAGCCCCATCCACCCTGACTTTGAACCGTTCCTCGGATAGAGCATTCACAGCATCTGTGGGCAACATGTTCCAGGGTCTCACCACTCTCATAGTTCACAAGTTCTTCCTAGTACTTAACCTAAATCTACACTCTTTCATTTTAAAATCTCTGTCTCTTGTCTTATCACTACAGGCCCTGATAAAACTCTTTGTTTTTCTTATAAGGCTCCTTTACGAATTGAAATGCCAGCATAAGATTTTCCTAGAGCTTTCTCTTTTTCAGGCTGAACCTCAATTCTCTCAGCCTGTGTTCATAGGAGAGATGTTCCAGCCCTCTGACTGCTTTGGTGGACCTCCTCTGGACCTGCTCTATCAGGTTCACATCTTTCTTACATGAGGGAGCCCAAAGCTGGACACAGTACTCCAGCTGGGGTCTCAAAAGGGAGGAGTAGAAGGGCAGACTCAGAGGTTGTGCAGCAGTGTAGGAACCTACCTTAGATGCTCATAGCAAATTATCTACTTGTAAGGCAAGTCCATGTTAGTTGCCTAAAGCACATGAGTCTGAATTGTAACTTTAGTAACAGGTAGATATCTCCTGAAGAAGGTTTTCCATCCAGAAATTATTTTATTTTAAGACTCATAACTCATAACTTATTTTAAGACTCATAACTCTCGTGAGGCATCTGAGTATTAACATTAGCATTAAGATTTTAATCTCTTCAAGAGTATTTTATAATTGAGACTAAAAAAATAATGTCTGCATGTCAGATTTTGCTATCATAGCAAATTTCAAATTAGCATAACATAGGATGTGTTTGCTTGAAAATCCAGATATTAATCAGCTGCAATGGTAATCTTGAACCTGCCATGTATTACCTCTCCTGATTGTTATGCTTTAGAGGTGTGACAATTACCAGCCTTAATTTTTAATTGATTCTCTGCCAGGATTACAATAGTTTGGCAAGCTATCAATATGAATTTTCTGGGAAATCTTCCTGGGTATGTAGACTGTAATAGCATCACACTTGCATGTATTTCACTGGGCTGCATGCTTGACATAACTATTGGCTTGGACATAATTTTTCAAAATTTTCCACCCCTCAAGCCTACTATGATTTAAATTTTTAAATTGCTTGTTTAGTGATGTTTTCTCATCTTGCATAATACTGTTCTCATCCTTGAGACCTGGATGAGGTAATTTTAGCACTGTATTTAAAAGACATGGAAAAGATATTTTAAAATATACTCGTCATAGGAAAAAAATGGAGTTGTAAGGCAGCAGAGATATGGGGAAAACGTTAATTGGAGCTGGAATGCTAATTAGTGTATCCAAACATCCTCTCTAGTCTGCTACTAGCCTCGAAAAACAGGATGGTATCTCTACTGAAAACTAATTTAAAGAAATTTTATGAGCTTTGTAGCACTTCAGGACAGAATGTGTGTGATCTAGTCTGAACTCTAGTGTATGGCAGAGCAATTAAGCAATCCAACTACCTTGTCCCTGGTTTAAGTCAATAAATAGTGCTTAATTAAGAGAGAACTTGTGTTTAGCTGAAGAACAAATTCTTTAAAAATATCTGTGGATGACTGGATATTATATATATTTATCAACAAATACATAGCCACCTTCCCTCTTGGAAGGTTATTACAATGGATAATCAAACTCACTAAATTCTGTGCTTCTTATTTCAGTTTAAATTTGTGCACAATTCCTACACAGCATTCAAAGAAGACACAAGCAAGCCCTGCAGTTGCAGACTTGTGTTTACTCAGCTCTGGAGTGGAAAGAGAACTTTATTAGAGACAAGGTATATGATGAGGTCTCTATAGTTTTTTACAGCAGAGATATAAAACCAAATCTGGAGCCATCTCACGCTAGGTGAGAAACAGCAACATTTAAATCTGCCTCACAAGCCCATTTACAGAAGTGGGAAGCTTTCTTTTCAAACTCAGATCTTCACAGGGGCTTTGAAGCAGAACTATCTGCAAGGAATATGTGGGCAAATAGGAAGAGCAATTTATTTTTACTCCAACACGAGATGAAAAGTAGGAAGCAAAGGTCTCCCTTCTCTATGAGCTGTTTGACCAGTGGAGATGAGCTACTGGCACTGGTTCAGGTTTGCTGTTAACAAAGATCCTTACTGGCACCAATTACAATGAACTGCATGTTTTTAAAGACAAATTTGGCGCCAGATGCCAAAGAAAGTTCTCTATCAGTCTGTTAGATCACTACAAGCCTTTAAGGCTTTGGATCAAAGCTCAAATATGTGTAAGGTTTTATTCCAAAGATGGTGTCAAAGGGAATGAGCTCTTAGGGAAAGCAAAGGTTAGGTAGTTTGTGGCTGAGAAGCTTTGGCTTTACACAAGGTTTTGAGTACTTCTGTGGCTCTAATTCTCTGTAAACCCTGACACCCACATTTCACATTCTCTCTTATTCTCTCTGCCCTTAGTGTTAGGGCACTCTTCACTTGGAAACAAGACATCTAAGTAACTGTTTCAAAAACTTGTAGCAATATGTGCTAAATACTCTAAGAATATAGCCCATTCTGCATGTATTGAATGAAAAATACAAAGGGCTCAGTAGGCAAAAGAAACATAATTTGACAAATAGAAGAGTGAGAGTCTGTCACTGTCCAAGATGACATGGGAGGTTTGTGCCACGGTTGAGAGCTCAACCCACATGTCTGGATTTCCCCACCAATGCAAGAATGACAGCAGTAGAATTCTTCCCTGAAGGTTTTTTCCCCCTTTTTTTTTTTAGGTATATTTTTATTGCATATGAAAATTGGTTAGGATAAAATGTGCTTAAAATAATTTGGTAGAGTTATATATAAACAGCTATTAGCTTACATGAAAAAGCTGTAATCTACCCTTCATAGTGTTACTTTTTATTTGAAAGCTGAAAAGAATTGAACCTGAAGAAAACATGTAGTCTATTAAATACAGATTTATAGGAGGCATACCTCATACACATCACAAGTTTTTTGGAAATGTTGGATTACTTTGGCAGTCAGCAGGTCTCTATGCAAAAGCATTTTATGTCCACTCAGCATTTAGTTGTTTTCTTTGGGATGACTTCTGATATGCTGGCTAGAACTGAATTTTTTGGTCATTTTACAGCAAAAGGCATAAATCTCCAATTGGGAATGGATTTCAGTTTGTTTTTTAGAAAGCATATTCGTATTCCAAATTGTTGAGAAAGGGATGTCTGAATTAAAAGACATAAACTATTTTCTGGGACCTCGAAGATGAAGATCAATACGAATCTGCCCAAAATTTCACGAAACCTCTCTTTTGAGCTAATGAGTCATCCTCGTTACCAGAGAGACAATAAAACCCAGGAACTTGCCTGAACTCATATACTTTCACTGGACTGCAACTTCTAGTTTAGATTAATTAAGCTAAACTCTTCAGTCTAAAAGCAAAGGTCAAAGACTAACCAACATACAGTTAAAGATAGCTTAATTAAGAACTTTGGTAATAATTAATCAACCAGGCTCTTAACTCCAGGAACTTTCTCTAATGTATCTCAGCAATTAAGCTTTCCTGTAACAGAAATGTCTCATTCCACACTTTTACTGATAGTGCTGTGGGAAGATGGAACTTTCCCCAACCACCCCTGAATGAGATCTGCACTGAGTGAACACTGAGAAAAAAGAAAAAGCTCATGACATTTGTGTTCAAGAAAGCTAGGTCCTAGTTTCTAAACATGCAGGCAATGCTTCATTTATTCCAATCTCTCTTCTTTTGCATTAAAAAAAAACACAGGAAGAGTTTTCATCAGTTTGCCATAGTCTCTATACAGGTCTCCAGACAGAGAATATAGTTTCAGAGTAAATGGCTGATATTCCACTTAAAAACAAGAAAGGGAGCAATGAACTTTGAGTGTGTCCAGATGGGATGATGGTAGTTGGACAGAAGCATGAGGTGCTCTATCCTGACATCTTTCCTCACAGATTTACTGCCAAATGGGGAAGAAGGGGGGGTTGGGGGGAGGGGAGGAGGAAGCTTATTTTATAGAAACAAATGCTATCTAAATGTTTTCATATCCCTAAGCTCTAATTTCTTGTCACAGGATATTAATAACTTGTATCAAAGTGAAAAGGAGTTAACTCATATCTCACTGTTGAGGAACAAAGCTCAGTACATAACTTTGCTCCCTAAGGAGTTAAATTCTGTTTTGTTTTGGTTTTTTTTTTTTAATATAGATAAGTTCTCAAATAGCCTCACTGGTACATTCATGTCCTCATATCTAGGACTGACATACCCAAATGTTTATAAAAAGAATAAAGTATGCTATATCTGTTCACAGTAGTGGAACATGCTAATTGTCCTTGGAGATAAGCAAGGAGCCTTATGGTAAAGTTGGTCAGAGTGTTGACATGAGAATAGTGATATTCACTTTTAGCAAGGGGGCAGAGGGAAAAGATTTTGAGACATCAGTGGTCAGTGCAGTATAGACATCAACAAAATTTTTCTCCCGAGGGAATTTATTTTATTTTATTCATTTTTAATTCCATTTATTAATTAGCAAAAAATGAAAACATAGCAAATCACATTGGGAAAATTTTAAAAAATAGATAAGGAAAACACTGAAATATTTCAAGAAATCATTTATCTACAGTCAAAATGGTTGAGGCAGGAACAATGGTCCTGCAGGCTTCCCTTGCTACTGTATGGTTCTAGTTCTAGCTTCCAAGGGCAGAAGTGAGTATGGAATCCAAGGCTCACATCAGCTCAACCTCCAGCTCTCCACATCAGTTGTCAGTTTGCCAGTCATGTGTGATTTCCAGGAGGTACTGAGTTCTCTGGTGGGATTATGATTTAACCTACCTTTCTCCCACAGACGACTGCTCAGCCTTCAAATGCCACTTTCAGTCATTACTTAATAGCACATCTGGCTCAAACCAGTGCAAAATCTGGTTTCTAAAGAAGACTAGAAAAAATAGCTGCAAGTTTTATGCTGCTATTGAAGAGTTCTTGTAGTTTACATGTTGAATTTTTTCCTTAACATTTTGTCTTCTGAAACTTCCCCAAAATACCAGTGAGATTTTAGTCCTCAATAATATAGTGGAGATAGAGAAATCAGATGTCTACAAGTGTGAGACGCTCTAAACATCTGTAACCATGCTGAAATTCAGTGAGAAATAGTTATATGACTCCCAAGTCTCTTCACCCAGAGTGAACCTTAGGGGTAAAAAAGTGTGAAAAATAGTAATTAGTGTATTTTTCTTAAATAAAAACATGGCTGTAGAGTTCATGCACAAAAAACCTACAAAATCTCCATTACCTTATTCATGCAAGTCCTGATATCCTGTGCTACGTGTTATGACATGAAGTGACTGATATATAGAAATATATATATATATATAAATAAAACTTTTTACTCCACCTCTCGGTAGTTGTCACTGATTCGGTCCAAACTGAGGGAGTACAAGAGGTCTCTTCCTCCCACGAACAGTCGCTCTTGATACTCATCCAGCAGCATTATGTGAAGTCCAAGATATCCAAACGGGCTACGAAAGACTGACGTCCTGTTTAAATCCCAGAGCTCTGAAATACAATCAGAGTGTTTGTGATAAATACCAAACAGCTTAGCTTTCATGGCTTCATTTTCATATCCTCCTAGGGAACTGGATGAGAGGTTGTGGGACATTAAAGTGCTAATCATAAAATCTCTGAGTGAGAAAGAGACATGAAATGCCTGTGAACAATTTTCAAACCAAGCCAATTCTCCAGAAGGTTTGTCTCTGAGTCTTTACATTACAATCTTTATCCTTAAAATATGAGATCGGGAGGGATGAAAATTAGTTTGCTCCTGGGTATTTTCTGAAAAGGAAAAAATACTTAGAGCAATAGCTGCAAATGGGCAAAAAAATGAATGAATTAATGGAAATTGAAAAAAAAAACCCTGGAAATTATGTCCTTATCTTTCAAGCATGTCAAACTACAAGTTTTCAGTGCACACACAATATTTACCTGGGTTTGTATTTTTAGGAGGTTTTAAGCCCAGCACTGTCTTCACTCAGTTCACTGAAAATATTGCCTCTAAATTCATTGAAAACAGTATGAAATCTGTGAAATGCATAAGAATAATTTTCTGACACTGATTTTGTCAAGAAAGGCACTGACCTGATATGGGAATCTGAGGCTTAACTGTACATTATCCAGGCTGAGGTCAGTCCCAGAGAAAAGGAAATTCATTCTGGGTAATGTTGCAGAAACTTGGATTCAGGCCTCAGAAAAGAAAAAAGAGGCAATCATGGGGATCTTTCTGCATTGTGGTGCAGAGCCCAGCCTGGCTTGTAGCTGGTCAGAGAGGCTGAAAGCCATTTTACTGTTGAGAAACCTCAGAAGAAGTCATTACAGAGAGTGCCCTCAGACTGCCTCCAAAACGGCAGAGTTCGAACTGGGGGAAAGCAACTATGTTCTTATATCTGTACCGGGGAAAATTCTTTTATCTTGAAGAAATCACTTTTGGTAAAATTAATTAAATATGCTTATCCTCCCTGCTATCCATAAACACAGCTTTTTCAATTGTTTGGACATGGCCCAGCAGCTGATGCTGGAAGAAGTGGGATTGTCTCAGAGCTGGAGAAGACAAATGAGCCCCCATTCCGTTTGAAGGCTCCTGCTGACATGCCACACCAGCAGTTATGTTCATTTGTCCATGCTGTACCTTGACAGCAACACAGAGACCACAGCTCTCTATAAGCAAGAAATTTAACATTCAAAAAGAATATTAATTGAATACCAAAAAATTGACAAAATTTCTATTAATTTTAAATTATTAAGTATATTGTGTGTGTGATGACTAATGAAAATCAGTAATAGGATAAATATGTTTTGCTCCATTTACTAGGTAGGTCTTAGTTCAGGTCAACAGGGGCTGAAAGTAACTAGTTTCTGAAAGCCTTTTCCTTAGATGATAAAAGTTACATCAAAGGAGTCAGTAAAAATTCATCCTCACATATGACATCTTTCTCAAGTGATCTTCAAACAGAATGTTTAAATAATTGTACCTGTGTGTGACTGGCCTTGCTTAACAAATGGAAAAACTAAGTCACAGAGAGGAACGTCATGATGAGCAGAACAAGAGACTTTTTTTTTATCTAAGCATTGCATACTAACCAGTGGATAAATACACATTTTTTGACAGTGATACACTCAGCACACAGCTGCACAGCAATGTGGAAATGGCACTTTCAAAGCTTGCTCTCGCCAAGCAAATGAGCAGATTGCTGTTTTGGAAGAACATCCCTTGTTTCTGAACAGATTATGAATTAAATGAAAGCAGAGCTAGAAATATACTTTTGGTCCTAAAGAAAGCCACTTCTTGTTTGCAAGAATATAAAACATTCAATATATTTTATTTTTTAATCAGTGTTGGAGCAAAAAGAATTGCATTTTAAATTCTAGTTATATACAAGCAACAAAAGGTTACTGTGGTAGCTTCCCCTGATTTATTTTCATGTTGTCTGGAAGGCAAATTGTTAATAAATGAGACAATATTTCTTTACATAGATCAGACATATGACTCATGTGTTCTCATACTGATGAACAGTCCTCTTCCCAACCACATAAACTGGCAACTGCTCATATAAGACTCAGTCCTGCAAAGCACACCTGTGAATCTTATTGTCTTAAATCAAAGTTGAGAATATTAAACATCTTTCAAGATCAAACTTGTAAAAAGAGACGTTTCTAAGACTACATCCAGCGAACTACAGACACTTTTGCTGTGGGGGTAGGGACAAGAGTAGAAGTGCACCTGACATCAGAAAGGGCTGGAAAACAACAATCAGTTGGGTTAAGAGAGTGATTTTGTACTGAAACACAAATGTAGCAGTATTGAGGAGATCCTTTGAAAGGTAGTTGGATTTCCATGCATTGTAGGATATGTGAGATGTTATGACAGTGCAGGCAAATAGAATGCAGCACCTCCTGGATGCCTGGAGAATGAGTGGTATATCTGAGAGCCTAAAACAGCACCAGAAGCCTGTCATTTCTGGGCAAGTGAATCTCACCATGGTGTGGTTTGATGTGAATGACACAGGTTCTGAAGCAGTAGAACATCATTCATGTAGTGCTGTGCCCCCTCAGCAAAGCTGGTTGGCCTCAGTGTAGCCCTGCAGGAGTGCAGATGTACTGCTGCCAGGCAAGATGCTTCCTCCACACACAGCACAGCCTCCACACTCACAAAGTGTGTTGTTAGTTCGCAGAATCATGGAATGGCTCAGGTTGGAAGGCACCTTAGAGATCACCTGTTTCCAACTCCCCTGCTGTGGGCAGGGACATCTTCCACTAGACCAGGTTGCTCCAAGCCCAGTCCAGCCTGGCCTTGAACACTTCCAGGCAGGGACACTCACATCTTCTCTGGACAACCTGTGCCAGTGTCTCAACAACCTCACAGTAAAAAAATTTCTAGTATCTAATCTCAACCTATGCTCTTTCAGTTTAGAGCCATCACCTCTTGTTCTATCACCACACACCCTTGTACAAAGTTTCTTTCCAGCTCTCTTTTAGCCCCTTTAGACACTGAAAGCTGCTGTAAGTTCTTCCTGAAGTCTTCTCTTCTCCAGGCTGAACAATCCCAGCTCTCTCAGCCTGCGTTCATACTAGAGGTACTCCAGTCCTCTGATGGTCTTTGTGACCTCCTCTGCTCCAACAGGTCCATGTCCTTCTGATGACAGGGTCCCAGATCTGGGCACATGGATCACTGCACTTTGCAGTGTCGAGGTGCACTCAGTCATTGAAATCACAGCACAAATGGGAGTGAGGCACTAGAATTCAAACTTTTAAGCAACTTTCCCCAAAATCTACCTTCAGCTACCTTGAAGAAACTTATGCTCACAAGGGTCATCTTGTAAATACAGATTCCTTGAAGTGTCAGGAGTTATGCTCCTGGTCATGCTGATACCCTTTAATTAAAAAAATCAATTTCTAGAGCATGCTTAAACTTGACGATAACCCAAAAAGAGGTTGTTCCTCTACCTAATACTAGGATTTAATGTCCACATTTATGCTGGACACATCTAGCACACTTACAAGGTCAGGTGCAAGTGCAATTTTCTTCAACAACCTGGCCAGAGAAAATATAGTGCTGCCTAACATTTTAAAAATATTCTAATGCCTAAATCGGTCACCTGAGGAATAGCTGACATGAGTTCAACTTCCTCTTCTAAATGGCTTGAAACTCAGATCTTTGTCCCTCCATAAAGAGGTCTAACCACAAGTTATTAGCTACTGGATTTGTAGGGAAGGATGGATGCTTTCTCCATTTCCTGTTGAAGCTGTGAACAAGAAGTAGTACTCTAATTTAGTAGCAAATTGCTTTTCTGAGAAAGAAGTTCTGGCTCTGCTGCTCAAGATAGTCTATGCATTTTATATTAAACAGTTAGTGGACAAACTCTGCAAAATGTTCCAGCACATGGGCTAGAAATCCTTGGCTTCTTCCTCACGTGGGAATGACTAAGGGTTTCAGTTGAGCAGAACTCTTCCTTTTACTGAGTTTCTATAGATTTCGGTAACAAAGGAAATAAAAGTATTTTTTCTGTAAATATCTTGTGTAAAGAAGTAAAAAGCCAGAGACACAGAGGATGAATTATTCAGGGTGAATATATTGGTAATGCTCAACACAGAGGAAAAAAGAGAAAAGACCTTTCGTACTCTTATCTTTTGATAAAAACAAATCTTCTGGAGTACTGATCCATAAATTTAAGAAAATGTTATCTTTTGTGCTACAGTGCTTTGCCATTTTAATCTAAAGACTCAAGTCCATAACTGAACCCACACCATTGCAGTACAAACATCATTTTTCTCAACAAAGGAAAGACTGCTTCAATATTTACATACTCCTATACAGCACTTCACTTTACCTGTGAGAGCTTCAAAACAAGTCTGGACTGCTAAATTACATTTCATAAGAGAAGAAATCTTAAAAGCTGAGAACAAACCTGATGGTTTGCTGTCTGTCTGCCAGAGCTTGCTGGCAAATGTTCAGCTTGATCTTTCTTACCACACTTTCTCTTATAGCATATCTACTTTGGTGAACATATTAATTGTGTATAAATTTGAATGTATATTATTCATATACATTCAAACTGTATCCTGTTTGACAAAATGGATTCTATTATACATTGGTCAAACAATGTTAATTATATTCCTAATAGCCAATTTCTTAGATGTTTTAATGAACAGTATATAATTCTTACTTCTAAGATTCTTTTAGAACAGCCATTTATTCTATTAGAAATTCTTCTATTATTTTGGGGAGAAAAAAGAAAGGTCACCATACTTTTATTTCAATATTTTTTAAATATAAATGATTGATAACTAAAAAATGCTAAGAACATTAAATGCAAGAATCTCGATTCTGCTCCACAGCCACCAGAGTATAGTGACATTTCATTTATAACAAGTTCTCAGAATTTAAACACGTTTTGAGTAATACATAACTTTGGATCTTGAATATAGATAAATATCACTGCAAATTTTTAATCTTTCTTATTTTTCTCAGGTAGTGACAAAGCTGCTGTTGCTCCCCTCTGCTCTTCATAGCATTACATCATCACAAATGCACAAGTCTATTGCCTTTGCCCTTTCTTGCCCTCATAAAAATCTTTGGCTCCCCTTTTAAATTCTTCAGAAATATAGTCTCACCTCCCACACTACTTCATGCTGCAGATCATTCTTATGGCAAAGATGTTTTCCAGATGCAGGGCACTGACAAATAAGTCCACATAAGGTGGATGTTTCAGTGCTGCCTTACAGGAAGAGTTAATGGCTGGGGTTGCCTTCTGTCCCCATCAATAATGTAAAAGATCACTGATAAAATGTCTAGGTAGTGTGAGCACCTGAATTACATCTTATGCTTCAAATTAGCAGCATAGTCCTGGAATATAGATACTAAAGTGGAACAAGTTTTACAAGAACTTAGTGAATCTTATGTAACTTTATTTAATTTAGCTTTTAGCAATATTGCTGACAAGTGATAACAAAATCTGCTTATATGTGACAAGAAAGGGACAGAAACTAAGCAGAGGAAATATCAAAAAGAGACACAGGGGAGAGCCTGAAATATCTGTGACACAGTTTATGAACTACAGGTCAGCAGTAAGACCAGGAAATATAAGTATCTTCTGTTTTAAAACACCAGTACTTTAAGGCAAATGTCTATGCAAGGGTACTCTAAAGAGTCATCCATCACAAGGACGAAATTATAAACTTACAAGTGGTTGAATCTTTCTGACAAGGTTAAGACCTCTAACTGGCAATATTCTGTATAAAATTAGTAGCAGGAGGCACAAGATTTCTTCCGTTGGAAAAAAATAAAGATTAAAATTTACCCTAAAACCCCAGTGTTGTTGAATATGAAATTAGCAATTTTTACTTCCTGCACTTACAGTCCTCAGTCAAATATAGCCCTGTAAAAATAATTATAGAGTGGTGTAAGTGATTGTTAGGTAATGGAAAATTGCATTAACTCAGGTGAACCAGCAAGGAACTGAATTTGTTGGGCAGTAGAAAAGGAGACAGTGGTAACTGGCCAGAGATGGCCAAAGTAAATCCTGCTGGATGAGATTTGGTAGAAATATCTGAACCAAGAACTGTAATAGAAGAATTAACGGCAAATAGTAAACTAACTAAAAAATCTAGAGTAGTAGTAATGCCAAAAGATAACACTATAATTTTAAAACACAGTCCTTAAGACACTTTAATGTTTTATTTGGGGAACATGAATCAGTAGGAGATAGGTTTAAAAGTCTGTGAAGGAGACTGAAGTATGAACTTTCACTGCTTGAGGTTTTATCTTGGTGGCTGCCAGGCAGATGCCTCAGAAACTTGGCAGGGTAGGAGACAGAGGGCAAAGTCTAGTAACAACAGGCAAAAACCCATTAGTCCATAACTACTTTTATATGATTCGACCTCTGCTCTTAACAGCAGGTGAGTTTGGCTTTAGAGCTTTATTTGGAGAATGTAATTGGCTTCGTGAAGGGAGCTGGTGCAGCAAAGCCCATGAAAACTTTGCTTATTTTTGCTTCTCTTCCTCTAAATGTTCTGAATCTAGTGAAGAAGTTTAAATTATAGTGAAAACTTTAAACAAAGATCCTTCCTTGTCCGTCTGTCTGAATTACAGGGGAAAGAATTTCTGAAATTAAAAGGTACAGTTTGGGGAGACAAGAACAGTTTAAATCTGTAATCTTTAAATTTGCAAGAGAAAACACTCCCATGGCTTTGTTTTTCCTAAGAGTTTAGGAGAAAGTTAAAACTGGAACATATAATGAATCTTAGGAAATATTTTTTTTACTTCTAATTCTACTCAGTTAATGGCAGAAAATATTCTGTGTAGCTTGAAAGTCCTTAACACAGCTAATCATGATAATTCAAGTCGTAATCCTTGGTATTTCTATTTCAAACTATTATGTCACACATATATTGTGATATCACTGTGATATGATACAGTCACATTTAGCAAATATTTATTTTTTCTTCCTTCATGGCAAAATAACATAGCACTTTAGCATGTTTGGTTTTAGTTACTAAACAACAGAAATATAACCATTAAAAAAGATCATGTTTTATTGTATTAGTATATAACATAATAGTAAAAATAGGTATGCTTACACAACATTTCATAATATTTCTAGTTCTTGCTGGAAACTTCTACGGTGTACACCAATTTAAGAGTAATCACACATCATCTTCATACATGCTAGGTTTGCAGGAATTTTAAGGAACATTTGTAGATTTACATGCTGGTAAATTTTTTACATGTATAAAAAATAACTGATATTCAATTTAAAGTTACTAATGCTTGAAAAGAAATAAAACTCAATGTAATAAAACCTTGATATTTTTGGGTTTTAATCATACCTACCTAGAAATGATGGATGATTTACAGTCTGTTTTAGAAGAAAATATCTTTGTAAGTCAAATAAAAGCAGTTACAGAACCCACTAAAACGGGGTTGTATGTTGAAGTGATATTTTTTTCCTGACACTAACACATTTGAACCTAACAATTTCTGGATCTTACCAGTTTTCATTGCAGCACTAAGCTACTATGGTTTCTGATATAAGGCCTAATCCAGAGCTCACCTGCAATTTTGAGCCACTTTGAGTTAGGTAATCACACCAATATAGATTAAATTGTTGTGGAGCAGTATACGAAAAACACTTTTCCCTCTGCATTTTATCTGATCCAGAGAAACAGCAGAGAATCAACTCAGAATGAGAAGAAATTTTCATCATTTCAGTGTTAAACTACTATATAAATTATGTCTACCATTCCTTTTGCTTTTAATTATAGTATTAATTTTCAATGATAATAACAATTTACAATATTTTAAATTAATCTTACTATGTTTTTTCCATATCTATTTCCAGTTAGCAGGATATTGCTCGCAGAGTGGTGAAGAATTTATCTTTTTAATTCATTTCAGTATTAGATAGCACATTTTGGCACTCATTCAAACAAATTTGCTGTGGTAAATTGACATATGCGTTTTACCAGGGAGTCTATTATCAAAAAATTTGTTTAGCTTACCAGTGGGATTTTTCTTAGAAAAGGTACATACATCCCTGAAGTGCTATCTGACAACACAGTTCAGAAACGTGGTTTTGATAGAAAATATCAAACAATTGCTTATGCAAAATTACATAATACTGTGTCCGTTATGAACTCCCAGGTCTCGGTGACTTGCATAATGTGGCTGCCTAAAATTGTCTAGTGAATTCGAATCCTAATGATCCTTTTTTTTAGTAAAGTATTTTAGGAGGTGACAATAAATGATCATGTTGTGGATAATAAATGTCTTCATCAATGTTGCAAGTTTCTTTCCAAAAGGTAGATTGCATGACAGAAAGCATCAGAAATGTGTTTTTTCTATTAAAACATTCCAGCAGAAATATAAATTGGACATTTTTACTGTGAAATTATTCCAGTCAATGGATGACACATGAAATAGTCTTTGTGAACTTTATGCATTTCATCCAAAGTATCTCTAAGGAAGTAAGCATAGAAAGAAGCATCCTTTTAAAATTATATTCACAGAAAATGTTTTACATTATGGTTAATATCTTAATAGAGTTAGCAAGTGAAATAATCGATTTATAAAACTTGAGTTTTAGAGGGTACATATGGTTCAAATAATCACAGACCTCTGCTGATGAAACACAGACAGTCGAGTCTCTTGAAGACCTGATTTATTAAGGTGTACCAGTTACTACATGCTTATTACCACACCACTCGGAAGAGTAGAATTCTTCCTATGGAGAGACCCAGTGTTTTGACAGAAAGAGAATCTGGTGCTTTCATTTAAAAAGAAGATGCCAAGAGTCAGGGGTTTATGCTATTCGAAATGACTGTTAAATTTAATTTCCCCTGCAAAAGATGGATGAAAAGGAGCTATCTCGTGTGATTTTCAGCGGCATATGCTCTTGGGTAGGATGGCATGTGATTGACAGTGTACGTAAGGCTATCTGGAATCTTCAACATGAAAAAAAACAGAATGGAGGAGAAAAGAGGCATTGTAAGAAAAGCAAAAGTCAGAGGGAAAATTGAAATGGACATAGCTAAAAAGATAAAAGGAAATTTTCAAGGTATTTTTTTCCCTGTGAAATAAATTGCTCACAGCATATGCAGAGTTTGAGATAATATTCCTTAGGTGTGTTTAGAAAGATTTGCTACAGCTCATGTACTGAAATAAATTCAATTTTCACTGAGCATAGAAACTCTATAAATAGCAGTGAATGTACTTCTATAGAAATGAGCAATTTGTTAGTCCAAAGTTTATGCTTTTTAATCAACCAGAATATCTTCTCTGGAAAGATTTACTTCATATAAAGGAGATGTATTCAGCCACTGCATCAGTGTCTTTGGAAGATCTACCTCATTTGAGTTAGCTGGCACTGATGCATCCATGGTTTGACCCTACTTTTCCAGATACATCTCAAATACTTTTAAATATTAATGAAAACTGAATACATCAAAGATCCTTTTGTTGCCTTTATTTTAAATTTGTTATATATTTTTTATTATGACACAGAACTTTATGAAAGAATTCAAACTCTTATATTATAGGATGGGATATGTCATACTCAGCTTTTATTTTGTTCAAAGTCAGGTGTCTAGTTTAAGGTATTTACCCAGCTGTCTTTTTTTATCAGAACAAGAGAAAGAGGTATTCACAAATGGCATTTTAAAATTCCCTTATAAAAGCATTCAAACAAATATAATCTGAAAGTAATAATTTCTATAATCCAAATTTGAAGAATGTAGTCTAAGTTTTAGATACATAATGAACTGTAGATGAATTCCATTCCAAACTGCATTCTACAAATAATCCAAAGTTGTATTTTATCAGTGCTTCCAATTTTAAGCCCTGCAATGATGGACCACACATAGAAATAGCTGTATTTGTTGTCTCTTGTGTTTCTCCCCCAACATTCTTAATTATCTGTAAAATGCTGGTTAAGTAAATGCCTTGGAAGAAAGAGAGAGAAGAAAGCTTTATTTGAATAATTTAGGGCATATCTGAAACCTTTTGGAATGAGTAATGCTTTGCAAATATTAACAGTCAAAACATTCTTCTATTTAGAACTCAACACAATTGACTTTAAATAGTGTAACTGGAGAATAAATGTCAATAATAGGCAGCTATTAATGGTCACGTAGTTTTTATGAATTGTATTATGGACTGTTGCATATTATCCTCAGACCTTCACAGATATGTCCACCCGTCCTCCCTTTCCACACTATTCATTTGTTTCTGACAGATTTTTCAAGGCAGAGGAAAATGATAGTGCTTGTTTAGAAGTTTATTTTACTTTGATATAAGCATTATCTTTTCTCATGTCACATTTGATTATCCAACAGAGTCACACAATAGACCGTACTGAATTTCAGCTTTTGTTTGTGCTCCTAAGGCTTTCAGATGTTTTTAGAAAAATACCCAATGATAAAAGCTGCTGTTGCACTGAAGAGAATTCTGCATTAGAATAGGGAAACAATCTCCTGAAATTGCAAGTAGCATCTCTATATCCTCAATTGACCTGATGGTAATCATGAAAAAACCCCCCATACACTTCTCCCACTTCAAAATGGAACACTGACTCAGTATGATTGTCCTGAACCATTTTTCACAGGTAAAAACACCATACACTTATGGATGTTCCTTCATTTGCTCTTTCTTCACTTTAATTTAGAAATTTGCCTTCATCTTGATGCTTGGTTCAACACTGGGGCTTAATTTCAGATGTTTTGGGGTCAATGTGTCTTTTCTACTTATAGCTAGATTTACAGAAGGTAAAAAAAACCGAAATCATTTCATTAACATCCTTTATTTCTCACAAGGGCTACTGATGTTTAGAATTATAGAGATACCATGAAAATGAAGTATTGATATATTTGATTATTTTTGTGTACCAAAGAGTGGTGTAGAAGTCCATAGAGATATAGGGATGCAATCATAGACACATAGAGAGATTTGGGTTGGAAAGAACCTTCAAAGATCATCTACCATAACCTCCCTGCCAGAGCCAGGGACTGTTACTGCTTCCACCAGCTTGGTGATATCCACAAAATTCCTGAGGGACTCAATCCAACAGTCTAGGTTGTTGATAAAGACATCAAGTAGTACCAGTCCCAGTACAAATCCTTGAGGAACATCACTCTTTACTAGATTAAGTACTGCTCAGAGCTGAAAAAATACACAGCCCTGGACGATTTTTTTCTCCAGGAATTTTCAATCTAACTGGAAATAGACACAAAAAAAAAAAAAAAAAGCAAACCAAAAAACAAAACAAAACAAAAAAACAACAAAAAACCCACAAAAAACACACCAATCAAAAAAAACCCCCCAGATTCTATCCCCCCCCAAAAAAAAACCAAACCGAAAAACCAAAACCACCAAAATTAAAGACTTTCCATCAAGAAAATGGGGTACATGAGGAAATAGTGATTTCAGTATTCACAAGATTCTCCAGGGTTTGAATTTAGCTCTGATTTGCATGATTTGAGATGATCACTTAGCAAGTCTGCATAAAACTGCTGGACACTTCATATTTTGAATGCAAGTACAATGGATGACCTTCGCCCTCAGAAAAAAGGGAACAGAACACACAAAAGGTACTGGAACTGGGAGAGAACATTTGTCAGACACTGAAAGAATTTGTAAAGATTTTGGAAAATGTTTCCATCTCAAACCATAATAAAATCCTCAAATACAGAGCATTTTCAAACATTAAAAAATCCAGTTATTTTCCCATGGATGAAATAATTTTGATAATTTTACATATTTTATTTTCATTAATGCTGTCCTCTCTTTTTATAGTAAGTCAACTAACATTTCAAAATGATATGTCCTTAAAACAAAATAGAAGTCCTAATTTAAACCATGTAAATATCCTGTTTCTTGCCAAAATATTAATCAATGGAAAAAAAAAATCAAATTTCCATAATTTCATAATGCTTCATAGAGGAAAAAACACCAAAATCAAAACCCAGAATCTTTACAGCTAGCATACATTTAAACTTCTGCATACATTTAAAGCATCTATTATTATACCCCCTCTAAAAAGATATATCTTTAATAAAATTTAGCTATCTCCAAAAGTAAAAAAACTTCTAAAAATCTGCTATGGGCTTTTCATATTTGTGTGTAGAGATTGAAAGATGTAAACAAAAATTCATATAGAAGACAAAGTTCAGAATCCTCTTACAAAATTACAAGACAATTTCTAAATACCAACTTTTGAGATTTGCTGGTTACATCCAAAATAATTGTCATTATAAATATGAAAAAATTGAAGATATTATATTAGAACTATAGATTCAAGTACCACATGCTTAATCTGACAGCAATGTTTTTTTCTCAGAATAGAATAGAAACAGAGATGTATATTCTGCACATTATTTACAGGCATGGGACTAACTGAGGACAAATTAAATTTGTAATACAGGCTGCATATTGCACTAGTACTTACACATCAGGATACAATTCTCTATGCCCGACACTAGGAAAAATATGCAAAAAAACCATAATGACCTGTATGAAATAGCTTGTCACAGAATAATATATTTATCAAACTGTCAGAAGTAAGTACACTTAGGAATGAATAGGTCCAAAACATATATTATTTAACTGAGAGCTATTTAATTGTTTATATTATATTTCATAAATACTTTAGAGGAAAATGTTACACTTAAGTAGTTCCACCACTTTTTATATAAGCTTAACTAAAGTTCAAGGGAATTTTGTCTCTTTAAGAATTAAAGAATTGAGTCTTATTTGGACCCTTGCAGGATATTTTAAAATATCTCAAGGCAGTGAGACTCATTTCTTTACAAAGAAAAGAAAAGGAGGCAAAGCATTAGAAAATACTGATACATAAAAATGGAAATGCAATATATCTGGTTTGTTTCTGCCAGCTTTATTCACGTGAATATCTATATCCTGTTTCTGATTTCAACAGGCTCTCTTGCAGAAGGATGCATTTCTCCATGTAAGAAGCTCTTACATACCAGCGGATGGCAGCCACTGAGACATCACACAGGCCATGATGTATTTTATACTTACTTTGCAAAGAAACCCAAAAATGGCTTTCACTGCATCTTTCACAATCTCATTCACTTATTTAAATTGAGTGTATGATAAGCATCTAACATTCTCTACCCATTTTCCGCTGTTGGATGCAATGGAAGATAAAATTTTTTAACCACAGTACAATTATATATATTTGTTTTTGAAAAAAAGGAAAGGGAAAAGTTAACAGCAAATACTGCAAGGACAAGACAAGACATTGTGTTGAGTAATTTAGCAATGAGGATACAAATAATGTAAAAGTAAGACCTATTAGTTTCAGAATAATCTGCAAAGGCAAGCAGTGGAACTGCTAGTAGATGAACCAATTAAAAAAAGATAGGAGGAAACATCTGACAATCTGTTCTAGTTAATAGTCACACACCAGTGGGGAAAGATTAGCTGTCTTCCAGCTTATTTCCCCATCTTCATTTTCCATGATGTAATTTACACTAAAGAACAAAGTTTTCTACAAGCAGAGGATATTGATACCAGATCATTAGTTGGATGTGTCACATTTCCAAATAAAATATTTCTATGCAACTGTAAGATAGAAAAAAGGAATATTTTTTATTCTTAAAATAAGAATAAAATCCATCCATCTCCTTAGAAAATATTCATGAGAAAAATATTCTGTGACCCACAGAATGTGTGTTTTTATGTATGTGTGCAGGCATGTTTACATGCGTATATAAAATGTCATTTCACACAAAGGTCTCATTTTTTAAGGAAGATTGCTCAGCATTTGAAACTATTCTAATAAAGGTTCCAAAATCGATACCTATAATGAAAATCTATAGTTTCAAAAGCCACCTTGGCTTTTTCTTTTTCCTGTTTCAACTTACATTTTTTTTTCCCCTTTTGAAATTAGTCTCAGTGATACCAGTACAAAAATAAAACTCTGATCCAAAATTTGTCAAATAGCTTTTTTATACCTACCCATTCCTGTGCTAGTCTAGCCTGGTGCTGCTATTAATGCCATCTGACAGTAACTACTTTTTTCTGTTGTTATCAGTTCTTTTGTCTATCATCATTACCTAAATAGCTTTAAAAATTCTAAACAGCTATTGGAAACATTTACTTTTTCTTCCCTATATGTTAAATATAATATAATTTAACATTTTGGCAATTCATAGATCAGATGGTCAGTGGAATTTGCACTGATTTCTTTCTTGCTCTGTTTAGAAGGGTTATAAAGATGAGAGGAGAGGTCCTTTAGAAGGATTTATTTTCACTCCGTATCTGTTGTAGGTTTACTGATAAGAATTTACATGTGCTGCTCTAGTAAGGCAGCAATAAGATGCTGTCTGTACTGAAAACTGGGAGCTGTGATGTTTGCTTAGATGGCTTGATGTTGTCAAGGCAGTTGTGGCTTCCAGTGAGTCACGTTCTCCTGTTCTTTCAATTATACAAAAAGTTTAAGCATCAGCACCTTGACACAAATTACATATCTTGAAATTCCATCCTCTGCTTCAAGTAAGTTCTGCTAAAGACATCTAAGGAATCCATTCATGTTAAATATTTACCTCCCTCTTGCATTCTTTTGTAGGAGAGCTTTAAATGAAAAAACCAAGTAGGGCAAGTCTGCAGAATATTACTGTAAATAGTCAGAAGTTCTATTACACAAGAGTTCTAAGAAATTTGGATTAATTTTTTTTAATCACTTTAATTTGTCTTTCCACACAACCCAGTTTGGGCTTTAAGTCACAGAACTCAACATAATAAATTTCACATCAAGCTGTAAAATCTTTGTAGATACAGGCAATTTTTCTTGACCAATGAGTGTTTTTGGGAAAAAATAAAGGGAATAAAGCGATATATAGAGAATAGTGTAGCAAATCATGCAATGGATGGACTCGACATAGGTAATGATTCTATTTCAAATATGCTCTAGTGTCTTCATGCAAAAGACTCTAAAAGCCAAAGAAGATATAATGAACACTGCCCGAAAGATAGCACTGTAAATTGTTCAATGACATTTCACTTATAAAATGTGTAAAATTTTGTTCTTGATGCACCCTATTGCCATTTCTGATTTATTTATGCAGTCTGCTGATCTAAATTACAAAAGAAATTTTCCAGTGTTAGGAAGAAGATACGAAGCCCGCTATTTATTATAAAACAATTTTGAGCTAAATTTAAAAATGTGCATCCAGACCTACTAGTAATGTTTGCAGCCCTTTCTTTTACGACTGCAGTGAGCTGTAATGGTATTCCACTAATAGTATAGTTTTCAGCTCAGATAGTACAGATCCTGATATTTAGACTAAAGATCACATGTTCAGTCTCCACAGTATTTGGCTTCCCCTTACACATTAATCTTGTGTAATAGGTGACAGAAACCTTCAAAACTTATTAACACAGGTGGACCTTTGGTGTTTGTTTGCAGCCCTGTGGAATAAGTGTGCTTCAGGCTGTTTGCACAGGTCCAGTAGCAGGGTTAGAGCTTGGGAGTGATAAGGTTACCCAAACTGTAGCACAACGAAAGAAGGTCCAGCCATCCAAGAAAATCAAGGTTGATTTCTACATGTCACATTTAAAAACTAAATATGTGTATTGCCTGAGGAATGCATTTGAAACAGCCAAGCCTGGTAGGAAAGAATGTTTTCAGAGCACTGTTTCAACAGGAGTATTTCTACTGGGAATAAATAAACTGCTGAACATGCCTCATTTTTTAATGCCCTACAGATGTAAACTGTATTTGATTCTATTGTCTATAATTTAATTTAATGCTTGGAATGTTGCAGCAATATACAGTAACTGATATGCCCTTTGACTGAGAAACAGTTAGACCAAAAAATTTATATTATTTTCCTGCTGTATAGAGCCTTCTTATTATAAAGAAAAGGTTCATTTTAGCACGTATTGCTATTATTCAATCTCTATTAGAAATGACATACAGAACTGAGAGTAAAACAATGCCTGCTTTACATCTTATTAATTGGAAAGCTCTTCTGTTCTAGTTGAATGGGATTTTTCTTTGTGCTGTAGATTGTGAAAAACATCTCACAATAGTGGTTCAATAGAAGGATTGGCTGACTAGCACCATCATCTCTGCTGTGAAATTCTTTTGATTTTCTCCAATTGTTTTTTACACATTTTTATCCCCATTCGTGTTAAATATCTCTAAGTTAGTATTAACTTAGTATTCCATACAAGAAAGATGCAAAGGAGTGAAGAAATATTCAAAAGTACCTTTCACTTTGAAGTATTTCTAGACAGAGAATTAAGAAATATTTCTATTAATGCATGGCACTACATTGTGACCTAGGATATAATAGAATTTTAATGTTGTACTCCATATTATTTCAGCCCTTTTCTAATATATATGTATTAGAAAAATAGTTTGTATTGATGTGTCAATACTTTGGTTTATTTTCAAATCAGAATATCTCTATTATTTTGCAGCTCTTTTTTAGACACTAGCCAGGTACAGAGTATTTACATTTTAACTTTTAGAAGGGGCTAGTGGAACAGTTATAATGCAAAAGTTCTTTAAATAAATAAAAAATGCATTTAAACATATTTTTAACTGGTTATATATATATTTTTTTTTTTAATAACTAGAGCCTAGTTGCAATCTGTTAAGACCCTTGAAGGATATCTTAACTATTCCATAAAATGAGACTTTGACTATCTAGGTTAACTAGTGCTTAGTTACCCTGTATATTTTTTTCATGAATTAATTTTGACATAGGCAACAGACCTTCCAAAATTATGATTAGTTATGTGCAAAGTTTGCTTCTGACAGAAGCAACTCTCATGTGAGGCTGCATACACCTGGAAGCTGGTTGAAAGAAAATACATTTAGTGGTTGTTTCTACCACTGATAAAAAGTGTAAAAAGTGGTATTTAACTTTTTCTCATGTTTATCACTTTTTAAAACTGTAAATAGGTGAACAAACTCATCTATACACATCGTATGGTTTTTAGCACAAATAAGCTAATAGGAAATCCATGTCAAGGTCTAGGATTTGTATCAGTTTAATACTGTAATAATATATTATAAGGAAAGACGGTGGTGCTAGAGTGATTATTTATTTGCACATGATTAAAAATCAATAGAAATAGAATACTGAACATTTATTAGCATTATAAAATAATCTACTTCCTTTTGAAGAATTGGAGATTCTCGAAGGCTGAATCACTTGCTGATAAGGATACCTTCCAAATATAAATATTTGCATTCCTTGGTGGATATTCTTCTCCAGAGGAACGAGGAGCACTTTGCTTTGGCTTTATGCCTAACTACACACTTTTAACGTGTGACTATCTCAAAACTCTTGTACAGCACATTGTATCTAGAGGTTAAGTGTGGCACGTTACGGAGAGACCAGTTTCAATTAAAAATGCAATAATGGCATTAAAACGTGCACTGCCATAGTCTCAGTAAGGTCTCCTTGCTGTTACTGTCAATAGGAGCTTGTTGGGGTTTGCTTGGTTCTGTGTGCTCAGGGAATTATATAGTTGCTAAAGGTGTGGACAGTGGCTACTCAGCTGCTTTTCAGAGCAGGAAAAACCAATCAATTTAAAACTGTTCTTCACATTATGGCACTTCAACCTGTATTTGGGAGAGTGGCAGGTTTTGCTTTCAGGACTATGAAGAATCTCCAGTTCTTGGAGATTCTGGTTTACTTTAGGAAAGAGGATTAAAAAAAACAAGAGATATATTTGGTAGTCTTTATTTATGGCAAATTAAACAGCAGAAATATGTTTAAATGAACAGAAGCAGCATTGCCTTGAAAATCAATTAATTATAAAGCAACAATTAGGTTGCTGTGCTTGATAATTACACAGGCCTACACTCTGCTCAGCACAGAAGAATCTGACATTTAGACTTCATGAGCAAACAAAGTCTGAAAAGTATTCCAGCTTATTTAAAAGTCTCTCTTGAAAATGGAAACTGATCCTACTGTTGGCAGGTTACTTGCCAGGTATTTTATTCACCTAAAAGTTCAAAAGATATGAGCCTCTGAGCTTCAAGGCAGGTAGAAGGAAGTTGCCTTTGAAAAAGCAAGAGGAAAAAGGCAAGAAGACTGAGACTAAAACTTTTTACATCTCAAAAAGAACATGCACTGACTACTGGGAAAGCATCAATTATTAGTGCTGGGAGCAATAATTGCTATTACTAATGAGCACCCTCACTTGTAGATACGATGACATGTTTTAAGAGACAGATTCGGGGGTAGATTTTTAATGAGCTCTCTTTATAGTTGCAAATACTTTTTTGCTCCCCCACCACACAGAAGGGTTTAATGTCTTTTCTCATGAAACTTAAAACTAAATTAATTTTCTTACTCTTTCTGTAAAGATCTCTTCCTCTGAACTACTTGATGAGCTGTATTAATTTTGTCTTTAAAGTTCTATAACACATTTTGAAAAATTCTTAGGCCTTCATCTTTCACTGTGCACCACACAGCAGATTCAATGTCTCCATGTCCAGGTAGAGACCAGTGATGAGTGTTGCTCCTCAAGGGCTGGCACTCACTGTGCTTTAACTGATTTATTGTCACTCTTTGTTTTCTGGCATTTACCCAAGCCATATACTCTATTGCTGGATGCTGAGGGTGTTTGTCAAATACAAGCATAGGATTGCATCACTGCTGATGTTTGTCATTATTTATTGTTTCCTTTGAATGAACACTGTTAGTGTTTGTGTATCAACTCAAATTCAAATTGTTTTCATTGCATGTGAAGTGGAAAATAGACCAGCAATATCTTTTTCTGTTTAAATACCTTGCTAACATAATGCTCCATATAAGCTGTAGAATGAAAAATAGTTTTCCAAGAGAGATGAAAACTGAGTGTGTGGTGGAGAAACCAAATATTGTGGCAAGAGTGTTTAGTGGAAACACTGTTTGCAAAGCCAAGTCTTTTTGATGGGTAAGTGACAAAAAAGGTGACTAACTGGAAGGATGATTAATCCCCTTTTGTATATAAATGTAAGAAAAATTCTCTTAAAAGAAGTAACTATCTACAAATGTCAAGTGGGAGATACTATGAATGCACAGGTTAATCAAACTAGGCTATATGCCATTAATCGTATATCTCGAAATGGAATAAAAAGAGCTTTGCTTTATAACTTTTTTATGCACTGTTGATGAACTTTATGTATTTTTGTGAAGTAGCCAAACTGTCAGCTTGACAAATGTTTTCACATGATGAAAAACCTCACGGCGGTGTCATTTCTCTTGCGTGCTGCTGACTGCAGGAAACTATAGCATAAAAAAATTCAGTGTCTGGTCTCAAGGATGACTTTGACTGTCTTGGCAACAAATTTTATGATATTTAACAAAAATTTATGGAGGAAAGTCACTCTGAATAGTGTTTTTTCTATTCTGCATTCAATTCAATTTTGAAACATTAATGAATAAAAGAGATTTTAGAGACTGAATTACAAATTTATTTGTACTAAAAAAGTGAACAATGGTGTATTAGCAGATTTATGAATAAAACTACTGAATTATATTTCATACTTGTCAGCATTATCTAAATTGCATTCAGCCCCTTTTATCCCCAAATAAGATAGCAAATGACACCAACACCAAAGAGCTGCAGCTGATGTAACTACAACACAACCTGGAAGGTGTGAAACTGCAGCAACCTCTTGTTTTGAAAAGAAGCAGTGCTGTAATAGGCCCTGTTAGTGTGAAATAATATGGTTTCCTTGGCTGCAGAAGTATTACCGAATAAAACCATTTTATGTCTCAGAGGCCACCTGGCATACATCCACAAATGTAAAATGTTCCACTGTCTTCATCTCCAAGCAATATAACATCATCCAACCTCCCTGTGTAGAATGGCCCTTGTATTGTTTCCTGAACCATGCCCAAATATTATTTGGAAGAGTACTGTTTTTCAAAGTTGACAAAAAGAATATAAAAAATTTAAATACTAAGAATAACCATGGGTCAATGCTTCAGTGGTGTTTGTGCTCTGGATTTACCTTTTCAAATGATACGTAACCTTTTCTAAATCTACCCTGCTGGGTTTGTTTTCATTTGGATAATTTTTTTGTTTTATTGCATGTCTGTTCTGTTCCAGAATGTATTAATTATTTTTAACTGATATATTAGACCAGAGTTGGAAGAACTGAGGAGAATTTCTGTTGTACCAGACATCTCACATGTGCACAATAACAGCCCATTCCTTTGCCTTTGAGTGAGACAAAACAGTAGGGAAATATTCACATGCTGCCTCATAGCCAAGGGGTGCAAATGAGCATAAGTCATGTCACCACAGCAATGATAATGAGCAGTGGTAACTTGAGTTACCATCAACAACTACTTAAGTAAAGCATATCTGTAATCTGTTAATTAAAATCTAGTTAAGAAGCTGCTTTGACATATTTAGGTTTACAACATAGCTCAATAATAATAATCTTGTTTAATCTCAGAAGCATTCGAGTATGGAACCCAAAGTTAAGATATTTCTTTCATGTGGAATAATCCAAATTTCGTTATAGGGCTATGTCCAGCCCCCAGGAAATCTGTACCATGGGAAAGGTTCTAGGATCTAACACACCAGTCTATTTCACAGTGATGATATGTGAAATAACTGCTTCGAATTAAGGAAATTGCAATCACATTGAAGACAGTGACAGGTCACTTTTCCGCAGCATGGTCTCCTTGTCACATAAACACATGTTCTACAGTAGAAATATATTGATAAATCATACGATATTGTGCTTAGGCAGAAACTCTACTCCCTAGGGAAGTTGCACGAGCAGTATGTTATTTTTTATAAGTAACTTAGCAACTGCAACTTGTTCACTTGTTCTAGTGCCAAAAACAGTATCTAAGGGTTGTAGTTAGAATTTTGCTCCCATGCTTTTTTCTTTCTATCATCAGAGTCCCCATATCCAGAACTGTGTTAGGTACTCCTGATGTGGGGGATCCTGCTTAGGGTAGAGCTTCAGCTACACTACCCAGCATAGGCAGGGAACTGTCTACTGTGTCTCCTTAAGGAATAATCTACAAATGTTTGCTGTGATTATTTTATGATTATTCTAAATACATTATTTAGAATTTCCTCTTTCCTTTTTTAATGTATATATATATTAATATAATCTATATTATAAACCATAATAGTATAACTCTGCCAGCTCCTTACTCAACTAAAGCATGAAAGAGTTTCATTTTCATATGCCTCTACTAACCTTTGGCTTCTCACTTCAGCTGTGTGATAAATCACCATCTTGTTTGCAAAAGCCAGCTTTTCTCATTTAAGAGATGAATAATAAGCTTGAGTGCACTACGGGATCAACCTTCCTGTGCCAATATTTCCTCACTCACATTTTGCTGTAGGCATAGCACTACATTTTCCACTCTGTAATGTAGACGTGCTGAATTGCACAATCCAAAATTAAACAATCTAAACTACAAAACCACATCAAAGTAACACAAAGGAGTTAATTGGTCTCACAATAGGATTACAGATATGTTTTCCACTGCCTTAAGTCCATTTAGGTTATTATTTAGAAAAATTTTTCTGATACTGAAAAGATAACATAAGATTAATTCTAAATTATATAATTTGCTTATTTTGACTGGCAATTTTCTGCTGACCCCAGAAAAAATCTGATACCTCTGGAGCTATGAATAATTCTAATACTGAGCAGGTGACATAGTACATGTGTTCCCCCACCCAGAATGTTCTGATATATAATACACATCTAGAAGAATGAAAATGGATTATCATTTGTGATGTATGCCAATAGCATTAAAAGCTCATAGCTAATTCAATAAGTACATTCAATTGTGTACGTAAAATAATCAGTTCTCTAGATTGCTGAAAGCACATAACCTTTTTAATCTGTTTCCACTTTATGATGTGAATATTATTTAAAATAATATTATATATTTATCTTCATATTCACTTGCTCATAGGATTTGAAACTATAAAATCTTCCTCACCTCTGTTGTGATACATTTAATTTTTTCTTATTTTTTCTTTATCAAATACTTTTTTATCTATGTAGAAGATAAATACATATATTTGTAGTGACAAAGTATATTAACGTAGCATTTATTCTATTTTTAAATGTTGAATTTAATTTTTTAATTTTTTTTCAATGGTCACCATTCTTGGATTAGAACTTTATAAAATAAGTATAATTAAACAACTAAAATTATCTCCATGTGTTTCAACAGGTCCACTGCCCATAAGTTTGTTAGAAGGCTGAAAAATTGCTTTTCCTTTCAGAGAGAGTGATAAATAATCTAGAAACTCTCAATTGTGTTTCTCTCATTTACTTTAACATGTTTGAAGATCATTCTTCCAGGAAAAAAAAAATTAATGAAAATAATTTCAAAAACACAATATTAAGAATGTAAATGAGGCAGTAGTCCATAGAGGTCTGATATTTACTTTTTCTTATCTTCACTTACCCTTCATTGTATTAAAATTTTTTGCCTTGTTTCAAGCACAAAGGAAACAAAAATACAGATCTAAGGTTGGCAGATATTTTCCTTTATAATAATATTTTCCCTTGAGAATTCATTCAAGCAATTCCATGAAGTAGAAGAGAAATTGTAGACATTTAGGACAGTTTATGTTAAGACACTTAAAACTTTTTACACTTAAAACCAGGTAAAATATACAAGAGAATTCTCTCTAGAAGCCAAGGACACTAAACAGAAACCCATAGAGAATTGCAACAATAAGAAGATCAAAACAATAAAAAAAAAAAAATTGTGAGAGAGGAGAGGAAAAACAATGACTACAAAGAATCTATCTCATCTGCTGCTCATTAGTGCACAGCAACTCACAGACTAGATAAGCATATAATAGGACTCCCTGCTGTTTATACCTAACCATTGTTGGAAGAAATATGTTCTATCAGCACAAATGTGGCTGCATTTCAATCTGGTCACACTTTAGGGGCATGTTCATTTGGTATCTTTTATAAGACCTGCTGGTGTCACATGGAAAATACTGAAACAGTCAGTTTAGGGAAAACACTGTTGTAATAGAAAATATTTGCTGTATCACTTCACTCCTTGCCTTGTCTCTGGATGCATTTATACAAAAGGGGTTTATCTGCCCACAAAAGTTCATTTTCTTTTACCACTTCTGGTTATTAAATGAGGTCATATTTCTAAATTTACAGTTTTGCATCTACTTACTACTGTCTTGCTACTACAAACTCAAAATAGTTCCTATTGCATGAGCTGTGATGAGTGGGATCAGATCTGTGTGGAAGGAGAGGAAAGGACACCCCACAAAACACTCATACTGAGCTCTGCACCCGCACCACTAACCTGAGCTTTCTTTCAGATCATGCTGCTTCAGCTTTTTTCCAGAGTAAAAATCAGTCTCCCGAGCCACAGCAGGGACACCATGTGTTCACAGGGCTTTGCTCTGGGTTCTGGCATCAGAAGTAGGAAGCTGGAGGAGTTTTATAGAGCTATATAAAATTTCTACCTCCTCACTTGGGAGCCCCAGTCCCTGGTCCTAGTAGGTGATAATGAAACTTGTTTTAAGGCTTGATAGGGGAAGTGTTGCTCAGCATCCTCACTGCTGCTGGGCTGTCATATGTTTGCATCTTCCCCATGCCTTTCCAATAGTGTTTCCCAACTCACAGAACTGCTGAATCTATGATTTCATGACTGTCTTACCTATGCCTCATATTATTTCCCATTCCACTGGATATACTTTGTTTAATAGATTTTAGGAGCCCCTCTTTCTTTTCACGGCCAATTCCACTGCTTAGCTAACAATCTCTCTGGGATCAGCTCTTAGGCTTCCGTTTTCCCCCTCCTTCTGTGTCCCAAAAATCTTGGCTGCAGCTTTTAACAGAGTCATTTGTTATGGACCTTTATGTTCATATCCAAACATTCAATACTATTAAAATTTCATTTAGTTTATTTCAGACTAACACTTCTTTCTTGGGGTCATCTATTTTGTTCATTATCTGCTAATTTCTTTAGCAAATTGCTTGGGTTTCTGCCAAGCCTATAAATGAGTCTATTAAAGAAGATGCATTCCATGAATAACCCCTGTAGAATTCTGAAAAAACTCCCTTCAAGTCCGGCTAGTCTCTTTTTATTTTTTCTTAATTTTATAAGGTGTGTGCTAATACCTGTCCAACTCTAAACCTTTGGCTGACTAATAACATCTTATAGAACTATATTAAATGTTTTACTGAAGTCTAAACACATTTGCTCTGCTACACTTCATTTCTGAAGAAATGAATCATGTATTAAATAACATATATTAGTACAAGTAATTGCATTTATCTTTGATGAAATTGTCTTCAGTATCATCTTGCTTCCAATCTAATTCTGTTTTAAGGACTGGTTTCTTCCCTTAAATTGAAGGAATACTCCACCTAAATTTAGCAAAACATAATGCAGGCATATGGTGTAAAGTAGCCTTTTAAGTTCCAAATGAAAAATGTAAGCATATGTGAAGAGTAAATCACTTCATACATTAGCAGCCGTACACATACACAGACATATTTGGAATCAAATGAGGTACCTATTTTCTCTCTTGAATGAGCTAGGACCCATACTTTTAGATGGCTGGATCAGCCTATAGATGGGATTGAAGAAGATTGTGTTTTCTGATTTGAGGTTGTGAAAACACTTACAGATTTATTTCTAAATCAAATAAAGATACTTCCCTTTATAAATTTCTTTTCAGTAATAATCTCTTATCTTCAAATTTGATATTAATGCCCTTATTGAAAGCAAGTTTTTATTTAGCTTTAGCTCATAGTTAGATCATCTTATGTTCTGCCCTTACAGAACAGTGATCTAATTACCTTCTCCTTTCCATTATCTTTTTCAGATACCCAACGTTCTTACAACTGCAGCCATTGTGGTGACTAAAATTTCCAGATATTTTAAAAAATATATTACATAAGATATTAAGTGTGGTATCAGGAAATAAAAAAGAATTAAAAAAAAAAAAGAAAAAAACCCCCCAGATTTTATTCTGCTTTTTAAAGGAAAAACCCCTATTGATTTCAATTGACATGACTTAATGGACCCTAGGAAATATCACTGATGCAGCCAACAGACTTGTATTGCATCAATTTCCTCAAAGCATGTCTGGAAAAGCCTTTCTCCCATTCCAGCCTCCCAGCCTCCCCCAGTGAGTACAACAGAAGTACTTGACTAGGAACAGTAGCTGGACTGACAGCTTTTCATTCCACAGGCTTTTGCTGCTGCATTTTAACATGACCACCACAGACAGTTTTTTTCTGAATGCCAGTTGAGGGTGCCAATTCTAAGGATACTACTCTGAAAATAACGGTAAAAAAAAAAATCTACTTCTCTGCTATAAACATAACTATATCCTTATGTCAATGTTATTTTTTGTGCTTTTTGGTGTCAAATTGGACAGCAGTGACACAAAGCCTGTAATATGAAGTAAAATGAATTCCAGATGGATTGCCCCAATTTGTTATTTTAGTAGCATTCAGAACAATTTTAATTTATTTTTACTAAAAATTGTAGCTTACAAAGATGCCTTTAATGGTTTAGCTCAGGGGTGCAAATACATAAATACATACTTGTGCTTTAAAATGAAGACCACAAAGTCCTTAAATATCAGTATTCAGATGCTGCTGTGTAAGGGATTTGGAACCTTTGGCAGTGGTCTTCATCTAAACTACACTATAATTTTAGAATTTCATTAGTTTTTAATATATGCATAAAATTAGACACATATACCTAAAATTCAGCTCCGAACATACTTTATTTGGATCCAGACATCCTTATTTGTCATTAACCATTCATCAGAAGACTCCAGTGAGGTTAATTTTGGGGCAGGTGCAACTCTGTTAAAAAGGGTACATCAAGGAAGAGGGAGAGAAAAGATGCATTTCTCCCTTGCCTTGCAGTTACTTAGTTCTCTTGGAGGAAAGGCTCTAAGGTTGTGATCTCTGTTTCCCAGGAATATTATACATTCCTTTCAGGGTATGAGATATAGAATCCAATAACCTTTCTTGATCAATTGAATACACTAATCTCTAATTTTTTTTTTTTTTTTTTAATTTAGATGAGTTATGGGTCTCCAAAGGCTAACATATGTCTAGTTGAGACAGACTGAACCTCATTCTAAAAAGTGGAACAACTGCAGTGGATAAACATTATTGTCTGACTTGTTATGTGCAGTGAGATTTCTTTTGTATCAAAAGAGAAGACAATGAAGATAAGTTGAATATTGATTGAACTTGGTTGTTTCTATAAATTAGAAGCTATGCATGATTTCACATGTGATTTCCCAGATGAGAAAACTGATTATTTAATGATAAAATTCAAGAATACAGTTACTAGGACAAATCAAGTGCATCAGGTTAAACATGGCAGGTAAAACTGCTTGAAGTTTGCCATACCAAGTTTGCCATACAATATTGGACTGGACATCAGAGCAACTCCCAGAACAAAAAAAAAAGAAATTCAGTCCTCCAGATACTCTATGTAACATACTCTGTATGTATGTTACACTCTCCTCGATAATATTTTTATTGATGTGGATTCAGAATTATTTCACCCCAGGTAAGAGCTTAGGTACATATCCAGTAACTGAATTTCCTAATAGAGTTAATGGAGAGAAGTATGACCCTCCAAAGAGTAATTTAGCATATTGCAGATCAACCTTACCTTCTGGAAAAGACCCATCTTTTTCCACTAACTGCATGAGCTGCTTAATAAGACCAAAATATTAATTAAAGCATTATAGGTGCCTGAATTTAGATAAGATGAACATATGCTTTGACTCCTACAATGAATGTAGTGACACAGATGTGGTTAGGATGTTATAAATGCTGGCATTTCCATGCTGTTTCATTTACAAACATCTTGTATTATTGGTGGAGTATGTGATAGTTTGATAGTCTTTGAGCCAGGAAAGTTATTTTCAGTCACAATGCTGGTACATTATGTATGGTGGCAGTATGTGTAGTGGGTAGTGGCAGTAAATATTTTCCTGCCTTTGCTAGTTATTTGTCTTAGCTCTCAACTGCAGAGAACCACCTACTCAACTGCAAGAATAGTTCAGTCCCTATGCAATTGAGTCTTCACTGCAGACTCTGGGACCACCAGCAGGGTCCAAATATCTGAGCTCCAGATTGTCTACACAGTTTGCCAGTTACTATTTACTTGCTAGTCAAGTAATTGCATGCTTCATGTCTTGTACTAATAAAGACATTTAATCCTATTTACTTCATTTAAAAAGAAAAAAAAAAAAAAGTTGCAGCTCACATCCATGACAATGTTATTAGAATATATGTCAATCAGTTTGGTTTTAGGCCAAAGGAAGTTACAGATACACCATTATTTCTACTAATTGCAACTAAAGTACTTTTCAAAACCTCATTAAATGCTAAGGAAATTGCCATCAGAAATTACAGTGGTAACTCAAGTTTTTGTAGCAATTTCAATTCACTTGCAATTTCAATTTTTTCAGTCAAGTGAGTTAGAAATTACCAGGCTTGCTGTTAAGGCTTCCAGGGAAACAGGTATGTGGCAACACTTGCACAGTCAAAGAAGTCAGAAAAGGGCTCTGCTTTCAATTTTACATCTGTGAAATCATTCCTAAGACTCTCAAATAAGATCTCAAGACCACATTTAGAGGACAGGTTAATGGCATTGTTCTTGCATAATAGCCTAGAAATATTTAAGATTAGAAGCACGATTTCTTTTTCTTAAATATGCAGATATATGGCTAATACCTTAAAAAATCTGACATTAAAGGTAACCCATCCAGCTCCAGAAATCTGATATTTAGGTATATTCTGGTTGTCTAATCTAAAAGAGGGAAGTGAGTCTTTCTAGGAAGATAGCTGTTCTACTCCACATTGTACAAGTCCAACATTGCTGAGATGAATTGTGTTCTAGAGTGGCTTTTTTCTCTTCACTGGTTTTAAAAGATGCCCTCATGACAAACGCAGGTAGAGCTGTTGGTACAAGAATTTTCTAACCCTATTTACAGGCATATTATTGATAAAATCGATTTCATTGCTCCCAATCCACAGAGCTCACTTGCAATAACAAAGTTAAAAACTGACTTTATCTGATGGTCCATCTGTCTTTAAGATCTTTGGATTTCAGAATCTGCTCACAGCCCATTGATAGGATCATTATCATCGTGGTACACAGACTATGTTTTTTGATGCGTTTTCCTACTTAGCACTCTCTGTTAAGTACTTTGGTTTTTCTCTCCAGTCCTCTCAGATTGCTTACATTATCAAACCAACACTAGAGAAGCTATAAAGCATCTGAATAATTTCCACTATGATTCTGTGGTAAGTAAACAAAAGTTTGCTGTCCTGCCACATATAGATTAAACTTCAGGTTTTACCCAGATGCTCATTGTCACCTATTGATGCATAGCTGAGCTGCTGTAGCATCTTCTGTGCAATACTTAAAGAAAAATTTCCATATCCCTTTCAGTTACTCTGTTAAAACATTTGACACAGTGTGTCTAAGAATAGGAGATCAAAATATCTGAAAACATGGTGATTGAAATTTAGTAATAAGTATCAATCTGCCCAAACTAGAACCAGAACTTTAGGAGGCAACTTTAACATTCCTGCGCCAGTTTGCATTATTGTTTGAAATTTTGATCTGAGAAAACAAAATGAAGGAGCAGAAAGCTTTTTTGTTCAGCACTTCTTAGCTGTTACTCTGGTTATAGGATAATATTCCAAGGAAATATTTCAAAGGCTCTTACAGACTATCTTCCAAAAAGTGTCTTTCAAAATTCCCTCGACAGAATATTCATATTAACAATACATTAGTGAACATAACTTACATGTGTGGTGACTTTATATTGTAGTCTTAAAAGTCCAGTTGCTGATGACTCTTCAGATCACCTTTAACATCTGAAATCTCATCAGAGTAAACAAAATAGGTTCAGCAATCACCAGGGGTAAAAAGAAATCAATGAGGCCAAAGCTAAGCCTATCACACCAAATAGTGAAATGCCTCTGACAGCCACAGTTCCTGCTGAAACCACATAGTGTCTTGAGGTCTGCCCATGGCTGGTCCACAGACAGCAAGGGGGATGCTATTAAAACCGTTAGAAGTTTGGCTGATTATGGAAAATAATTGGTTAAAACCCAGTCTCCCTCAGTGCTTGTGAATAATCTCATTTCAATGAGGAACAGATCACACAACTTCACACAACTTGACCCTGGATTACAATTTGCCAAGGCTTCAAAAGTTAGGCAGCCTATGAAAGTGTTCTTAGGAAACTCAGAATGAGAACCATTGCTTCTGAACCAGCTCGAGGATTTCACAAAGCTTCCCTTCCTCCTGGCCTGTTCAAACCCTCTGAACTGGCCTGTGAAGGATTTCAGATTCCAGATCAAAGTGTATTTTCTGTACTGATGAATCTATATATCCACACAGGTTTTAAAATAATTAAAACTGTCTGGGAAAAAAATAAATTTATATACACGGACTCTTAAGAAACAAGGAAGCTAGAAGCTCAGCAATACACAGTCTCATCTAAAATGTTGTAGCCTCTTATGTAGAATTTTTACAATTATCACATAAGAAAAGTTAAAGTATCAATTCCAACCATTCCTTTTATTGAACTAGTTCTCTCTGAAATAGATTGATTTTATTTCTTTTTCAAATCAAAGTAAATCTATATTTATGCTATCATGGTAATTCTTCTTGGATTTATGGCTGGTATCATTTTACTCTACAAGAACTCACTTCAATGAAGTAGTTGTTTTGAACCAAGCATCTTTTTAGTTTAAAGACACTAAAGAGATACTTCTTATCATAAAATATATCAAGCCATCAAGTTACATTTGAGAAGAATTGTTTCAGTGGACTTCATTCCTTTTTAATTTTGTAGGTCTGACCAAGAGATTAATAATTATAAATTATGTCCATAAATTTAAGAGTAAAATTTAAATTGATATTTTCTTGTCCTTCTTGTCAGAATGCATTTCCTTCAGAGAGAAGGATTTTTGAGGCTGCTTTGTGGGTTTTTTTTAATACCATAATAATCTCAAAACTAGTATCATTGAGGCAGTAGAGTCTACTAATTACTGGTATAGAGATACTCATAAATTTTTATAATTTTAATAGTGCAAAGCTTGTGCAGAAATCTCAAGTTTCACTTCATTTTATTTAGTCAAGACCAATAATCTTATAATTCTAAGGAGACTCTGCAAGCACAAACAGAAGCAGCCAGCTGTAAAGGAGCTGTGCTGAAGCAGCAGTGAGGAAACCTGTCACCAAAATACCATAATGCTTTTGCCAAAGCCTTCAGGCAACTTCTCCTCTTTCAGGCAACCACTTAGTTTTGAAATGCCTGCTTTGTGCTAAAACTGCCATATCATTAAATCAATCTCTGTTTTGGTCTCAACTATTCCAGTTATTAAAAGATATAATCAACATCTTTGATGGATTAAGTAATGATCCAATAAAGCTGCATTCGACCTAAAGATAGATTTTAACCATGTAACTTCTATGTTGAAGAGTTCCTTTACGAGAAAAAAGGAATGGAAAAAACATACCAATTGGTTCTAATTAGTCTATACCTGTTGCAAAATTGAGTGAGATAATCTCTTTTATTAAAAGATGGTGAATATTCAAGATTTAAATCCTTCAAAATACAGGCTAATGCAGGTATCACTGTAATCAGAAGCACATGATGATGGAGAAAGCCATATCCCTAAACTTAATTAAGTATAGACATAACAAAGAAACATTTCTAAAAATACTTTTTATTTTCGCTTGAGGCACTAAAATTAAAATAGCAATTACAATATAGACCTAGCAACTGTCTGCTAGTTAAAGACGATATTGCAAAATAACCCTGAAATATCTGTACCTAATGCTTGCCTTCATGTGTAAAGAATGAGCTGCCTATTGGACTTCAAATGGGTCTTTAATAACTGAGAGTTTCTCAGAGGAATGAAATATTTTGACTCCTTTCTAAAGGGATAAAACACTGTGCATGTTTAATTATCATTCTAGAAGCTGAGAAACTAAAAAAAAATTAATTGAAATGAAGAAGAGTATAAAGCAAATGTGATTAAAACTACAAAAATGTCTATTTTCATGATACAAGGGAGGTTTAAATCACATACGAGAATAGTTCTTTCCCTTAATTTTCCTTAATAACTGTTAATCTCTATATCTCTTGTTAGCTTTAATTTGAAGATAACTGAAGTTCTTTTACAGAAAAAAAAAACGTAACAGCATATGCATCAACTATTTCTAACTGTATATATATTTAATGTGATTTAATAATTCTTTTCACATCTATAGGCTATCTTGGATGTTCACTGCTGCATATCTAAGGTATTTAAATCACTCTTCCATACTATGTCAAGGCAAGGAGCATAGCAACTCAACCTCATCCCTGCCTTTCAAATTTTGGAGCATGCATGAGCCTCTCATTTTTCCTTGAGGAGGGACAAGAAGTCAACCCAGGGACCTTGGATGACAGAAGAAACTGTTAATTTCTCCCCCACAGACCCGAAGGATGGACAGAATAAGAATCTGCTTCTAAAACCATGAAATGATATTGCTCTTCAGTCAGAACTTCTGCTCCTGCAGCTGGCTGCACCAACTGCCCCAGACATATCTTCAGCTAAGAAAGTTGTTCATTGGTTTATATGCAGAACACTAAATATTGCTATTCCAGTTGAACACTATAAATACACACAATTAAAAATTGAAATAAAGGAAAAAAAAACCAAAACATTCTTGTTCATAAAACTAAAGCATTATCTTTTGTTAGTTTAGACCAGTGCCTGTCTTCGTATTTTTCTAAATGTTCTCCTATCCTTGAATTTTCTGCCATGTTATATCTTTTTAAGAATTTAAAATGTATCCAAAAAATAGACAATATGTGGCTATTATCTTTTCTAATAATTTTTAATGTAGGGTTAGAGCACTTGCCTGCAAATTCCATTATGGGATTAAATCATTGATTTACCTCAGTGTAATCTGCACCCTTCCTATTTTCATCTCTGCTTTTATGCAACTTTTAGTGGTAAAATCATGCTAATATCATCAGATAGTGAGTTAATAAAGGCTTATGTCCCTTAATGCTAATTGTCTAAAAATTAGATTTTCAGTCTAAGCAGGTACAACTCTGTACATTTAACAACAACAGGGAGTCACTTGGAGATGGAAATTCAGCTCACATCTCACATGAATTACCTTTGAGAGAATTTATTTTTTTCCATAGGTCATAGAGAAAATCTGAGGTGAAGAACTCTTAAAATAAAGTTAGGTGTGATGACTATATGCCTTAAACATATTTGAGAGTAGTCTTTTTCTCCTCTGTGAGTTTTATAGTTGCTTTTGACAAGCTTTGCTTTCTAAATTACTTTCTTATTATGCTATTGGAGAATTTTTACTATTATCATTAAATAAAAGTTTAAAAAATAATGGGTTTATTATAGGAAGTTATTTTCTCCAGTATGCAGACAATGGCACTTTTTGAATAAGCTTTCTTTTTAATATTTTCTAGTTTGCATGTAATGCACAGAGCACAGTTTTCTGACAACAGAATTACTGCAGATGGTGTAAATCTGAAAAAAAAATTCATCTACAGTATTTAAAGAACAACAGTTATGATTTAAGATCATAAGTGCATTAAAGTCTTATATATTACTGAAACAGATCCTGATACATCTGTGATTTGACTGAGAACATTATCTCACAAATTGGTCATTAATTGCTGTTGAAAATCAATTCACTGAAATAATGGCTTGAAAGTATTGCTGAATGATCTGTCATGAAGGATATATATGAGTGAAGAAAAAATGCTTTAATTTCAGATGCAATTTATAAGTTATGTCTGAGCTGCCAATCACATCTAATAGTCAGGGCACCTCTTCCAGTGGCTGGAAATCCTGTCAGCATTTTCACAAGTGGAAAGTAATTGAATTAACTGCAAAATGCTAACATTATCCCTTTTCATGCGCACTGAAAAGAAAAAAAAATTACACATCTTAGAAAGACCGAAATGTTTTAAGACAGAAGCAATTAGGGGGCACAACAGCAGACTGACCCCCTTTGAATTCTAGATTGCATGGAACTCTGCTGCGTTATATGAAGGAGCTAAAAGTATGGGCATTAACTTGCAAGAGAGAAAACCCCAGCAGGGACCTAAAACTGTGTCTCACAGAAGTCAAAAGCTTCTGCAATTGACTGGAAGAGGATTAAGACCTGCTACTCAGCACACAATGTATACAATGTGTACACTTTTCTATCTATATATCTATACACACACACACAACCATAATATTCAATATATTAAATATTATAAGCCAGTATTATGTAAAATGTTAGCAGGCTCATTGGCACTAGGGTTAGTCATAATGAGCTAAGAAAAGTAAGATAAACAGATGCTAAATTTCCATAGGGACTTTCAGCTGTTTTCTCAGCATAATGAAAGGGGTGCTTTTATCTTTTCTGTCCCTTAGTAGAGGTACACAGGAATAAAAAATATTACTTTTAATTACCATAGCAAAACCATAAATAGATGTGTCCCATTGTATCTATATTTCACTCTCCTTCATAACACCTCATTAAATTACATGATATATTAAAAAAATTAATTACTTAATATACTTTGTTTCTGTCTTCACCTAACATAAATGAAAGATTTATTTGTAAGTTTATTGGATGAAAACATTTTCTGATTGAAATCAATAGGAGTTAGGTCCTATTAGGACTCACTTGATCATAATTTCACCTGCAAGTGAGGACCAAAAAATATTTATTATGACTATTTATTTTGACGTCTTTCATTACACAGGGCGTAAAATTTAATGAAGCAATTTCTGCATCAAGCTTAATAACTTCCTGATGAGCTTTAGTACATGACTTAGAGAAACACTCAGCTATAGCTGCTCCATCACTTTGGTTAGAAAATTCTCCAAACGATTAATTATTCTCATTATTAAAAAAAAAAACCAGTCTACATTATTTCCCATCCAAATCTGTCTTATTATGCCTTTTTCTGTTACATTGTCTGTGTTTTAAAAATATAAATTACCCTGTGCTGGCAATTTTGGAAGGATTTCACATGAACTCAAGAAAAACAACAGTTTTTTTTTTCTTTAACTTTACGTGGCCATTCAGGCATGGTGATGGGCAAGATGCCATTAGATATTTTCCTAATTAACACAATTTAGTCTCAGTTGAAGACATAAATGTTCTCTGAAGCAAAGATGACAAAAGCAGGCTAAAAGAGCAAATTACACGAGTGAGCCAAATTGATTCTTAAGGCATAAGACAAGTTGTGTGTGTCAAATAAAGTGAGAGTCAGACAAGTCAGAATGGCTCTTTTCAAGTAAAGAAAGAAAAGAAAGAATTATGCCTTTTCAAGTGAAAAAAGCACCATAAAACAGTACTGCTGCATGGACCAAACAAACTTAACACAGGTATGTCTTAAAATGTAAAGGGTAGAATAAATAGCAGAATCATCAGTATGATTCAGGGAATTAGTAATTTCCAAAGGGGAAATCTGGATTCAAAATTTCTATACTTTGTCTCAGACCCTTAAGAGATGGTAGCAGCCATAAACATTTTGCTCATTCAAGTTGCCAAATACATTAAGGAGTTTACAAATTGGTGAGCAATGAATTTGATTCAGTGCCTCCAGCTCAAGGCTAGCCTACAAAAAGCATGTCTTCATGGAGAAAGAGGCAAAAGAGAAGAACACAGATGCTGAGAAGAATGAAAAGGGAAGTCATCCTGTGTTTCACTGAAGCCAAGGACTAGTGTTCCTTGACAAAAAAACTATGACATGACCTAAGTATTCTCTGCATAGTCTAAAGAGATCTGATATTTCTGATCACAATCTCTTTTTCATCAGCAACTGGGGGTTTAACTTTCCTGCACAGTCTTCAGGACAATTTGTCCTTGTCACCTGCTCTTATTTTCTAAAAAACAAACTCCGTATAAAGCTGTTTCAGACAGGAGAGATGTGAAGGATTTGTTTACAAGCTCATAATCAACAGCATATGAACTCTATAGTGAGGATAAAGTTACACATACTAACCTCTTGCCTTATTCATGAAGATCTGAAGTTTGGCCTGTGATATAAACTCTCAACATGAATGACCTTGTGAGCCATAATTAAAATTCCTTGAAACAAAGATTTTCAAAAGTTTTAATAGTTTGCAGCCCTGGCATGTGTAGCCTGTGGTACCAGGACTGAGGTGAACTGACTACAGCTGATATCTCACTACAGCAAAACATGGGGATGAGATACAAAGTTTTGACTTGGGATAACTGATGTTTTCATCCATTGGTGTCAGCTTTTTGCTTACATCAAAAGAAAGACCAGAAAGAAAAGTGCAGTTACAGTTTTCTTTCCTTTTAATTCCTTGAAGGCTAACGAAAATTAATCTTTACACAAATATAAATGAAAAATGTAAACTCGGTTTGGTCCTAGTAAATCATATTACAAAAGACTTTTAGAAATTGATTCTACTTAAAGGGGACTACATCTGTTCTGATTTCAGGAAGGGTGGAAAACCTTCTCTTTTGGAAACATTTTCATGTATATTAATACTACAAACAGAAGCGTCTTTCTACTTTCTCGAGGAAGCTGAATGTTACACTTGAAGCATACTACACAGAATTTAAGCTATGAATGCATGTATTATACTTCCCATTTCTCCAAAAGAGGAATTTTTTCCCCTTGGAGGAGTGTGGACACTCCTCCCACACTCCAAAGCAAAGCTGGCTGAAACCTCAGTGCTGAGGAACAGAACCATGTTTTAATGGAAAACTTCCTTATAGAAATGCAAATTTCTTGCTTTGAACTTCTGATATATGGGAAACATATATCCTTTAAATAATGACCATAAAAAAATAACTGATATTGAACTTCTGTTTTTTGTGTGAATAATATTTTTACTGCATTAGATTCTTCTTTTTTAGTTAAGTACAAACATGTTAATGATAAAAGTATACATTTCTAAAAAGGGGAAACTAAAGACAGAATAAATATTGTGCATTAACTAGTGAATGAAAATCTCTTTACAACATGTGCACAGGATTCTAACTCTGAGCAAATGGTACAGTGCTTGCTCACAGCACAGGAACAATTACTGAAGGGGTTTTATGAAAAGTGTGTATTTAAAGAAGAATGAAACTTTATAAACCAAAAGTGTAGCAATATGTATGTATGCATATATAAATATATCTCAATGTATGCATGTGTAAAGACAAACATCAAAGAAATGTGTGTCTATATACACACTACATTATTAAAGATATAAACATATAAACACATTCATACACTGTTATCCTCATCTTAACTTTTATTTTCATCTTACTGTTTCAGAAGAATATATGAGCACTGGAAAATGAGGCTGGCAATTAGTTCACCTTTTTCTAATGCCAAGTTGTTGTTTTTAAAAATGTGCACCTGGAGCCCAGTGCCTCACTGCTGCTGGCAAAGTTCTCATTCAATTTCAAGAGCATTAACTTATTACCTGATGCTGGATTGTATCAGCTCAGGGATACACTTTCCTACTATTTTACTAAAACCACGATTGAATCTATAGGAGTTCTTCTCCCAAATCACTGAACTTTTAATGCTTGAAATTCTGCTATATCAAGTAGTTTTTGGTTGTGCTGCCGAGAGTGTGATTACAGTGAGAGAGGGAAAAGCTAAAACATCTTTTCCCTGACTTGATGTAAAAGCAGAAAACCAGGTGGACAAAAATAATAAGATGTTTTTAGGACTATGAATAAAAATAGAGAGGTACAAGCTCTCCATATTTTGCTTCTTTTACCAAGGCAATTATTCAGTAAGGCAAAGAAAAAGATTGCCACTGGTCTTTTGTAGGTGTATGCTCTGATTGGTATGAACAGTCTTATTCAGAACACTAATTAAGCATAATTGCCATCCTAAGGAAGAATGGATGGAGCTGAAGGCATTTATCACAGATAACTGTGGGGGCAAAAAATATTTCCTCTCTAGCTATATTCACGTTAACATTTTAACTTTAGTAGAATATTTGAAGATGAACGCTTTTCAACAGAACTTGAAATACAGGGACATGTGAAATTCTTCACTGGAGAAGAGTAAAGCTGTAGAAAGAAGTATTTCTGCTCCTTGGCAACACCTTGCTGCACTGCCACTAAATGAGTGTTTAAAAGGGTTACACCTGACAGGTATTCAAGAGTGAAGCAGTAAAACTACAAACTTTCTGGAGTTAAGAACTACATCTTTATATTTCTATTGTAATGCATACAGTTTCTGTTGTACTTCCCACTGTGAGGTTCATGATGAACATAATGGAGGGAAAGAAGCAGAATCATGATCTCAGATTTGCTAATGACCTCATCGGAGTTACTTTACATGCCCTCAATTCAAGCTGAAAGCACTAGAAAATACAAACATCATTAAGATTGTTACCCTTTGCAAACCCATACATGTAAACTCTAATCCTCAGGACTCACTTTGCTGTTGAAATAGATTATTCCTTTATTTTGACTCCAAGCAGGAGGCTGCAAGTAACTCCTAGGCAGCCCAGGGAAACACTGTGAGTCACAGACCTCCATCTGAGTCATAATTCCTCCCTTGCTTCCTCCTTTCACCCTCAGCCTTTCCATTTGCTTATGGTCTTCTCCAGAAATAAATTCCTGTGCCACCTCCATGCCAGCTCAGCTACACTGGCCAGCAAGAGGAAGAACTGAGCCAAAGGCAACACTAATTCCCAGTTTCCAGGGTGTTACCCAGGATGGGCAGGCAGCAGAAGCTGCCCAGGGCTCCAGGCAGCCCTGCCAGTCTGGGAGGCTCATGGAGGAATACAAAGCAGTTGTGGCTTGTCCTGTGTTTACCCCTTTATGTGGGCATTTCACCCTTGTTCTTAACCTAACCACTCTTGTTGAGACAAAGATCCAGGATCCAGATGAAACTCTAAACTGCACATGGGTTTCAGTGATTCAAGAAGTAAAAATATTACTGATATATAAATAAACAAGTACGACTAGCTACTGGCAGCAAGTCTCCCAGGGGACTGATACTGGCTAATAGGCTTCCAGATGGAAGAAAAAATTAGTGTCCAGGCACTGTCTGATTTAATTCGTTTATTTGTTCTGTTTTCTCATTTGTCAGCAAAAGCAAACTTTCTTTTACAGAACAGGCCTGCAAAAGCTGAAAATCTTCAAAGCAATTAAAATTGAACTTCTAAATCACCAAATCCCCAGACTGAGTCAGTTACAGAGAAGAAGGATCTGTCTCTCCCAGACTCATATTTTCACTGCAAGAGTTGATTTTTAAGGCTCTGAGAATAACCTATTAGAACCACTTATAATACATTAACATTCTCACATACTTTTAAATTACTTGGCTCCTGTTCAGAGTTTAAAATAGAAATTGATGTGAGAAGCAAGGCAGAGTTGCAGCAACCTCAGAGAAAGCTAATTCAGCGCTACAGTGCAGATGATACATGCAGTTTTTATTAGCTGTGTAATAAAATTCTGCAATGAAGATAACATTTAAAGCAATAATTAGAAATTCAGTCTGAAATAATCAAAGTTGGTTTGCTGACAACTCATGAAATATATAGAGGATTTCAGGATATCCAGAATTTCCTTAGCTAGGACATTGCTGTAGTTTTCAGGTTGCCATATGCTAGCCTTATTTTCACCTGTATCCTCTTCTTAATGATTTAAATGTTTAAGTGATCACTGCAGTGGGAGGACAGACAGGGGATCTCAACACAGTATCAAAATTCTCCACTGGAGGTGAAGGATAAAAGGTTGAATTGCCACCAGCCAAAGAAGGAAGTTTAGTTCAGACCTCTTATATCTCAAAGAAAATATGTTCTACATATTAAGTTAGGTGGCAATGAAGCTATGACAGGAGAGAAAAACTGATACCTCATCTCCTGTTTAAAAAGTAGATGATCACCTTTAAAAAGTAAAAAGGTTAATAGTTCTGTCTTGTAGATGTCTGAAACTTTAAATTACATAGGGACTGGCACTATAACTTTGCCTCTTTTCCCTATCTACCAGCTCAGTGCAGCTCCTCAGTTTGTTTCTGACTTTAAAGATTATGTTTTGCAGCGTGTTGTCAGTTCACTCTCTGCTGAAATATGTAGCTTTCACGTGGAGGGGACACTGAAGGCAGAAACAGGGCCTCAGTGGTTATTACAGAGGATGTGAGTATCAATTACATAATGGAACGCCTGAATTTTTATTGAATGAGCCAGTGTCTTGAGATGCCTTCATCCTTTTTATGGCCCATTCTCCCATATCTCACCTTGTGGAGATAGCAGCAGACACAGTTTATTCCAGGTTTGTTCAATTCAGATTATGACAAAGAAGCAGGATTTGACTTCTTTGTTTTTCTGGTACTATCTCATATTTGCGTAAATACCTTCTAAAATCAGGATTTCAGTAGTTGCTGATCCTAATGAGGCATCTGTTCATGAAAGAGAAGATAGAATGAACATAAGAAAATTCATCCTAACAGTTATTTAATGATCCTGCTCCTTACTGTATGATATTTTCAATTTATTTCTTTATAGACAGTTACTTTCCAAGATTATGCCCTCTATGATTTTTTTTTTTGACATTTCATCTCTCCTCAAGTGTAGATTGTTCCTGATTATCATGCAAAGTTCATGGGGAGGTAAGGCAAATAAACAAACACAAAAGTTCAACAAATGGAATATAATATTTTCCATGTCCAATTTTATGTAAAATTGTTGATGGAATGATTTGCAAAGAAAATAGGTTGCATTTGGGGATTTTTTAAATAACACTTTGTGACTTAAAAATAAAATAAAATATGAAGGTCAGCAAAAAAGTAAGAGTTTTTAATTTAAAGCTCTTGAAACTGGGCTGAGATACCACAAAATGTCTCTCTTCAAAATTTTTAATGCATATCTTAAAGATACTGTCCTTGGCAAAGTCTGTTTGCTTTTCAAACTGGAAATGGCTCTGTCTCAATGAAGGTAGATGCTCTGCTAGAAAATATTTCTGTAATAAGAAACATACAAGCTTAGCTCATTGTATCTGAAAGTTACTGGAGCTTGGCGAGATCCATGGAGTTGAGGCAGTATGGGGGAAGGATTTCATGGGCTGCAAAAGCTGTTTAGCTAGGAAGGGAAAGGGACTGAGACAGGAGATTCTCAAGCTCTTGTTGCTTGTCTATAAGTTAGACAAGTGGCTAATAATAATATTTGAGATGTGGCACCAGCATGGGTAGCTTAAACTGACTGACTTTTCACACTTGCTGTGCACAAGCATGCTGTGGCTTGACCTCTGCCTTGAAGAGGGCACTAAAAATTATATAAATGCAGCAGACACATTGGTTTTCCAAATGAGTAAACCAGGCAGATGGCTTATTTAATGAGAAACATTATTAATGAGTGTTGTACATCTTCTAAAGTGCTCTGAGATCTCCAAGGGAAAAGCAAACTCTTAATACAAATAATTGATACAGAAATTAATATTTATAATAGCAAAGTATAATTTAAATCAATTTAATCTCCATTGCCACTCAAAGAATGGCCAAAGTATAGCATTATGAAATAATGGATTTTCCTTCTGACCATAAGCACCCCTGTCATTCTGACAACATCAAATTTTCAAATCTTTCTCTTGCTTGAATAAGGCCACTTATGTATAATTTTGCACTCTCTTTTTATATATCCACTTTTCATATGAAATGTATTTCCATTCCAACTAAATTTTAACCACAGTAAATAGTCTTTTTAAAAATCTTTTTTCTCTCATGTTGCTTTTTTAATAGGCTGTTTCTTTCACATATGAGCAATAGAACTTGAGATATTTTCCAATTAGTAGTCAAATCTTATTCCACTCTAAACTTTCCATGTTCCTAACTGTTATTTCTGCCAAATGGAAAGAGTAACTTTCAGATCTGATTAAAGGTAAAGAAAGAACAGTATATTATTGTGTTAAAAATGAATGACTCAAAATCAATGTGGGTGATGTCAAATGGCTCCAAGAAATTTCAGAAAACCATACATGTGATTGTATTTGGCCTTCTGTGCTGTGCAATTAAAAATTCAGAAACTAGATTTTTAACCCTATTTTATCTGTATAAATCATACAGTAGCACTCATGTCTGTGCGGTAGTATGTGCTGCAGACAGCTCAATTGTTTTTCAGTATGCTTAAACCAATATGAGTAAGGAATTTGACCTTTGCATATAAAAACTGATTTAAATTCTCAGAAGAATAACATTATAAAGCTAGGTTTCACTAGATTACAAGATCAGAAAAACTAGAGACATCTCATTAAATCCTATGGATGATGGCAGAATAGTAGTAAATTTCTCTAATGCTTATTTTTCCAGCAAGAAGGGGCAGTATAAGGATATGCAACCAAAACTGAGTTTAACACTACAGATATTTTCAGACAAAAGGCAAGCTGTGCTCCCTGGAAACAGAAGAATCTTCCTACAGATTTATACAAATGTCATCCCAATCTCACTCACATCCATACTAGCTAAAGTCAATAATATCTTCAAAAATATTAATACGTAAAGACATATAGATATGCCAGACTGTTGTAATTCAATTAATATTAGAAAAGCATTGTGCTGTGCTTGAAATTGGTGTGTTTATGAATATTTTATACAAAATTTATATATAATTTAATATTTAAAGCACTTTAGGGAGAATGATAAATAGGAGTTGTGCTAGAATATATTGCCAGATATAAGCCTAGTCATTTTTATAGCTGTTTTTTAGTTATTCATACTTTTCTCATAAGAAGGTAATTAAATATGTTGTTAAACTTCTCTGTGTGGAGCAATAAATTAGAATTATACTTAAAATAATAAAAAAATGAAGTACTTCATTTGAAGAGTTATGAAAAATCACCTGAAAATCACCTGTTGCTCTCCTCAAATAGAAGTATATCTCAAAGGGCTACATTATGTATCATTTGAGAGGTACGTGGGTACTTTCAGAAATAACTCATTGGGAGAATTAATAGTCAATAATGGGATTTTCAAAGGGTTTAAATGGATTAGATAAAGTCTTGGTCGCTGAAATCTCACATCCTTCATTGAAAATGTCAGCTAACGTCAACCTTTCAGCAATAAAGTCACACATGCACTGTCACTCATTTATGGTTATATTGTATTTAGTTATAAGGTACTTGAGCCAAGCATGAATCTGAGCATTCAAACAGAAACTTCTTTAAAAATGCAGGTCACTAGCCAAAGGAGTAAGTTAGTGTTTAACTAAAAGTAAAATGGCCAAATTAAAGAAAAGTTTATTTTAACTTTTAAAAGTTTTTTTGTTTTCAGGTTATGTTCGCCAGAAAAGAAACAAGTTGCTTTAATTTCTTGGTGAAAAATATATTTATTATTTTTCATTTAGTAAAAAAAATTCCATGAAGAATTCCACTTCTCAGGTACTTCCATAAAAAATCCTTTCCACAAATGATTTCCAAATCAATTCATGTTCGCATTTACTGTTTATGAAGCTTTAGATCAGTAAGGATGACCACAGAGATAACTAGCAGAGTTATCAGTAATGTAAATTGATTGAGTGGAATTGCTAGTTAAAATTCTGTGATATTCCAAACATGGCATCTTAAGCTCTGCATTTGCAATTATACCTCTATTTATGTAAGACTTTAATTTAGAATATAATTGGGAATGGTGCTAAAAATGTTAAAGCATAATGGGATGGATCCCAGAAAGCTGTTCAGTTGTTATATCAAATATCAAGTCACACTGATGCTTCATGAAAATTGAATGTCTACAGAGTTCCCAGATATAACCAAACTATTAAAATGATAGTTGCTTTTCTGAATTTAAAACTAATTGCTCATTATTAAATATCTCTAAGTATCTTAATTAGGCATACTTACATATGTTTCTAAAGAAAATATATCCTGGAAATCTCTTTCTTTTAAATTAAGGAATACTGCTGAATCCATGCTTCTCCCTGGTCTCTTTTCAAAAGGCTTCTTGTTTTTAATAAAACCAATGTGATGTGATTTTTGTTGTTAGTGTGTATTTTTTTCCATTTCCAATGCTTTCTAAAACAGTGAAATCCATTAAAGTCAGAGAAAATATTATGCTATATATAACAGAGTATCCTTTTTAACCAGAATCACTTTCTTTTTCCCCGAGGATAGAAAAATATGCTGCGGTTAAACAGGATAAAACTTCCTAAATTTTTTTTCTTTCTTTTTAAATTCAGGCATGCAGTAGCAGCTAAAATGATACATTTCATATGTTTGCCTAAAGTCCAATGAAAAAAAAAGTGCATCAGATCAAAACTGAGCATTAATGATGAAAGAATATCAGAACTGCCTTTATAAATTAGGAGTCTATTGACAGTGAAATTGTATTAAGCCTGTACATGCCTTTGCATTCAAGAGAGCTGGACTGAATTATACCAAATAAGAAATGTCCCAGAAATTTGAAGGATAGAAGAGAACATTATAACGATCTATCCTGACCCTGTGGGCACAGTGAAGGCTGCACTATTTCAAAAGTCAGACATATGAAAAGACCCTTTCATATACCAAGAGATATTCTCATAGGAAATGCCATATTACAGGCATTGCTAAATAAATATTGATATTTATACATAGATGTCTGTTGAGAAAGCTTTATTTAAAAATATATATAATATATAATACATAATATGCATTTTATAATATTATTTAACCAAATATATATAATGAAAGTCCAAAGACAGAATGATATCCTCACATAAGCCAACAGAAACTAACTATAATATCTTTAGGCTCTTTACATGAAAAACAACTGGAATGTGTTGAGTTCTGCCTTGGGGGGGATGAAGAACAAGTTGAGCTTATGGGTAAGAATTAAGGGGCAGGATACCAGGGGTGACACTGCTGTGGCTTTTTACTAAAGGCCACCTGAACAGAGGACCCTGATATCTGCTCAAAAGAACACAGCCAGGTACACATAGCCAGGGATGTTCAATGCAGAGCCCTGATTTCCAGTAAATGTAGTGAATGAGTCATACCCAGTTGGACTCAGGAGAATTGTTCCCTGCTGGATTAATGAGGGAGGCCAAAGATTGAGTTGAAATAACAAGCACAACACTGAACTAGGTAGCCAGGTGAGCCAGGTGTGCTGATTGCTGTGGTGCAAGAGAGTTTGGATACCTCGAGCAGATTCCAGCCATGAGGAAGGGTTGTTACTGATGATAAACCATGTCCCAGACAGAGCAGAGGCCTCCCATGGCTGCTGCAAAACCTCGTTTGAGTTTATTTAGCTAACCCAAAGCAGCAATCCTCTATGCCTACCACTTTCACTTAATTCTCATCCAGCACTACACACCTGGCCTGACCCAGCACATCTCCACAAGCCTAAGAAAGCTGTACGTGTACTGAACCTGTACTGATGTAGAGCAGTAAAACCAGCGTAGATCACTGAAGTTTTGGATGATACATCAATTTACACTGAGTTATATTGTAAACTCCTGGTGGTGTAGTGGTTAAGCACATGGCATAGCAAATTGCTGAGGCTCGGGTTCGATCCCGGCCAGGCTGCTCCCCGGGCAGGCAGTTGCTCGTCAGCCCTGCAAGGGGGCAATCTGCCTACGTCCTGAGGAGGAACTCACTGCCACTGTCCAGAATCGCTTTGGCCTGGCAGATTGAACCTCGGGATTAAAGGGTTGGCTCAGATCTGCGTGCCCTGTGTCTCACCTAAAAAATCCAGTGCGCAGGCTAGGAGGTCTGAAAGGAAAGAGGCCTCCCCCGGATCTTCGTACGCGAAGGCTGGCCAGCAAAAAAAAATATTGTAAACTGCAATGTATTGGGAATTTGAATACAATCTGATTTGCACTGAGTGGCCAAGATAGTGAGTTTGAGTATACTGAAGCTGAGCTCTGGGAAACACCAGTATTTGGCAAAAGCAGAGAAAGTGTAAGTAGGAACTTATGCACATGTACCTTAATAAGGAAAACTTTAATTCCTGGATTATTCAGTATCTCAAAGCAAAAAGCTACTCTTTCACAGAGGAGAAAATTTTGCTGCTGTTAAAATATTTGCTTCATGAATATGTGTGTAGTCACCCTGGAAAAAAAGATGTTTGAAGTATGATGATTGAAATGCCAGGTGTAGACTAGACTCATTTTACATAATAGCATTCATTAAGGAATAAAACGATCATCATTGTCATCATCAGTCCTAATTCCTACTCTGCTGCTATGAACTTTACATTGATTTATCACACAGAAGTTGCGAAACTCTTTTTTTCACCAATAATTTAATACTTAAGCCAGATCACACAATTTGTCTCAGACTCTTCATGTTTCTCTAAAGAAACAGTACAGAAATGGCCAGGTGTGGACCAAATGTGCTCAGGGATTATTATTGCACACTTGCCCAAACATCACTTTACAATCTATCACTTCAAGGTGTACAGGTTGAGGCAAGACATACTCTTATTGAAACAATTGCTGCTGCAAACCAGGTGTTGAAACCATCAATGCAAACTCCCAATATCAATGTTTTCTGCTCTGATGATCCCACTTTTGGATGGCTGTGCTGGAGACTGCAGGAATTGGAAGTACTATTGTAAGAATTCGTCTAGTCAGTTGAATAGGCTGAGTAGGAGAAGAAGAAACTGGATAGCCTTTTTTAACTGTGAACATTATGTTCTTTCTGCATATGTTCAGCTACTGATCACTGCAGGTGAATAACAAGAATTCCTGCTGGTGAAAGGCATGTTAATGAATTATATAAGGTGAAAAAAATATTATTCCACAAAATGTGGACAGAAGTGTTTATTTGGATCTGTGAGAATGATAAACAGTCCAATTTATCCATAGTGAAGTAGATAACTCTATCCTCTACTTAATTAATAGTCCAGGAAACTGGCTATACTCCAAAAATCTACTCTCTGAGGCTGAAGCACCAGGGATCTCTGCTTCTCAATTACATGTAGTGAGCAGCAATTGTTACACTCTGCAAGATTTTAGTGTCCTGCAGTCTACTCAAAACTGAAGTCTTGAAGACAAAATCATTGCTCAAATCACGGAGTGGCCTTCAGAATCTTTTGAAAGTCTGGATTTACTGTTGGGAATAGAAAGTAGTTAATGTCTCTTCTGCCAGGGTGAACTACAAAGGTTACTTGGCTAAGATGTGCTAACCTTCATATTGTAACCATTCATCTGGTTTTCAGATAGTCCCATAGGATAAGGGAATCTGGATTTAGAACTTGAAGGGGTAGTAAAATGAAAAGGAAGCCTTTTTTGAACACTGAGGTATGGTATCTATATACTGTATTTAGCTATATAAGTCTTACCTATACCAGAGTTCCACATTTCTTAATACAGTCCAAAAATCAATAAGCAATGTATAAAGCTACTTACTGGGAAGAACAGGAAAACAGCTATCATGCTTTATAAGTAGCAGAATAACAAATTTCAAAATACGATATTTAACAGAAAACATTAGCCAATATGTTTAATTAATTAAATCCAAAACATTGCAAGGTACTCAAGTCAGGACCTGTGCAGTATATAGACTTTATCTATAAAGATCATTCACATAATGTGAAAAGTGAGAATGGTTTCTATGACATTATCTTAAATCTGTATTTATTCTTATTTTTTCTTTGAACAAGAAGCCATACTAACTTATAACAAAATGTGTATTTTCATTTTCAGCAAGGTAATCACTTTTTCAAGACTGTATGTAAAAAAAAATCATGCAATGTACCTTGTTGTTATTTTCCATGGGCTGAGCTGTGTTTCACAAGGAGTAAAAACCACTCAGATACACAAATATACATACAATCCATTTAATCTACAGACAGGGGCAGACACTGATCTTTTCTCTGGTGCCTAGTGACAGGACCCAAGGAAATGGCATGAAGCTGAGTTGGGGAGGTTTAGGTTGGATGTTAGGTTTTTTCCCCCAGAGGGTGGCTGGGCACAGGAGCAGGCTCCCCAAGGTCACAGCACCAGCCTGACAGAGCTAAGAAGGGTTTGGACAATGTCGTCAGGCACAGAATGTGATTCTAGAGCTGTCCTGTGCAGGGCCAGGAGTTGGACTTAATGATCCTTATGGGCCCCTTCCAACTCAGGACATAATATGATGATACTTCAAGTAAAGAGAAACTCACATCTCTACAAATGTGAGGTAGCAAAAAAAAAAAAAAAAAAAAAAAAAAAAAAAAAAAAAAGACATTTTGAAAACTTACATTTATTACACCAAGTGAGAACTTGGCTTTTAAAGTTGTGTCAAATTCTATCAAACTATAATACAAATTAATGCAATATAATTCCTTGGTTCCAATCTGTTTTCAATGTGCTTATGTCAGTCAGCCTGAGATGACCAACTATAGATGTGGAAAGGCAGCATTGGTTTCCATTCCAGCAGTTTCAAATGGTCAATTTGTCCTAAAATTGCTTACCTCAAACTGTTTTGCCAAGTACAGAACTGTCAGTGTTAGAAATTCAGAGTTATTGGCCTTATTTAAGATGGAAGGAATATACAAAGAAAATAATATCTGAGGGATTTTTTGTAACTCTGTATTTTCCTTAGTAATATTGCTATACTTCCATTTCTGATCCTAGTTATAAATACAGGGGTAAAAACAAGGCACGAGGGAAATAGCAGAGACATTTAGATAAACTATCTAAATATTTAATATCCTACAACATTGCTGTTCTTTGTTTCGGTTTTCATTTCAACAGAGTAATCATTTTGGAGTCTGTCTTTATGTGAATCTTTGCTAACAACTGGTTTTAAAATAAGTCACTCCCTTCCTATGTTTTATTTGTGGAGTCTGTGATTTATTTGTGGAGTCTGGAGGTAAGTCCAGCCATAGAGTCCTGGTAAGGAAAACAAAGAGGCTACAACTTCTAGTGCCAAAACATTCGGAAAAAGCAACAAGTTTTCAGACACAAGACCTTTTCTTCAGGTATCTCAGATGTTACATTTCCACCTCAGATGTATGATTGTGATCTCACAGCATGGCAATTAGCATTACAGTCAGATTAAGCGAAGAGAGGAAGACAACCCAGCTGTTCCACTGACTGAGGATCTGAAAGAATAGGAAGAACACACCTTTCTTCAGTGGGTATGTGTCTGTAGCTCTGCAGCATGGGACAGCCTTTAAAAATACAGCTAGCAGAGGTCAAGATTAGGCAGATATTGATTTATCAGTTTAGATGAAACTTTTACTTTCTGTTCTCTTTCTACTCTGTTTACTTGGACCCTATAAATAACAACAACACTGCAGAGTTTCACAAAGATGTGAATAATATACCCATCATCATTCTGGTTGTAGCCTGTGGGTGATGGGAGTAAGGGCAGGCCTGAGGAGGAAACATTGTACAATTGTGCCAGAGGAAATGTGTCACAGTTGCTCAGCCTTACCCAATTACAGCACATTAATCTTTACCATGCTGAAGCCAACTTCAGTGGTTTTTTAAAGGTGGTTGCTTTGGCATTTTTTGGTCTGCTGGTTTTTTTTTTAGGGAGATGGAGAGGAGACATAATGGAATTATTTTCTCCTTTTCCTTTCATCCTGCCCCACTGAATTTTTTTCAGACGTAGCTCAGAGAATGTTCCTTTTCTCTTATAAGTCCAGCCATAGAGTCCTAAGAGCAAATCACTACAAGAACAGTTCAAATGGACTGCAGAATCAAAAGCAACCAGAAACTGGGTGTGGATTCATAAAAATCCAGAAAAATTGCTTAATCATACTAGTTCATGAATCAAAATGGAATGTTCTACCCAATTAGAATTAGTAACCACCAGAGCCTAAAATCAGCTTAACTTCCCAAACAGTAGAAATTCACCACCATGTTTATAACACCTCCAAGATAATTAATTAATTATGAACAGAAAGAAAGAAGAAATATTTGAAAGGATCACATTTCATGCTTCTTCACTAGGGCGTTAATGTGGGCTTTTCCTAAGTCCTCATTTGCATAAGAAACCTTTAGGAGTACTGCAAATCAAGGGAAAAGCCCAGTTTGGGCTGTGATATGTGAACTAGTTCTCTCCTGATTTTGAAATGAGGATGCAGTGAAAACAAAACTAATTCTGATTCCAAACCCACAAGTTGCCTCAAAATTTGGAAAAGATCACAAGAGCCTCAGCCAGCTGAAGCACTAAAACGTCAGAGGATATGTTCACAGAAGTCCTGAACACATGTTCTGAGGATTTGCTGAACTTGAGCTTCCTCATGTGATATATAGCTCAAACACATACAATACTTAATACAAATGGGATGTATATTTAAGTAGGAAGATCTTGTCCTTTCTCTTCCCCTTTTCCTACAGAATATTTTTCTAGAACTATTTCATCAATATCTGAGAGACAAGTTAATCTTAAAATTACATAGAATACAATGCATTATTCATTAGATATTTCTGAATTCATTATGCACTGATTTTAACAACAGAACAAATCCCACATATTCTTATATCATCAGTCATCATTTAAAAAATCCTTAACCAAGAGAATCTATGCTTTTAGCAGACACCAAACACAAAAGAATATTCAATTTAGAAATGCTCATCTTGGGAAAACAAAACCATGCCACTTACTCAGTAGTCATCAATGTTCTATTGTTCTGTTCAACTATGTCTCTCTCTTTCCAGATAATCCAAGGACAGAAGAAAGTTTCATCTGTTGTTAAACTCTGGATAGCCTGAACAGTGCATCAGAAATGTCATCTAGTAATTTAGCCATATAATTTTTACCCAAGAATTTAATTCCAGATTGGGATTTTCTTAGATCAAAAGTTGAATCATTTTAACCAAAAATTCAGCCACTGGTTTTCAAAGTCGCAGAGTTATCACACCATTTACTGCTACTAAAAATCTTTAGACTTTTTCCAGGTTGTAGTGGAAGTGTAAGGAGGCAAATAAAAAAGTAAGGTGCACCTCTGAAAATGGTTGAAAGGTTTGGAAGCCAAAAGTTAGACAATCTCATGGCCAACAAGCATGTTCTATTCTCAGATTAAATGTCTTAAATAACAGGTAATTTTCCAGAAAATTTTTGGAGGTATCCCCTTATCTTATTACGTTAATAGCATTACAACTGCTGCTGGTCTGAAATGCACACCAGTCAGAGGTTCTGATATCTTCTGCAGCTGATTGACAATTTGATGCCTCTGTTCTCATTGCTATGTCAATTCTTACTGAAATCCAGCTGCACAAAACTAAAAGTAACCCTAAAAGTTCATGGTTTAGGAGTACTCCCAGGAGTTACTGATATTCCAGACATCAGTACAGGCTACAGAACACAACAGTTTCCAGCTACCTATAACAAGCTGAACAACACAGAAAAAAATATTTCGAAAAAGTGTCAAAGGAAGGCAGTTAAAGCCCATTGCCAATGATTACCTTAGCTGGACTTTGTTAAATTAAAATTATAGTGTCAGCATCGCAAAGGAGATGGAGAAAAATGGGGAAGAGAGGAATGTTTATTTTGACACCAAACCTTGTCGTCAGTTTAATTCTGGTTTTTGGGATATAATAGAAGGATAGAAGAAGAAAAAAATAAACAAGTGTCTGACATTTTGTGCCAAGAGGAGCATGAAGTCTGCCTCTGGTTTCTGCCATTCTCCAGTGCTTCTTAGAAAAAAACAAACAAGCAAATAAAACAACAACACAAAAATAAACAAAAGAGGAGAAAACAACCTTAAAACCTGTATCCAAATTGTCTATCAGGAGAAAAAAATCTATTCCCTCACGCAGAGAATAGTCTATTTCCTGAATGTGATTAGGACCAGACTGACAGAGTTGAAAAGAAATGGTGGGCCTGTGTCTTTTCAAACATCACAAAACATAGAATCATAGAATAATTTAGGTTGGAAAAGATCCTTAAGTCCTTTGAGTCCAACCACAAACCAGCACTGCCAGCCCACGACTAAATCATGTCCCCAGACACTGCTCTACACACTTCTTTAGGCAGCCTAATTCAATTTTTGACAACCCTTTCTGTGTAGATACTTTTCCTGATATCCAACATAAACCTCCCTGGCACAACTAAATCCTTCACCTTGAGCTGAAAATTTAACTGTTACTTACTGTATTTCCAATTTTTTTTCAATTTCAAAAAAAAAAAAACCAGACAGTACAGAAACTCCTCTTTTTATAAAAATCTCTAAGCCTTTCTTCAGCCTAAATCCTAAATCAAGGAAGAGGCATACACCACAAAAGAACTGGTAGAAACACTTCCAGGGCGTACAAACAAGAACCTATACATAATCCAGCTGTAGAAAAAACGTATGTATATTCTAAAATGTGAGAAGTGCATTCATATTTTAAACTGATGCTTGTAGAGCACACAGAGAGAGCCACAAAGATAGGGTACTGCTTCTACTGGAGAGAATGTTAAAGGCATGGTCTTGGCTGAGATCAGTGATGCTACATTAAAAAATACCATTACATTAAAATTTATCTTGGACATCTCTTTTTGTGAACTAATTATCTGGCAAAATAAAACATCTAAAGAAGTTCTATTTTGCATGTTAAATGATTCCTTCTTGGAACGGTTTGTTTTGGAACATATAAAAGGAAGTTTCAGTCAAAAATAGAAAAAATATTTATACTTGAGACATTAAGTAATTGTGATCAAAACAGAATTAAATTTAGTTCTCTTAGAAGAGGAATAATATTTACAAAATAAATAAAAAAGAGAAAAATTAACCTTAAGATATGACATTTCAGAAGACTGTTAAAACCAAAAGCGAAACTTATACCAAAAATAAAATGACTAACATAATTTAAAGTTAACTTACATCCTTGTATTACTAGCTGGAAGCTACACAAACACATGATACTAATCATACTTATTTCTGGACCTTAAAGAATCAGGAAAATGAATTTTAAAAACTCCACTAGCAAAGCAGAATTTATATTTTTGGCAGGCTGTAAATGTGCACTTAGATGCCATGTAATTTATTAAACCATTGGAAACTCTGCTCCTGAGCCCTGCATGTGTGATTTGCAAAGCTAAAGTCAAATCTGAAGAATTTTTAGTCAAACTCCAAACCAGGTAAGTTGTCTACAGAAGGATCCATGTCACCAATATTACCTTAGAATAAATGTAAATGATCAACTAAATGTTCATTTAAACTTGTTCTTCACCACAATAATTTACTCAAATACCTTTTCAAGATGTGCTTGTTTCAAGTAATGATGATAAATCTCTGTCCTAAAGAAAAGGATCATTTCAAGTCACTGATAATGTGTTAAGATTTCAGTACTTATTGACATTCACCAAAAAAATGTAATTTTGCCAAAATTGGGGGCTCTTATAATGGCAGATAAGACTTTCCAAAAAAGTATGTAATATTTCCAGAAGTAGGTGAAAACCTCTTTCAATTTACTATTCATTTTTCCAATATTTGAAATATCTTAAAAAAATTATTTACAATAAATTTTTGTAATGCTAAACACTATAATTTTAAAAAACTATTACTTATTCTTAAAAATCTCTCATTCCAAAACCCAGGGCTTCAATGAAAAATGTACCTCGATTTATTTACATGGCACTCATCACTAAATTCATATGTAATTTCTGAATTAAATCCTTATCTATGAACAAATATAAATATTATTGTGGAGATTAAAATTGAAAGACAACAGCCATTTACTCTTTCAAAGTGTTCCTACTGTTTCTGACAATTGAGATAGGAAAAGGCTTGTTTTAACATTCCTAAACTATCTGTAAAATTGAAGTTAATTAACAATATCTAGATAAACATTACAAAAGAATAAATGGCAGTAGCTTAAGGAAAAATTTGGTTTCATCAGCCCACTAGAATTTTTGGAATGCATTTACACCAGAATCAATAAAAGGAAAAAGGTTAATTTATCTAGCTTATTATCTCAAAGCACTTAAATAAAATGCTGCACTTAAAAACTTTAGTGGTTACTGATAAATAAAACTGCTTGTTAGCAAAGCATATAACAATTTATTACTAGTTTATCACTCTGAGCTGAGAATGACACCACCTAAGATAATATAAAGTAAATAGAGAGTGTTTTTTTGTTATTAATCCTAAAGTAGAATGTGGTCAGACACACATAGATTTTATTTTTTATCTAGCTTGTCTACACACTTTTCAGCCACCAGCCTGATCATCTTTTTTTCCTGAAATTTTCATGTTAACAAGTCTTTTGGTAAAAGCTTGCTGTTACTGATATACTGAGTTTAATTTAGAGTAGATGAAGCCCTGTCTCACTACCCCAGCTATATGATCTTTAAAACTTCCAGCCCAAACTTTTTATCTAGTGAGGACTCTTTCATCTTCCAGTCATATAGACCTTATGTGCTCTTTTTTTCCAGATGTTGTTTTCCTTTGGCAGGTCTGGGATGCTTTCATCATTCCTTGGCTTTAATATCCATGCTCCAGAAAGCTGCACATGTATGTGCATATCCAAGACTCCCCTGGGAATAAAAACATGTCAAAATCCTGGAGGGAAGGGCTAGGAAAATAATTCTATCTGAAAGCAAGGAGTAGCACAGAAAATATCTTCCAAGTACTCATTTATTGCACTGTCTCTAATTATTATTCAAGGAAAATGAATAATAATAATAATTTTTTCAGAAATAAAAGCCATGTTATTAATTTTAATTCTCTTAATCCTTAAGAACACATATTTAGTGCCTTTAACTCATAAAATAAGAAAATACCTTCAGACTAAATCATGCTTGGATATCATCTGGATTTTCTAGGAACAACTACCTGAAACACAGGAGACTGAAATTTCCATAAGAACTATTGGAAAAGATAATTATATTGTCACAGGAATGACAGTAGATCTGACTTCTCTACAGAATTATCAGTTTGGAAAGAGCAAAAGAGAGGAATGATTTATCATAGTAAAAATTATTTGTCTTGTGATGCAAACAAATCTAATTTCCTTAGAAAATAAGGTGTTCTGGGGCACTCTCATAATTGGTGACACAATCCGTGTTCTCTATGACACATGAGAGCCAACTGACTGATTTTAAATTTTGTGGGAAATGGTGAGGAATATGGGCAACCTAAAAAGCATTTTGTTTTTCCAAGTTTCCTGAAAATTAACAGCTAAGAAATAGGAATACTCTATCAGTCCCTTAGAAAAGGAGAACAAAGTCCTTATGCAACTAATACAATTAGCAGGCCAATTAACTGGCCAATTAGCACATACAAAGTAACTGGTCAACATCACATGCAGAAACAGTCATACCTCTGATACTTTTGGCCCACCTAGGGAGTCAAAAAAATGTTTAATGAATAAAAAGACTTGAAGAAATACTGTTGAGGGTTACTTGAGAGGGACAAAGTCACTAGAAGAGAGACCTTACTGCCTGGAGTACCCTTATATCTGCAGCAGGGAAACATTAGGGATGAGGAAAGTTGAGTATTACTTCGAGGAATTAAGTGATTTATTAAGAAGTGAAGATATTAAAAAAGACAGTAATAAAGAAAGGGATTTCTCAGACTATTTCAGTAGAGGAAAGAACAGAAAAAAAACAAGGGACATACAATATAAGGATATTGGAGTCTAGAATATATCTTTAATTTCCCAAGTTTATCTTTTTAATGATAGCCTGCTATTGAGACATGTCTTTGTTCATATTCCTTATTGCCGGTTTTAAAATACTCAAAGGTATTTCAGTCTAATGAGGTAAAAAAATAACTAGTTGGAAAGAATTTTTATTCTCACATGTAGGTTCTATTTGGGAAAGAAATTATGACATTTAGCCAGACTCAAATACTAGAGTATCCCAGGAGCTTGCTGTAAGCTTTTCATAAAATTTCAGATGAATACAGATTTCTCAAATCTAATAGATTATTAGCACATTACTGATGATCCAATAAACCCAACAAAAAAACCTCTCAATGAAATAAAAGGCTTTAACTTTCTGAAAGGAAATATTTTTATTGCAAAATGATTTGGTTTAAAGACAAGCTTCATGGATACTATAACTTCCATGAGCATCACATGAGATCTCTGGATTTCACCACACTAGATAGATACCAGCCAGCAGTTGTGAGGTCTTTATTTGCATTCATCTTCTACATTTTCAGCAGGTGTGAAGTCTTCGTGAAGGTTAAAAATCAGTAAATGCTTAGGTTAGGAACTGATTGGTTAAGAGCAAATCTTGTCCAATCAACAGCATTAAGGCCAGGAAGGCTTTCAAATCCAATTATGGATCTACCTCCCCCCTCTAGTGCTCTCACATGCATTTTTAAAAGTCTGTAAACAATTCTTTGGTGAGTAAGCAGTATCAGCATTGTTACAATCCCTGTGAAACCAACAGCAGGACTCTGAGATGCCAACAGAAACACACTCTTACCCTGTGTGTTACCATAGATAGATGGTAATATAAGATGCCAACAGAAACACACTCTTACCCTGTGCTACTGTAATACGTTTGCAACCGTAATTATTGGGGCTCAGGTGGATGCTGTAATAGCTAACCTCTGCCATCAAAATTACAGGGTCTGGCAAGAGAAGACCCTACAGACTGAAGGACCAAACACTTATAAAGCAAAACCACTGAGAAAAAATTTACATAGAAATCAACACCTATGGAAACTTACCACCATGTTGTGAACAGCTGAGTGCAGAGGCCAAACCATTCCAACAAGGTTGAAGCAGGGCTCCAGTCCTGCATATAATGTATGACTAATTCAGACAAACTCTGAAGCACCTTTTCTTCATAGATTAGAAACCTACTTCCTGCATGTTAATTTATAGTATCCACCATTTAAAATATAAAACATGCTATGACATGAAAAGTTTAACTCTCAGATATTCCCCATGGGTCCTGCAACACTCCAAGGTAATGGTATCAGATATCAGTTCATGTCAATATCCCTGTCGCCTTTCAGCAATCCCAAGCTAAAGTATTTTTATGCTGCTATCAAATTCACAGCACACTTCAGAAACTGTTTCACAGGAATTTATAAACACTGGTTATTATTATTTTCAAATCTCCATGCTGTAAGTCTTGTTTTGTTTTACTTTTAAATTAAAAGTACAAGGAGTTTTCAACAGCCCAGACACCTAATTTTACAGCTCAAGGATTTTAGTGCTATTACACATTAAAGCAGTAAATGTGAAACCACAAAAAAAAAAAAATCCATTAACCTGATATTATGAAGTAATTTGTTACATATCCTAGGAAAGCAAGGGGTTGTTCCATGTCAAGAAAAATGTAGAGACCACATATAGCACTTGTAAAATTCATTTCACAATTCTAAATTACATGTACTGACACATATTACAGAGCTTTATAAGAGCCTCAAAGAATCATCTTCTGAAAATACCGTTTTACTTATGACAAAGGAGCACAGTAAATTGTAATTCTCAAGATTTTCCATAAGTTCTTAACCACAGAATAAAATCAAAATTTTCAAAGTTTCAAGTTGCTTCGTCTTTTGTCATGATTGATTTTAATAAATCACAGTACAGAGGTGACCTCAAGGAATGTATGCCTTAGATTTTCATCTTGCAAACAAACCCCCATTTAAGTTTTAATCTAAGAAGCAATTTGTATAATTAAAAGTACACACACAAGATCAAATACTTATAGAACCAAAATTTTATGATACAGTCTTCAAGGCCGCTTTGTGTGCAGAGGAAATAACTTTTACAGCTGGTATCTAACCCGTTTTTTACTGCTTCTTTGCCAAGGAGTAGCTGAGCTATGGTAGGCAGCTGTGAGTGGCTCACCCATTTCAATATCATAGTACATCAATTTAGTTTAAACTGTTCTGAAAGCTGCTTAACCTAAGCATGTCATCCTTAATCTAAATCAGCATTTTGTGTGTGGAAGCAGGTGCAGAGCACATCAGTCATTACTGTGGTCCAGAGATAGTCATGTCCAGCAGCTCTGGGAACCACTTACACTGCTCAAGTCACTGCTCAAATGACTACACTTTCACCCTCTTCTTCCAGACCATTGTTAGATCAAAGGCACACTACTTAGTAATAACATCTTCAATAACATCAAGGCAATAGTGCTGCAGCTTGTAAACTCTGCAGTAAGTCATTCTCAGCAAAAGGGTATTCTTGCAAATGCAACATGCTAGACCTGTCATCAGATATTCTTCCCAAATCCAACATACCTGTTTTTATTGAAAAGTGAAGACTCTGGTTTAAGCTGACCATTATTCTCCCTCTAAACTCCAGAGAGACAGAAATACACTTCCAGGTGAAATGCAATGGCCAAATGGATAACCTCTTTCAGGAGCAAGGAATATCCTGTCGACTTTGTAGTGACAAAAGTTAATGGGTGGTTTCCTATTACACTCAGTGAAATAAGGCCTCCATTTTATTTTTTTATTAATTGTTCTGTTTTGGTAATAAAGGTTTCATATATTTACCAACAGAATTCAAGGACAGTATACTGCATTAAGAGCTGTTGTTGGAGAAACACTTTACTGTAACTTTGTCTTCTAAATGTGAAGCATTTTATTTACAAGAATTCAAGTCTTCTAGAAATGAAATAACCCACTGCAGTCCTTGAGTGTTAAACCACAGAAGCTGCAGCCACTCAACAAGGAAAACTATGGAATCAGTAAAGTGCTTGGGCTTGTTTACAGCCTGGTTATGAGCTATAATAAGTGCTGAACCTGCTGAATACTTTAACACCTTCTCAGCAGTGTGTTTAGAAATGACTGCTATCCCAGATGCTTGTGTAACCTGAAAATATGCAGGAGGATACAGCCATGCCTAAGATAAGCAGAGGAGAGAGAATAATGGCTTACTGCATGTAAACAGAGACACGTAAAGACAAGAAATTTTTCAGCAACATTAATAAGAACGAGATCTCTAAGACAGCTTACGTCTTTCTGGGCTCCCAGACAGCACATATTTTCAAGCTTTGCATCATACCATTTTCAATCAACTGAGATGAAATATTTAATATATAAAGGAATGGGTTTATTTTCCTTTACTCTTGGCTTTTACCACACACCCACAGGAGAGCACTTAGCTTAATCATAAATAAAGAGTTGCAGGAGCTCATGGAATTGAGCAACACTTGCTAACCTTTAGCTTTCTGGATGAAAAATGACCTTCAGTGATGACCCCAGTGAATAGTGCTATCTGGAATAATTCCCTCACATCAAGAAACCTATTATTTTGCTATTATTAAGTTTCAGTAACACTGCTGGGAGAAACCATCTGTTAAAAGAGAAACAAGGTACTAACCCTTAGGTATGTGGGGACTGTTTTCTGCAATCAGTTGAAGGCACTTTTCATTCATTTTCTACAACTTCCTTTCACCAGTGTCAGGAAGATCAGAATAAGAAAAGACCAACATCCTTGTGATGTTTATTGCACATCAACAAATAAAAGATATATTTACAGCTGCATTCACTATTTACTAGGCCTATTAAACAAATGTGTTGGAAGAAAAAGCTTATAAAGCGAACTTAGCAACAGTAAAAACCCCATTGTTTGACTCCCCACAGAAGCTCAATTGCTTCACAGTATGAAGTCAGGAATCCTTTAGATGAAAATAAACACAGAAAAAGTAGAGAACAGATACATTAAGGATGTTAAGAGGAGTTAAATCTTCTTTCACTGAATGCCTATCTTCCAAGCACTGGTCCCTTGGTTTAGAGACTTATTTGGGTGGGTGGGGGGAGGGCGGCAGGCAGGGAAAGACTGATCATTGTGCTAGAGGGGTCTAGCATGGGTTGAGAATCTTTTATATTTGTATGTAAATATGGGTATTTTTTTTCAGTATTTTGGGGGATTTTTGGGAATTTAAAACAAAAATAAAAATAGAATGTAAACTGCAAATGCTGAAGAAGAAAATCTCCTAAAACATGAAATTCTTCATTACTGTTGAAGTAAAAACACTAGCAACAAGGATCATAAACAACTTTTTTCGTATCTGTTCCTGCCAAATCACAGTCTGAAGAGCGCTGTATATTGTTTGTCGTCAAATTCTTATAAATAATTAACATTTTTTGCACAGGCTAAAGAAATGTGAAAAGATTTCTCCCATTTTTGGCTAGTAGACATTTTTTAGTTGAGTTCGGGTTTTTTTATTTTTCATTAATGAAATTTTTGACCCTCAATTTTTTTCTGTATTTTGACATTAAATATTTATACGGATGCTTTGAACTGTATTGCAATAGATCTCATGAAGCAGACAAGTCCCATGTTTCTCATATAAACTTCCTTGACTGGAGAGTTTCCTTCATAATTAGGTTTCTGATATGAAAATTCAACCAAGAACGGTAATATAATTTTGAATGTTGCAAGTCTGTGGAAAACTAGTCTTTGCCATTGGATCATTACAGAATTTCTTTTGTGTTGACTTTTTAACATGCAGAAGTTCACAAAATCAGTTTTTAATCCATTCCTTGGTACTGGAGGCCTAAGTACCAGGTGCCAATCAGTAACAGGCAGGAGAGTTACAGAAAATGCTATGGGACTGTGTTTTTCTGTGGAAAGTGAAGACAGCACAATGGAGAATTGCTGCTTCCTGGTACACAGAATTGATTCTGATATTGTGGAGTTTACGAGGTCAAAAGCTGGCACTTCCACAGGGAAAATGAAGTTCTACTCTGCAACACAGCACTGCATTCAGGAACAAATCTTAGATCATTACATGTAACTGGAAGACTCTTGTTGACTTTTAATAAGAGCTGAGCGGATTCTGACTGACAGAAGAGGTAATAAAGCACACCAAGTACTCTAGTGAGACAGGGTAGCAAGACACGACATAAACTGCCAATTCTCTGCTTTCACCTGAGACTAATAAAAAGTAATTTAAAGATGAGACTCAAACCTTATTTCATCAAAACTTATTTCTCAGCTACATGAGTGGTTCAAGTTTTGCAGCTATTGGCTACACACACAGGCTGGGTGTCATGCCAGGGCCAAGATGTTTGGCAGGCATCCCTATGACAACTTTGTGGTTGCAGACCTCCTGTATACACTTGCAGAGAAACTGTAAAAGGAACCTTTGACATGCCATTACATTCTGGAGGTCCTCCAAATTGCAGGTAAAATAAGAATGAGGAGACTAGAAGAGGAACAAAGATTTGTCACTAAGATTGTACATTCACCAAGAGCAGTGCAGTAAACAGTGTATTTGGATATTTGATTGTAATGTGCTGCAATTTACAAACCCTTTGAAGAGGTCTAGCATCAAAATGTCACCAAGAAACCCTGCGATAAACCAGAGAAACCACTCCTTGTATCTGTGATATTGAGTCTTAAAAAATGAAAAAACCACTGAACAAAACTTATCTTAAAATACTTTTGCTTCGGTGATTTTTATAGGCATGAAAATCATCACAGGGTAAGAAAAAACTGAATACATGATGATACATTCCTGCTTTACATTGTTTTTTAAGGGGAAAAAAAATAGTCTTTAGACTGCTATAAAACAGTTTGCCAAAGGGATGCTGCATGAGTGAAAGCACATCAATTTATAGCTTAAACTAACAGAAGATGCTTAGAGGAGAAGCACATTGAAGTCAGCTTTCAATTGAAGTTGTTAACAAGGAGAAATCTCTCTTCCAAAATAAGAATTTGTAGCCTTTAGGGTGATCGGAAGAACCAGGATAAAGGGAGAAAATGGAATTTGTCAATGTGAGATAAACACACTGGTTTTAAAATTGTGCTGTGAGAGAATCATGATGGTTTCCTTTGTTTTAATGTATACAGTAGACTCAGTTCCTGAAACTGAATCTTGATGATGACAATTTAAATTTTTTGCCAATTTAAATAAGGAGTTTTTTTAAAAAACTTCTCAAACATTGTTTCTTCAAAATATTTTAAGTCCTTTTTTAACAGGAGTTTGAAATTATGGCTAAAGCATGCTACATATTTTCTATAATGCAATATTTTCATTCTTTTTCTCTTTCAACATGTTCTTTCATGTTTAATTCTGAATCCTTAAATGATTCAAATAAATGCCAAACATTAACTAACCAACACAAAATATTTTAAATGGTATACTCAAGTGTACTTTCTTTCCCCCTGTAAAACAAAGATTATTATCTTTATCCCTACAGGCTATGAATTTCTTGAAGAAATGATGATTTTTGTAATTAACAGTGCATGCTATAAATTCATCGTATTTGCCTGGCTACATGAAGAAAACCAGAGCAGCAATTTTAATAATATGCAATATTTCCATTGCAAATTTTTAGGATATTTATTGACTGAAAGTTTCTCAAAAGGCCTGACACAAGTGCTCACCCTCACACACCCTCCTGTAAATCATGTAAATAGCATTAATCCTGTTTTCACTTAAGTAAAATATAACACTTGCTTTCAGTGAAATAATGATGAGCACAATATCTGATAAAGAGTTTAAAATAGCAGATGGTGTTATCACTTTGAAAGCAGGGAATTAGCTGCAGAGAAGCAGCAACATGCAGGATATTCTGGTCTTGCACCTTCAGATGGTACTTAGTTCTTTAAAGCAAGAGCAGGAACGTGATTGATTTTGGGCTGCAAACCTTCTGCTCCAGGCAGCCCTGGCGGTCGTGCTTATCGCTTCAGAGCTCTGCTACAGCAATGCTTACAGCAGCCTTTGTCAACAAAACGCAGTTATGAAAGGAACTAGCATGAATTCCCTGCCAAAAAATTCCTGTCTCAGTGAGCAAGTCACTCCAGGATGGCTTGTAAGCACTCCTGAACTTCCTAGCAGTCACCCCCTGTGATATGGGTGAATAACAAACCTAAATCTTGTCCTAACTCTTGGCAATCAGTTGCCTGTCCAGTGGGAGAGTCAAAAGCTCTCCTCTCTGCCTCCTAAGTGGACTAGAAATACTGGTGTATCTTTTCCTAAGAGATTTCTAAGCTGTCATTGAGCTCTATGTGGCATTGGGAATTATAAAACATTACACATCACGTGTTTTTCCCAAACACTCATAATTCTGGCTATCAGCCCTTGTACCCAAGTACATTTAAATGTGGAGCCATAATGAAGGCCATTAGTTCCTACACCCTTGGAGTTTTACTGCTCTTTATTTCAATGTAAGAAATATCAGAACTTTGTCTTTTTATATATACACACATAATGTACAGATACACATATATATATATTTTTATATATATTTGTGTTGTGTGTATACGTATACAATATCAGCTATTTTATTTTGACATAGACTTCTCTGGAGTACATGTAAGCAAAGACCACAAGTCAATTCCTTATCTGGGTACAAAGTCAAGGTGGTTTATATCTAGCATGAATTAACATCTTCATTGGATTTGAATTTGTTTGGTATGAAAACTGGTCTTTCCTAGTCATTCAAAACAAGTGAAAACTGTTAAAAATAGAAAACATTTTCATATATGAAATGTAATCAGCCATGATTCAGTTATGGGTTATGTGGCTGGTCATTAATTAACCATGATTTACTCAGCAAGGTGATTACTAATTGAAAATACTCTACTTGTATTAAATATATTTGTTTACTTTAGAATTTGGAAATGACAGTCTAAATATTCCCCGCATTTTTGTTTCTCAATATAGTTGTTAGCCCCTGAGTAAACTTTATTGCCCTCTAGCTAGAGAACAGAGTAAGGTACCATATGTAACCATGGTGAAACTCTTGGTCTTAATTACAGTAAATTCTAAATTGCAAGTATCAGGAAAATTAAAATTATCACCAAATTGCAATAATCAGGAAATTAGGTATGCTGAAACTCTTGTTCCTACAAATGGCAATGAAACATTTTTTCTATTGTAACAGACCTCAGCAGCCCTCAAAGATGATTAGTCATCCCTAAAAAACCTCAACTCTTCTACATTAAATGTTTTCTATTACACATTTTTCATATTAAAATCTGACTATGAACATGGAGAGTATCAGTTTTTGTCCATAACGTTTCAGCTCTTCCTTCTGTAGCACAAATTTTGAAATATTTGTGCTTGGAGAATACATTTTTTAACCCAGATGATTTCCTTCTAAGTTCAGTCTGCTCCTTCTGCCTACTGCAGCTTGACTCTACTGTAGAAAGTTGCAAGCAACAGGTAAAAAAAATATATTTCAATGGGTAAGGCAGGCACAACTGCTTCTTAACCATTCTTTTTCTAGACAAGAGGAGTGTCCAGTCCATAGCTACACAACCTGAGGCCAGGCAATACCAAAATCCCTCAAGTCACTCTAGAGAATGTAGTGGGTAAAGCTGAAAACAGATCCCTCAAGATGTGCAAATTGCTGCACATAACTGCACCAGACCCTATTGCTGCAACAGAATTGTACAGACCACTCTAAAGGCCCAAAATCTCATTTTCATGCTGTATTACCTTTGTTCTTTACCATATTCATGACCTAGGAAAAGAAAAAAATCCAAAACCAATTAGAAATACAAAGCAAACCATGCATAATTCTTCAATTATACAATTACATCCTTCATGGGCCTTTCAGGCCCACATGCTTCTACTGTAGCTCTGTTAGCCTTATATAAATATATCTCTCCTGTCCTCTAGAAACTCAATCCATTTCAATCTGTAATGTAAATAGTTTCTTTTTAACACACAGTGTGTGCTGATTTCACCTTAATTATATATTTCCCATTGCGAGAACTCAAACTGTGGGATACTGGGAAAGAATTTAACCAGCAGCCTATAAAGAACAAGGGCTGAAGCTTGGCTTCCATTAACACCTCATTAGCCAGAGTATGTACTGTACGTAAAATGAGTTAATGATTTTTAAATGAAGTTGTCAACCTATAACTTAATAATGTAAAAATCTATTTCTCTGTAATATTAAGCAAGCTATGACACATTTTTTTCACTACAAAGCTACATTAAGCTGCTGGAGTACATAGATCTTCATTGGTCATCTTCAATCACTGACCTTCAGTGCAATCACAACACTAATACCACAAGTATTCTATAACTGCAGTATAAATTTTCTAATAGACTCAAGATGATGGTTTGAGGAAAGCACCCTCAAGTTCTGGATATAAACCTATCTCAACTTACTAAAAATGAAGTTAGAACCATAAAATCACAGCTAGGTGGTTATAGGATCAATTCCAATCTCATAAAGGAATGGCAAAATTCACATTTGGTTTTACTGTGAATAAAGACAGCAAACCTTAGCAAAAATCACCATTACAGTTTGCATTGACTTGACAGGTTTAACAGCAGTCCCTGAATGCAGGACTTTCATTAACTCCCACTGAAGCAGAGTAAATGGCCGTAGAGTCAAACAGGGGTTGCACAATATATCCCTTAATTGGCAGGGGGATTGTGGTATTCCTATCCATCAGGCGACCCCTCTGCAAGGGTGAGGACCTGCTCTTGCTGCTGTGGGTTTGGAGACGTGTGCACTGCAGGTGAAGGTCTGGTTTGCTGTGAGAGCAAAGGTTCCCATTCGCTGTCAGACCACTAACTCACTTTCACTGAGCACCGCTTTAAAAGGGATTTAAGGAGATAACTTGTGAATTTATAAAAATCAAAGGAGTCTTCCTTTCTAATTTGTGGAAGTTTTCTCTTGACTCTAAGGAAACAAGACTTTAAAACGGACAAGTTTTAAATATCCTTCCATAACAAAAAGCCCTTGATGTCCATAACCTCATCATACTCCTCACGGAAGCTTTTAACTTTCCAGTTAGCACTAGCTATCTTACAAGGGCCTGAATCCCAATTAGTCACCAACATCTGCAGTTCCAAAGGGAGGTAGTTAGCAGGCCTGCTGGCTTTCATGTTTCAGGGTCTTTGTAGTGAAATTTTTAACTGAAGCTACAGCTATTCAACACTGAAAATTTACATGTATGGGATTCATCCTCTGTACCACAGCAGCAATTTACAGAACAGGCTGAAGCAACTTCATACAGAGGGTGCCTGACCACCTCTTTGTGACTACCCCACAGCTCTCTGGTGCCCACAGCAGCCTTTCTCTGGAGCAGATGCAATTAAGATGAGGGTGCCTCCTGCTGTTCCTGTTTGATTAGTGAGGACAGCAGCGACATTTGCCCATTGTCTTCATGCTTGGTTGCTACATTCTTTTGGCTGGGAGGGTTGCAGTAGCTGTTCCCAGGGTGGCAGGCAGGTATGCCATCTCCAACCCTTGGCTGGGGATGTGTGGTCAGGCACTCCCTGACTGTAACACTGCTTGTAAAATCAGTCCCATTTCCCAAGTGTGAAAAATGAAGCAGGGTATTGTACAAGGTGAAATATAAGATGGTGACGTGTGTGACCGTGGTAGGGAATTTATGAGGGCAGATCTTTCTGCGTCGTTGGATCTGAGGGAATTGCCATCAAGCAGGGAAGGTTTGGCCCTCTGGGAGAAATGGATGTTTTAAGACCTCTTTGAAGATATCAGAGTTATGACGTGTTATGGCCAAATTACTGGCTCACTGCTGAAAAGAGGAGCAGAATGCAGTGAAATGTACATGGATTCCAACCGTCAGAAAGCAATTACTACTACAAGTGAGCAGAGAAGCAGTTAATAGTTGCAGCACCATAGTGGGGAACTTGCCAAAACTGCCAGCTAAGCCAAAGTCCTGAACCAACATAACACTAGGTCTATTTGTTCCATTTAGTGTGCTTTTCTCATCTCCCTTACCCCATCACAAGCAAAAAAATACCAATAATAATTATAGACCTAGTAGTTACATCTAGAAATAAATCAATATTCAAATGCACATTTTCAACAGTAAAAGATGTGAAAGGATTATACAATCAGTATTTGGCACTCATTGCTACTATACTCTGAAACCACAGGTTAAAAGAAAAATGGTTTATATGTTAAAAGGGGTCATATAATTTATTTCATTTAGAGCCATTAATTGTTTATTTAGAAGACAGCTTTCCATGACAAATACTTCGTTCTCTAAAACATATCACTGCTCTATAAAAGCAAACCCCATTTCTTATAGCTTCCTAGCAAGACATTCAGACCAATTATCCTATTCAGCTTCTCCCTTCCTTATAATTGGTAATTTAGGTTGCTATATAAAACACAGCTAAACGTTGTTTGGAGTAAAGCTGTAGACACATGGAGCTCTAGCTGCTACTAATTCTTAAATCTTAGCCATTCTTAAAATAGGTTCTAATGTACTTCACACTGATGCAGTTTAGTTATCACTTGCATAACCATCAAAGTGTTCTTAAGTAAATTAGAATTTGCTCATTCCCAACTCCGTCAGCAAAAAGGTATTTTCTTTTCATCTGTGCATAAGAGGTAATATCCAAACATTATTGACTGGCTAATCATCAGTTTATCTTGCACAATTACCTTGCAAAATCTCCTTTTGCAGTGATTATCTGTCATACCTGCCTAAGTATATAATCTACAAATGTATGTCCTGCTGCAGGGAACAGAAATGCTGTGGCTATGCACAGGTAATTTTTTATATATGCAGGATTAAACCCCAGTAATAGGGAAGAGTTTAAATCACATGCAATCCAGAACAGAACAGGGACACTGAAGGAGCAAATGCTGGGAAGAATGCTTCAGGCTTCAGGTAACTGAGACTTAAATAATTAAAAAAAAAAAAAAATACAAGTTACAAATATCCTACATAAATATGTCAAAAAAACTAACATTTTTTTTCTTTGGGTAACTCAGTTAAACTGCAAGCAGACTTACATTGGCAGTTACTCATTTTAATTATAGTGTGATGACACTTGCTAGTTTAGAAAAATGAATCATATGGTTGCACAGGAATTCAGTCCTTTTGCCATAGTTACATTTGTAGACAGATAGAATTCTAAAAGTGAAACAGTCATTTAATTGTTCAGGGGTTACATGATGCACATTTATTCAGCAATAATTTCAGGTTATCTTCTGCATTTCTTTCCCTCTTATTAAGAGACCTGACAGCCTTCTTACAGCATGGAGAGTAAGAGAGAATAACACACAAATCTAATACACTTCCAGGTAGAAGAATATTTCAGTAGTCTAAAATCATCACTGCAAGTACCTTAAGTCTTCCAGAATTCAGTAAACTTAATCTAGGATGCAGTTTAGTACAAATAAACAATTCACAAGATTTCTGAACAGGAACATTTTACTCCATCAAAGGACCATAATTTAATCCCAATGCAATACATTCAGTAAAGTCAATGAACTTGCATTAGCATAAAGTCTTTAAAAACCTGACACACTGACCTACCTTTATGTGACAGACGTAACCTTGGTTGCCTCGTATCTGCTGCGTGACATCCAGCTGGTAACTCTAGTAACAAGCCATATAGTGCCAGGATTAGAAGGTCCTGGGCAGATGCCATCCTGCCCAAGATAAATTTCTTGCTCTCTTCACTTAGCTGCTGCTGTTTGTTTGTTGCTTTGGTGGGGTGTTTTTAAGGGTCCAACTTCCACTTCTACTTAGCCAGTGCAGTTAGATCTCTCTCTTTGGTCAGTTTGTGGGGTGTCTCTGTGGGAAATTCAGCGTTCATCAGAGCAGCACACAGCCTCAGCTAGCCATTTGTCAAGCTGTGCAAATGTCATGTAAAAATATTCCCTCCCTAGGACAATTGTTTATAAAGTGCGAGGACATTCCAAGGCGTTACTCTGCAGTGTTGTGTCTTGAGCTGTCTTTAGTAACTCTGCCAGTGGATTCAGGAAGAAGCTGTATTTTCAGTCCCTCCTGCAAGGCAATTCATTCAGAGAAGGAGGGAGGGAAAAAAAAAAAAAAAAGGGAAAAAAGGATAAAGCACGCTCCTCCTTGGTGCTCTTCAGAACTCAGCCCCTTGCTCTGACTTGCCAAGCAGCTAGTTTTAATTCACCTTTCACCTTTGCTAATTAAAAACAAGAAGTGCCATTCCCTCCTGGAGTTGCAGGATCCACCCAGCGGGAAGCCAGGCTGTCAGGCTGCTGTATTCACTGAGAAAGTTCAGGGAGGGTTTAGGCAATGTACAGTACTAGCTGCTTCTAGGAAGTGGTTTAATCCACGTGCCGTGCACTGATTCCTCAATTGCTTTGTGGTTTCACATTGTAAAGCGCCAGGAGAAGGGTCAGAATTCCTCCTGTCCCTCCCTTTCCAAAAGTCATTTCAGCTTTTGTTCCCAGCTCAGTTTTAGAGGAGGATCAACCCTTGCATTAACCATTTAAGTACATTATCACTTAGCGTCGTTACACAGCATGCTCCTAAGTGGCTCAGGGTAAAATCTAGTTGCATATACTTTCTCACTTTAAAGAGAAAGGATCTGCTTTTTACATATCACCCCCCGCCAACTCCCCCTTATGTGTTTTTACACAGTAGCTTCTTCCCTTTGCATTTTAAATATCTGTAAGCCTGGAACCCTACATCATCTATATATGTCAGTAAACTTATTTATCTGACTAGATGCCTGTACAATTGGGCAGTATTTAAAAAAAAATATATAAAAGCCTGATCAAAGCACTGTGGTGATTAACAACATCACATTTGAAAGTGACAAGCAGTTAACTTACATTGCTAACAAGTATCAGAAAACTTCATCTCTTTTTTTCTTGTGTAACTTATAAATATACCCATGGAAAGATTTTTATACATCAAAACTACAGATGTCTGGAATACATTAATTAAGGAATAAAGTTCTCTGTAATTAAGATCTCATGCATATAATCATTTAGGATTATGCAAGGTGCATTTTAGACATTAACAATCGCACATTTTTAATAGGATGAAACATTAAAGTCTTGTTAATTCTTTATAATTCTCATTGTTTTTTTACAGAAAAAGAATCTCAAAGAAAGGAAAATGAAAACTAATATATGCATTTGACAATAATGCGCTCAAAAAAATTGGTAGTCAACCAGAGATAATAATATCTGGAGAGAAAGATTTAATAAGACATGTCTGTATGCCAGCAAACTGAAAAGAACCCAGAACAATAATATAATGAAATGCTAATAAATGTAATAGCAGGATACATGGATGGGAGAAGACAGATCTGTTCAAGAAGAATAAAATATATGAACTACTGCAACCAAGAAAGAAAAGCAGCTTTGGTGAAAGGACAGAAGTAAATCATCAGAGTGCCCAAGGACTCCTGGAGGCTGCTGCATAATCAGGAGCAGAGAGCAGGTCACGTCTACCTGTGAGTTCTCCAAGAGCAGGGCACATACACATACCTGGGCTTGCTTTGAATCAGCTGGAAGCTGTGCCAGCAGCAGTTGAACCACGGGAGCCTGAGCTAAATCACACAGCTATTTGCTCCAATTCTTGCACACAATTGCAGGTTGCAGTGGATTTTATGCTGATGTGCCAGCTGTCTGGCAGTAGCTCAGCGTGAGCATTTGAGATGTTGTCGGTGGAGAAGGCAATGCAGGCTCTGCCTCCAAGCACAGGCCTCAGCAGGGGTGAGTTTATAGCCACCCGATGGGATTGTAATTACTGGCACCTTTCTGTGGTGCTGAGGCATACAAATGTTCTGCCTTTGACCATTAAGATCTGCTGTAGAGCCATTAAGGTCTGGTGCCTGTTAAAGTTAGTGAAGACTCTCCTTTGGTTGTGATTCTGTGAGTTCTTATTGAAATATTTGCATTTTTCCTAAAAAAAAAAAAGGAAAACCAAAACCACCCTACAAACATACAATTAAGACATTTCTCAAAGACTCGTTCTCTGTCATCGTAAGCCTACAAAATATAAACATTTCTGTTTCTGAGGTAGTTCGAATGGAATTTTTTCTTTGAAAGATCTTATTGTGGAACATTTAACACTTCTTCTTATTTATCATATGTATTTTCAAAAAGGACACAAAAAATCCAAATGTGAGCTCACACTATGAAATCTAAAACCACGTTCAGTGAGTAAAGCAAATATTAGTGCAAAATCTCAAATCTTGCCTCTCTCTAGAACTCCTCTCCAAGCTGCTATATGGTGTTATTTATTAATTTTCCTGGGCTTCAGCTGGCATCTGAGATTCTCAACAGACTGAATAGGTAAACTTCAGTTATCCTGAAATGGTGCAAAATGGTTTGTGTGGGAATTTCAAGACAATTTCCCCAACATCAAAGTTCTTTTCTTTTTCATTTTCTAGCTGGGGAAAAGGAACTGGAGGAGGGAAGGCACAAGGGAGTTGCTAGAAACTATGGGCCTTGTTTTGTATTTAGAAAAGAGATAGTGTGCAGCAGGTCTATTCACACAAATAGAGACATACGAATAAGGGCAATTCCCCCACCAATCTGAGCTTGCATGCACTCACTTGCATTTCTAACCCCACATATTCCAGCCATTACACAACTCCTTGGCTCCCTACAAACACAACGTGACCCAGGGCTGGAGCTCCAGAGGAGTCAGAAATACCCAAACAAGCTGATTTTCATATTTGTGCCCAAAGGACAAAGCTTTTTTGTCTGAAATCTGATTCTCAAGCAGGGTGGGCTGCGTGGGTGCCTCAGGCTCCATCTCTGCCTGCCAAGGGAAGGGCTGGGGCAGACACAGAGGCAGAAGCTGTAGCTGCTGCTCAGCGTTCAGGCTTTGGCTGTCAGCAAGAAGTGCCTCCCTGGGAAATCTGGGAATGGCTGCTGGGCATGGGGAAAGATGCCTGCACTGGAAATTAACCTAACAATAGAAAAGGAAAATTCACATATTGGTACATGCAGGAGATTCATTTTTTCCCTAAGTTTTTGTTCTCACAGGGTGAATCCTCTCTTTATAATTCTCAAATTGCTGTGTGAGGATTGCAAGCCCTTACACAACAAGTTTTGTAGCAAAGCAAGTGGTGGAAAGATACACACAATTTCAAATGTGTGGCCTCAGGCAAGGCAGTCAAGCTCTATAACTCAGCATCTTTCCAATTTAATAGGCACACCATCTTGCCTCAAGGGGTGTTTTGGAAGATTTTTTCCTATACAGTTTTATTCCTCTACAGTAGGTAGAAGGATGGCAACACAGATGTTCAAATATTAGGATTCAGTCATAGATGAGTACAAATACAAAGCCCCAGGTCTGTGGAGCCCTCATGTAGTGCAGTACAAGGGTCTCTGAAGAGTAAACAAGGTGGGTTTGCTCCTTGTTTTGTGTTTAATAAGGCAAATATAACAAATGTCTGTCAAACCTGGGTTTGTTTCAGTAGTAAAATTGCCATTTAAGTAAATGCTGACAAATAAGTAAAAAAAACATTCCTGAAAACATGCCTGTAGGTGAAGAGTATTTGAAAATTCAAATATTTGATTGCCAGTGTAGAATCCCTATAATTACACTATCCTGAAGAGGAAGATGATGAGGCTTTTTTTAAAGGGGGAGAAAAAAAGGTTGCTGTGTACATATGCACTCTTTATGTACAGTAAAGAAGTCCATTAAAATAACTACCAATTGATCGTGAGTTGCTGTGTGAAGTCTGTGAACCATAGTTTGATTTGCCACAGCTGCTGCAGATCCAGAGTAATCATAATGACATCGTTGAGCTTGTAAATCTAAGAACTCTAACACAAAATACTTCTGACATATTGTGTGAACTGGTTTAAGTTTAACTGATAGAGTGAAATGTAAACGCAGGAGCACGACATAAATTAGTAGATCTGCAACTACTAGCACCAGTAACAAATTCTAAACATTATAACCATAAAGCAAAATGAAATGTTTAGAAAATTTAAAGCTGGGGTGGTCCAAGATTTGCTATAACCATAACTTAAAATCAGATTTAAAAGCTACAAGTTTACCTCCTTCTTCTGATGACAATACACTGAACCAAAGCAAGAATTCTCTTTCTTGCTGTCTCTGTCCGACTACGACTGCAGATCTAAAGAACGTGGGCAACCCCAAAAAAGAGCTGAGTGACCTTCACCAAAGTTAATGGTACCTGTGTTGGCATTAGCACAGAACCTGCAGTAGATGCAGTGCACAGGTAGTGATATCTCCATTTATTTAACACAAAACAATTTAAAAGGCCCTTAAATAAAAACACATTGACTTTCAAATTCTGTTGTACAAAAATTCTTACAACAAAGGTAGGAGTTGAAGGAGGGATCTATACATCATGTAATTGCTAACTCTGCCTTATCTCTGCCTTTGAGGTGGGAATTCATGTCTGCTCCAGCCTCTATTACAAACTGATTGCTCTCTCCCTTACAGCAGCAGTACTGGGAGAAATGGTTACACCAAACACTGCGAGTCAGGTACTGCAGCATCCTAACTCCCAGCCTACCCATGAAAAATTCTGTGGACACATTAGTCAAGAATGCTGAAAAACACAACAAGAAACCAAAAAAGCTGATCCAACAGGTGAGTAATCACTCAATAATATCTTCTGGAATCTCTCTCAACGAAAAAGGAGCAAAACCACCCCTAGGATGACCCCACTGACCCTCAGGAGGATATGCTAACTGATAGCAGAAGAATGCTGCTACATCTTGTTTGTTACAAGGAATAAACAGTAAATAATAATAAGGCTTGGTCCTCTGTGGAATTTTCAGATTAGAAATATTTTAGGTTTTTGCTTTTGTCATCAGGATTTGGACCCTAAACCTGCGTGAAACTAGAAGGGTTTATATGAGCTGCCTCCAGGACGGGGAAGTATTATTTCTCTGTTTTATACACAGTGCATTCTCTTTGATCCAAGATCAAATTTAGACAATATTCATTAAGCAAAAGAGTTTGACTAAACGAGAGCCTCTACTTCAAACTAGCCACAAAATTACATGGTAAATTAATGCTCTGGTGGAAGAAAAAGACTCTCAATTAAATTATATTCCTCAGTTCCAGAAGGACTAGGTTTTGACAGGTAAATATAGAAAAATACTGTCCTTGGACCATTGTTGTTTGCAGTAACATCATTTCTGTGTCTAATTACAGGTGAATGTCAATACTGCTTGGGACATAGGTTGGGTATTTTGGCTAACCTATAAAAAACAGGTTTAATAAATATTTCTTTCTTCAAACACAGACCCCTTAATGGATTTCTTTATAGGCTGGACTAAAAAAACCAGGCATATCAGTGTATCTTATTCTTGAAATCGACTCCATGTGCCTGACTTATGATTAGTACATGGGTCACAGCAATCTGTACGGTTAGTTATGGGTGAAAATCAAATTACTGATTTCTCTAGAGGAATGTATTTTTGGATGATATTTTTGCTGCTAAATAATTACTGAAGTCTCTCAAAAGAAAAAAATAAGTGAAACAGCTCTTTGTTGAATATGAAGATGAAATATGGCATGACATATTTCCTATCCTGATCACTGAGCAGGAAATAAAAATGCAATGGTCAAAAGTCTAATATTAAGTAATTACATCTATCAGATATTTCCTATTAACTCAGAATGAGGAATATATTTTATTTAACGTTAATTATGCCCCTTTTTATCCCGAATTATCAATGTGAATACTGTTTAGTTCTCCCTTTACATGATTTTGTTTCCAGTGGATTGCTTCTTAGTTCTTCATTATTTAAAAAGGAGACATAACAACAAATAACTAGTTATGGGAATTATGATATTTTATGCCTTAGAGATGCCATTTACTGACCTCAGTTCTTAGCTATTAATTTCTCTACTGGAGAATAAATGGTTTGCCCATTGTCGGACACAGCTGTAGACAGATCTTTCTTTCCATGATCAGACATGCAAAATTATAACATACACATTTTCTGTCTGAAGCCTATGACCCTCACTTAACGCAATTATCATCCTAAGGTGAAATGAAAAGCATTGGTTAAAAAATAAACCCTTTTGATCACAAATCAATTGCAGGTTTTTGAGTTGCAAATGCATTTTGATGCAAAATATTTAAAAATCAATACCAGTTTTATTGCCCACTAAAAGATTCCACCTTGCTTCCTATTTGAGCAAGGTGATGACATCATCAGTTCTGGACATAAATCCTGGGTTACAGTTAGTTTGTGTTTTTACTTATTCCTAATAGTGGAAGACATACTCTATGACAGATCCCAAAAACAGGGAGCTGTATATGCTGTGATTTGCACCAGCGGGACATAATCTGCTTTCAGGAATGCATTAGATTTCTCATTACAGCAATGTGGGTCCAAAACCTGAGGGAATGATGAAGGAAGTCTAAAGAAACTCTTTTGGCATTTAACAGGGAGCTTGCTTGGAAGTGAGCTGTCTGTATTCAGCTTCAGCACACAAAGAAGCTTAGCGGATATGCTTCTGTGTCACAGTGGTTAAAGCATTAATTCTCCCCTTGGCTTAAAGATGTTCCTAGGTATATATCCTGCTTAGAATCCCTTTACAGCTGTCAGGCAGCTAATATCCAGGTGCTGGGGTGCTGACTACTGCAGCACACAAATCCCCAGTGTTTTGCAGCAGCTCCTGGCGAGCAGCGACTGATCTGAGAGGGAGATCTCAAACCTTTCAGGCTCAGTACAAAACCTCTCCAAGAAAAGAGACCCCAGTGTGGTGAGAACTGAACTATCTATTTCTGTTGAGGTCTTCAGAAATCCCAGCACTAACCAGATGATAACTTTCAAAGGAGAAAACCATAAAATCCATTGTTATGTTTCTAACCACTTTACTGTACATGCACACCCTCCCTGCACCCACGCTCTGTGTAAGGGAGCTTCTGGTCTGACTGACTGACTGCCTGTTGCTGTGTGGTAGCTGAAACAAAAAGATCTGGCTCTGCATTCAGAACTTGGGGTGCTCTCTACACCAAATTTTTTTTTTTTTTGCCATCTGCTCTATTATTATCATGAAGAAAGTCTTTATCATTGGATTTCACTTTTGACATCTGTCTAGACAGATATTTATTTGAACCACCAACACACACACTTAAAGAAAAAGAGAAAAAAGGAAGGAAAAAACCCTGAAACCAAAGGCTTTAATACGTTTTCTTTATTGAAGAGCCAACAACTTCAGCTTTCAAGAAGTCTCTGGACAGGGTATCAAATAGCATTAAGTTAATCCTTTAAATTACAAACTTGAGGAAGTGAAAGAGGAGTTTCAGTCTATTTTACAACTAGATGAGTGAATAGTTTATGTCAGGGAAATATGTTGTCTGCCTGTTAAGATCATTTATATCATTATTAAGGATGTACAAGTATTGCCCTTGTATACTAAGCTGCTCCTCTCTTCATAATCATTTCACATTGTTCCAGTAGCATAATCTATGGTTTCAGTCATTAGAACAAATACTCAGAAATCCAGTACTATAATTGTGTAGTGAAAGTGCAATAAGTACTGCCAGATATGAGAAAAACATCAAAAATCGAATCCTGAGGCTGTGTTTGATACAGAAACTTCATCTACACAAATTTCTACAACTCAAAAGAACAGTAATGAAATAAGAGCATAAATAAGAGGTGAGCAATTGCCTCTATGTGAAAGGCTGTCCTCAGGCAAGGGAGGTTTGATGCCTTTCCATAGCAGAGCTGAATTCAAAGTTAGAGGCTGGAGCTGTGAAACAAACTACCAAGAAAATCAAGGAAAGCAGCAGGATGAGTTAGAGAGTGGACTGGCTGGCTCGGGATGTGGTCAAAGCCATGTTATTTGAGGCATTTTTAACTAGGCTGCCCTGCCCTGCTGGAGAGATGTACCGGATGATGTATTAGTTGTTTTCCATCCCTGGATGCCATGATCTTATAAATGTTGTGGCTCAGGACCATGTCTATTTTGAATTTACAAAACCGCTTTGTATGTAGTGGGCAAGGCAAGGATTAGAGAGCCAATTAATTAGACCAGTACAAGACTATTTTTACAGGGACTTTGTACATTGGATGAAGGCACAGTGAAAACCACATTTCTCTGGTTAATCGCTCTGCAGGGATTCTCTGAATCATAATTTGTTTTTATATGTGACCATCTTCCCCCAAGACCGGAGAAGGGCACGACCTAAAAGGCAAAGTCACCACAGACAGTAGTTTAGTCTGCTATGACTTCCCTACTCTAACACAAAGCACATGTGTAGTCCCTAAAATAGAAAAGTTAAAGTAGACAAAACCAGAAGGACGGACAAATTATGGTTGCCTGGGGGAATCCCTGATTTACAATACAGCAAGTGTTACAGTCTGGCGTTGCTGTTCTGGTTGATGCTCAGCATAATTACCACACTATTTGGCATGATAAAGTTTTTAAAATAACAATAATTAAAGTATTAGTTATTGAATCATCTGAAATGCAGGAGTACTCTGTTAAATGTGGAACCCTCTCATTACAGTTCCTATGTATCACTCCTTTGGTCTGTGCAGCTCTTATTCCTTCAGTTAAATTTTCCTAAGGTTTCAGAGCCAAATTATTGCATCATCAGAAATGCCAGAAACAGGATGGCCGCATTCTCTGGTTGTGTAAAATTACTTGATTCAATTTCTATTAATAGGGACAGCTAGGAACACCAAATATCCTGAAATTATTACTGTTGAGAAGTTGATGAGAAGTGTGAACATGCTAATAACTTTCATTCAAAAACCACTATTTCGTGCTTTAAATTCACAAAACAGAATTTCTGGGGTTGTATCAAGTTAGTTGCATCACTATTTGTGAAAAAATGAGAACACTATAAATAAAACACACTTCTTCTCTTTCAGTAATCCAAGGCAAGAGATTTACCCTTCTGACTACAAACAGTCCCATTAATTTCAACAGTGGCATTCACATGCTTTAAGTCAATGTTCAGTGATTTTCTGGGTTGGGCTTCCAAATCCTAGATTTTTTAATAACAGAAAAATAGGAAATGAAACAAAATATTTTGTTCCCCATGTTAGAAAAGAACAAGGTATTTCTTAGTTTTAGACCTGTTTATCCTGTTTTGGAAATTTTCCCCAAAGATATGATAATTTCTGTGAAACTGATTCCAGATAAAGATCACAATTTTGCATGAGTACAGTAAAAAAACCCAACAAAAATAACAAAACAAAAAAACCAACCAAACAAACAAAAAAAAAAAACAACCAAAAAAAAAACCAAAAAAAAAAAAGAAAAAAAAAAAACCAAAAAAAAACAAAAACAAAAACGAAAAAAAAAAAACACCACCAACAGTTCTGAGGGGGTGGAAAACTGAGGTGTTAGTTGGGCAGAATCAGTTCCAGAGATGTGAGGGCAAGCAAAGGGAGCCAGGAGTGGAAGTGGGATTGGAAGGTGTGTCTCCTGTGCTAAGAGTGCTGAGGGAACTGGGGGTTGCTTTCTGGCTACAGGAGAGAGTGGCACAAACTGACCTGTGTCCATACAGATTAGGGATAACACGCTGTAGAGCAGATTGGTCACATCCACTAATTAAAATGTGGACTTGACTAAAGGTTTCCCTAGAATCCTCTGCTCCTGAGGTGTGATTATCATCCTCTGTGTTTTACTAGTTTCAAACTGTCTAATAATACCTTGAGGACAGTGTTGCAATTCACTAGTTTGGCAATTTTATTAAACAAAATTAAGTTTCCGTGATTGCATGCCATCAGATGAGTTATGAGGGCTTGTGAGCTTTTCTGAGGATGCAAAGCCTACAACCATAGTGTTGAAGGGGACTCTGCAGGACAAAGACTGGTGCAGCCTTTTTAATGTCAGCTGTCAAGAGGTGTCCCTGGAGTAACTGGAGAGAGCTGGTTGGAAGAGTCCAAAAAAGAAAATCAAGGAGAACAAAGTATTGATTAGTCCCAAGTTGGTTCAATGAAAAGAGACTGAGGTGGACTCCAAGAAACTTTAGAAGAACAGAAGTGAGGGCAGGTACCTTTCTCTTTGTTCTTCCTTTTCACCAGTGGGGCAGGGGTCCCATACCTGCAGACCCCTCTGCCTTCCCTGCTGCAGCAGCCTTTCCCTGTCCCTCAGTGCTCCCACTGCAAAGCACTCTCCCTTTTTCCACGCCACTGACACCCTCCTGTACATCTTTCTTTGTATCTTTGGCTGACATGAAGGCTGAGCTTCTTCTACATGGAATTAGAGTGGGTTGGGGACCCTCTTCATCAGGTAAAACACAGCAAACTTCTGCTGCAGTAAAATTGTTCCTGCCTCCCCTGACATGTGCATGAATAGGTATTTACAAAACATTCAGGCTCAAAGTCTCTTACCCATCCCAGCTGCAGACAAGGAGGGTTGCCTGTTGCCTCTTGCAGGACACACTTGTAGGCAATTTCCTCTCTTTTTTTATGCTGTGCAAGATTTTAATGCTCAGAGAGTATTCTGTGAGAACAAACTCTAGTCATTACCTAGCAGCTATTTCACTCTGCTGGAAATAAATATTATTTGTGAGCCTAGGTTAGCCTCTTCTGTCACCTCACATCTGACCAAAACTTTGCAATCTGTACAGTTTTTCTGTACCACTTATAAATTTTCTTGACTATGCCTAATTCAAAGGACTTTTCTGTCTTTTTTCTAGCTTGTCAAAGGAAGCAACACAACCTTTTTGTAAATGAAACTGCTGCTTTCCTCTTTGGCGCCTTCTTATTTCATACTTAGTGACTAATTAACACTCACTAATGGCAATTTCTAGTCTCAAGTTCAAAGGATGTTCAAGTTTGAGTAGATTCACCTGTAGCCTGTATTAAAGGGATGGTTATGAATAATAATTTTAAAAAATTGTTATGGAAGGAAAGGAACTAAGCAGTATATATAACCTGTGGAATTTATTCCCTCTTATTGACTGCACTAACACTTTACCTGGAGAGAAACAGGGTAGTAGACCAAGGGTATATCTGTCTACAAGAACTCTTTTGTTCTGATTGACACTATGACTTTGGAGTGAATTTTCTGATTCACACACCACACCTTGATTTACCTTGTACAACAGTGGAGAAGATACAAGCTGAATTCCTTTGGAATTTTGAAACTAAACTGGAACAAACGTGAGTATTGTCAGCAAATAAGCCCAGCACGCTTCTGGGCACCAGTCCGTGGTATCAAACTACAGCTAATCCAAAATTAAGCTCCTGGAATTCATATAGCATAGATGTCAGGGCTTGTTAGTGTTATATAAAGTGATCCCAGTGACTGCTATCTCCTGGCTGCTGGAAAATTCATGTTGAATTGGTTGAATGATTTCAGATGCAACTACTTTTCATGGAAATAGCTAGGATGTCATCAGGTTCATAAAACTTCTAAAGCAAGAGTGTGTATCTTATTTATCCTAATGAAATACACCAGTAGTTAGATGTCCACAGTTGAAAGATCCAACTTTAAACTATTTCAAAATTTTATTTAAAGTTATGAATTTGAACTCCTCTTGGTTTTGTTGTTTTTTAATTTTTCTTTAATATACCAGTTCATAAAGTTGATTTGTGGTCCAGTATTTTTGCATTCCCACCTCAAACAAGAGGATTATCTGACACAGATCTTCTGGGACCTTTCCTCTGAGGTTCACTATGGATGTAATCCATTCAGCAAAAACTTTTTTTTTTTCTTGGAGACAGATAAAAAGAACTTTGCATTCTATTAAACTTGAAAGTTAATTTTCATTTTTAAAGTACCAAAACTTCATTTTCCCTTTTCAAGAACTGAAGTACAATTCTTCACCCAGCACTGTTCACAGGACCTCATCAGATCTGGCACTCAGTTCCCATGTTCAGACCATCAGACTGAAACACTCAGCAAAATGGAAGCCTGTCTGAGAAATATTACTATTACTTGTCACTTTTATGGAAATGTGCCATTTTCTTCTAAAAAAGGGGTGTGCTTGATCAAGAAAGCCTGCCAACTAAAATTATATATTTATAAACACATAAATCTTGATCAGCCGTAGCTGGGACCTTATTTCTCTGTGGGCTGAACACCCAACAAATGACCAATTGACATCTATGTTTGAATAGCTGTAAGACGGGAGGAATTATTTGGTACTGGAGGTCATATTTTATTTATTTCAGTTCAAGGGCCAGTAATTTTCCACAGCTAATATCCTGTTTTTAAAATATCTTTAAATTATCTCCCTAAAAATAAAATTGCATACTCAGAGATGTCTTTCACTGGCACTCGACTTTTGGAAAGTCTTAATTCTAAATTTGTGTCATTGAACTGGTTCTTTCCAGAGATTTTCTCATTAATTTTTCTTAAGGTAAAGATTTTTATGAGTATTTTCTCACAGATTTTAATGACCTCAGGATCTTATGATTATCTTCTTATGATTTCTGTAGAAGACCCACAACCTGGACTCCCAAACCCCATGATCTGAAAAATAATGTTCACTGAGCAATTATTCACCATCATCACCTTTCCCAGTCTTTTTGTTTGTTTCATTGGGTTTTTTTGCTGTTGTTTTAGGGTGGGGGGAGAGTGTTTGTTTTTTGGGAGGCTTTTTGGGTGGTTTTGGGGTTTTTTTTTGTTTTCTTGTGAGAAATGAAGAGTCATGAGAAGTACTGCCCTGTTTGAAAGAAACAAGAAATACACATAGATTTCACTAGAAAGTGGTCTAGATTCCTTTAGACAAAGAAAAGAAACAGAGTGCCTTGTAGCCAAAACAGTTTCCAAGCTATATGCCAAAAAGGACCCAACACAGAGAGATGAAGTTGTTGCACAATGAAATTGATAAATGTCATTTCAGGTAACTGGGTTTCTAGGATAGGATGTGAAAACAGTGAAGGTAAAACTAGAAGAAAAACTTTCAAAGGAGCTAAGCACACAGAGTCTGTCATGGTATTAAGGTGCCAATGAGAGGAGGGACACAGGTGGTTCATGTCTATAGATGACTTCAACTTTGCCTTCCTGGCCACAGCAGCTGAAGAAGTGATCAGTTCTGTTAACTTTTGGGCCTGCGTTTAATTTTAGAATCAACAGCACACAGAGAGAGAGAGCATATATTTTGGTGCTCAAGTTTACGTCAGTATTGATGAAAGGAAAAAAACCAAACACCATCAACCTTGTTTACAAGAGCCACATGATTCTGTGCAATCAAATCTATATTTGTCCCTTTTTCACTGAGGCCATGACAACATGACACTTTCATTTTAGGGTATTAAATGTGGCTGAAAATGGGACTCAGACATGTCACACTGACCACAGGTCAATAAAACTAGAAATTAGCCTGCTATAGCTGCTAATGTTCTGGATAGGATTTGGCCTGGAACAAATCCCTACAATTCCTGGTACCCTGAAAGTTGTGAAATTTAATCAGAAATTATATTCTGTAGACTGTATTAATTTTGGAACTGTATTCTCCATAAATTTGCTAATTCATTCTGTGTTACTTGGAACACTGAGAATGCAAAGCATTTGTAAAGAATAAAAGAATAATAATCAGTAACAGTTTTGAAAACTGGTTTTAATTTGGATCTCCTCCTTAACACAGGCTGCCCTTCATCCCTGTGGAGTTTTCACAGCCATACAAATTTAATTGAGTCCTTGGTAGCAAGAGCTCATTTAAATTTCCTGATCTTTAGTCTACTGTAAAGGCTCATGGTAACATTTGGAATGCTGATCAAATTGACCAAGATGCTTGAATTTTTTTTGGGGTTGAAATTCCTCCGTGCTTTCCACCTTAAAAACAGCATATAACTTTTGATGCCTGAGTTCCTTCTATTAAAGGTAATATTTTTAAAATCACCAGATAGAAAATAGGGATTCCAAATCTCACTGGATATTTTGGATTAAATTCCTACATCATCAAAATATAATAAAAATTAAATGTAAAATGTTCAAACTAATTAATAATTATTTGCCTTTATGATCCACAACTTGCTTTTAAACATGCATTTCAATCTCCACCAATTTTTTCCTTTTCTATAACATTTCTTCCTATGGATAATTTCTACAGTTATATAATCATCAAGTTTAAAAGCAAAAATTAGAAAAGGATTTTATTTGTAAAGTTTGTTTCTATATTGGAGAACAAGACTATGAATTTGAAAGTTTGGTGGGAAGATCGTGAGATATAAAACTTCCTTTTACCATAATTGACGGGCAGCAACAAAAGGTGAGTTTGAATTTTTTCAGTGGTCACTTCAAAAAAACCCCACTGACTCCACTCAGAAACTTGGGAAAATTGTACAAACAGTAATACTGTTCTATGAGCTAATTTTCCTACCTGACAGAAAAAGGCTTAACAACTCTTATATGACAGTCAGAATTTGCATCCAAGGTAGAAAATGACACACCTAAACAGGTAAATAGAGAGAACAACGTCATAATTCTCAGAGAATAAATATAAGTGCTTAGCAGCCTTTTTCTCCAAGGATACAAGTTTTTAAAATAACTACTTCTTAAATGTAGCTAACACATGAAAAACCAAGTATATCTTAGGTATCTCTATCTGTCCTTTTCATTTTTTTTTTGCCTCTTTGTTCCACCCAGTGACAAGATACCTTTTTCTCATGTGGCTTCTTATTTATTATTCCTACTTTATCGAGTGTAGTGGACATTTAGATGTCTATGCTCTACTGAATGTTTGAATGTCTGTACTTAATTAAGCAGCTAAATTTAGCTGAGATAAAATCTACCCAGATTTCTTCAGTTTATCAAGAATGCAGTAAGTCTCCCTAAAATACTGACCATATATGTTATATATTGTGTTGTTCATCAGAAAATGTGGCTCCTACTTGTAAGCCCATTCCTTCCAGTCAGCAGCCATAACACAGCACCATGGCTCATGGACATCTATTTTGTTATTTCATTGTCTGGCTAAAAAACATAAGTTTCAAGGTACAGAAAAATGGAATTTACTTGAATAATAGCAAGACAGCTGCTTCCTTTCACAACTGCTGAAATAAATAAGCAGCTTTTTACTGCTTTCTAAACCCGCTCTATTTGGAGCCAAAACAACTGCAGGAATGTCAAATGAAAGATACTGAACAGCAACCCATTAAGGAATTAAATTTGCAAATGAAACCAAATATTAACATTCAGGAGATCCAGATGCAATTTCTGTCTCTGCTTTTGTGGTTGTTGAGGTCATTTCATTTCTTCATATCTGAGGTTCCCTGTAATTAAAAAAAGAGGTATTATTTTACATATTAAAAGAATACAGCAAAGATATTTCTTTGAATATTTATGGAGTCTAAACATATCAAGTCTGGAATACAAGATCAACTTTTCAGATAGACAATCGCCTTATAAAAATGCATACATTTAATACTTTGAAATACTTTGCACATCACACTGTAAGACTAATTCTTCTTATTCATATATCCCCTGCTTAAAGACAAGAGAAGCAGGTTGAATTTTAAATAAACCATGTTCTTTCAGATTCAAAAGCTAAGATAATCTGCTCTTCTACATGTTTGAAACTTTAGAAAATTGCACAAAACTAAGCATTTGAAAACTTTTCCTAAAAGACTGATGCGAAACTTGTAGAAATGAAAAAACTTCCATTTAAGAGACATAATTTGTCATATAAGGGAGGCAGACGTTATTAATTATCAAACAGAGACCATGCTCATACTGCACAAAAGCATAAAATGCGCAGTAGCACTGTGTTATTTTTGCTAGAGGTGGTAAAACTAACATCGTACTCAGCAAGAAGGAATTGCTTTTCCTTTAAATGAAAATGTTCAGGAAAAATCTCTGTGAGTTACATCTCTCAGTGTTATTCATCTAAAAGACTTTTTCTCTTGCATTGATTTCAGGTTTTACAGTGTTACAAAATGGATGAAGTTTGCTCTAGGACAGAGTGACAAACCTTGAGAGAGTCCAACCAGTCAGGGTGATGTGGTTCTGCTTCACTGCCTTCCTGTGCAAGTCTGAATGACCTGAAAAGGTCTTTTTTCTCTGCTTCTTTCCTCTTCTTTTTCAAGTGTTTGACAGAACATCTTTTATGGCACACCTGAGTGTGAACTAATATTATAGACACCAACCTCAAATACTGGAATATCAATAGATAGAAGGGGTGTTTTTTCTTATTTTATTTGTATTCAATTATATCCAGAATGCCCAAGATATCAAATGCATTGACATAAAATTGTGTCAGCAGTTCTTCTCCCAGCTTCTCTTACAAGCCAAGTAAGATACATTTTAGATACCAGCCTCTCACTCCTTCATACTTGCAGTTCTTTACAAATCATGTCACAAATTTGACTTTTACACTTATATTAAATTTTGACCATTAGGATTTGACCCCAAGGATGCTACTGGATTTAAAATTGTATATATCGAAATAATAATTGTAAAAACCCCCACAGAATAATAGAATAATATCATAATTAAGGTTGAAAAAGACTATTTAACACAGCACAGAACTTGTGTGGCTTTATTTTAATTCATTTTCATAGAAAACCAAACCACTTTGTGAAAAATAATGAGCAAAAAATAAAAGCAACTAAATGCTAGAGTCTAACTAATGTAACTTTTTTTGCTTATATTGCTTTTGATTTGTCACTGAATTTACTTTTCAAAATTGGAAACTCTTACTCTTTGGCTGAGAATTACTTATAATTAGATTAAATATTTATTCAACTTATGTTAGACATTGATAGAAATTGCAAGGCACTTATACAGTGAGAAGACAAAATACAGAACGTTTAAACACTAATCCATCAAAGTTTACAGATGTGCACATGAAATTTCGTATTTTAAATTCCTTATTTGAAATTAAAAAAAAAAGAAAATGTTCTTGCAATCTGTTTTTCCCCCTCCAGATGTGAAACACACTTTTTCCTGAGAGCATAGGTAGATCATTTAAAAATTAAAAATAAGTAACAGATTTAAAAATCTGTACTTAAGTTAACATTACATTTACAATTATCTTAGTATGGAAATTGCCACATGGGAAGATCTTGTATATAAAGAGCACAATAGCCAGGTGGGGACTAAATTCCCTGAGTTACCTGGTGCTGGGCTCTCTTCTAAGGAGAGCCTGCCAGACCCAGTGGCTGACTTGGTAGGAGTTTTGAAAGCTGCTTTTGTGGATTTCACAGTGCCTGTTAGAAGTAGCAAGAGCTCTGCCTGGCAAAGCTGTGTCCTTTTCACACAATCTGTAGTGAGCAGCTGAATGTGTTGTAAAGATGGTTTTGTAATAATCCTGTACATGCTCTTGTCTTTTATGCCATGCCAAAGTAGGTACATTCTACCCTGAAGCACAATGTTAATAAGAAAACTCTGAAAAACAGGCTATGAAAAAAGTTCAAAAATAGGATTTTTTCTTGGTTTTGGAACAGAGCTGCTTGCAGTAAAAAATACACAGCATTCCTTTATTTGTGATCATTTCCATGCATAGAAAGTTGAAAAAAATGAGTTTCCAAACAGTCAAAAAATTTCCACATGGTTCTTCAAGTTTTCTCAACTTTCATGTTAAAGACACTTGGAAACAGAATACTGTTTCATTTCTCTTTCTGGACCATGACTTTTAGCTCAGATTTTTGGCCTACATTTTTCTATCTTGACCTTTATATGAAATCATAGTCCAATATTTTATTAATTAAAAAAAAAAAAATCTTTACAGTTACACGGAATATGTTATCCCTATTTAATATACAAACGAAATTGTGCTATTTATTTAGTGACATAACATTTCCTGTTTCTCAGTTCTGCTTCATCACTGTCATTTTATATAACTTTGACCAGTTCTTTGCTTTTTATGCTGTATAAAATACTAACAGCAATATCTTGTTGCCTTCCCTCTCTCTGCGTGTACTGGCATTTTAATCAGCACCAGAAAAGCAGGGTGGTTTCAAGCAGATCTTGCCAATAGAGAGGTCATTTCCTCTGTAATGTAGATTCCCTCCCCACCTTCTGAACCAACCTCCCAGGAACTTTGCAGATTTGCTAAACAGGGAACAAGGAGAAGCAGGAGAAGCAATGTCTATTTGCAGCTGGAAACAGTTGAGTATTTAGAGGCAATGGAGTCTTGATTTGTCAAGACATTTCTTCCTACCTTAGTGAATAAGCAACTCTCGACTCAGAAGCAATGGCCAAACTGAATGGTCTCACTTCTATGCATAGATGTTAAAGGTGGATGCTCAGAAAACAGGAAAACATTTTGTGTGGGGTGAACATAGATACCGGTGTAGTGGATGAAAACAGAAGGTAATAGGATCTGAATACTTTATAATGATCCTTGTTGGAGTCTTTGAACACAAAAATTCAGCTTTTTTAATTACTCATGATGAAGTAAAGTATGCTCAGAGCATGGCTGAATTGCTTGGGTCAGCCAGATCACTTGTTTCAGGTATAGAAGTATGAAGCGAACTTTTAATGAAAGAGATAGGCAAAGAAAAAATCCCATTAGTGCCCCTTGGGGATACAATGACATCACTCTGGTCCATCTACTTAGAGAAATATTCTAATAAACTGATTGAGTAGCATCCTGAGCTTATACAGGATTAATGTATTTCTAGAGAATGAAAGCATTGCTGCAAAAGTTTATTGGTTTTTTTTAATTACTAATATTTTCTAAAGTACAACTATTACAGGGAATCACAGTTGTTAAGCCCAGAATTTTTTCCACTATGTTGGAGGGGATCACATAATTCAGAGAATAATTCAAGAATAGCTGAATATTACCCCTTGTGCCTTGTTTGATGGGAATTACCAGCCATAACAACAACAAAAACAGCAGCAACAACAACCAACAATACCTGAAGTTCATATTCTCATAACAAGGAGAAAACATCAGTTAGAAACTAATAATCCTGTTTATGTTACTTATATCCAAAAGATCAAAATTGTTTTTGCTTTAGAGTACATTCTCCCTTAGCTCAAACGCACTGATAGTTCCATATTCTGTCAAGACCAGGAAAGAGGTGTTTCAGAGAGCAGAAGAAGATAAAAGATAGATTGAGTGCTGACAAGAAAGATCTTTATATTTATTTTGATTATACTAATGATTTTACTTGGCTGTGAGCTCACATTCTTAGGCAAATTTGAGTAGATCACTCAAAAAAGACTGCACTGAAATTTTTTAGCTTTGGGAAAAAAAAAAAAGAAAGCAGTCCAAAAATATATTGGCTGCTAAATCTGGCCAAGTAATGGCCATAATCAAGCTATGTCACCTCACCCTGTCCTAAATTAGATCCTTAGTTCATAAGTAGTCCCATTATTTTCTGAGACTATTCCTGAATACAGGTGATATTCAGTCTACTTAAAGTCAGTCAAGTATTTTTAACAAAATACAAATAAAGAGAGACTGAAATGATATTAGGAGATTGCACATATTTTATATTAAAAAACACAGATCCTGAAATTGGCTGCATAATTCCTTCAATTCTTCAACCTATACTGTGAAAGTGGACTCAAGTGCTACTTGTGCAAGGAGAGAGAATTGCAGTGTTTGCTCTGATACTTCCAAAGTTAAGATGTCAGTAATGATTGTGTATTTCTTTAACATCATCATAGGTAATGAGTGAAAACAAGACAAATATAAATACACATAAATGTGTATTATACTGTTTATTAGTAGGTTTTCCGGTGCTGCTATTAAGGCTTCACAAAATGGGAACTAAATTATCAAGGATACTTTAATCTTTTTGTGAAAGACAGCATGAGAGTACGTTTGACTAAGATCCCTCTTCTTTCTTAATACAATAATGTTACAGTCTAGGAGGGCATATTGGATTCCCCACTTCTAAATCCTTGTAATAAAGCACATTTTGAAAGCTGGGCTGTAGTCACATGGAGTTGTTCACTTTCCTGCCGGAAAAGCTAAGTTATTTTTTATACTGAGTTGCACTTGAATTAGATGTACCCTGAATTTTTCAGAAGGTCAGACTATACAAGTTAATGATACTTAAGGTATTAATGAAGGACATTTTCATCAGAGACCTGTAACAGGGTCTGAAATATCTTAAATTTGTCCTTTTCTAGGAACATGCCCATACTTACCAAGCTGGAGGCAGTTTGATTTAGGCAGTTTGATGTCAGACTTTCTATTCTCTGGGAATTTTCTAGTATGGGCATGTGATGATGCCCATGAGATATGCTTTTTTATTTTTTCCTTAATCACCACAAAGGAGTCCAGCTGAGGCTCTGTTGTGTCTAACAGTGACCATTGTCCAGTGCAACATTCCTGATGTTTACAATGACAGCTGACTTTGGCTTATCTGACATAATCTTTCATTGCTATAGCTACTTTTCTGGAGATTTGGTGGACTTGGCAAGCATCATGCATTATAACTCTCAAATCCCCTAGAAACAGTTGTGGAGGCACTGAGGACAGGTTGGCACTTCCTTGCATGAGAAGGAAAACACTGTTTGTTTCAAAATGGATAGCATGCCCTCAAACAGAGCAGTTATAGGGGTTTTTGTGTAAGACTGACTTATGTAAAATCTGATTTATATAACTGTCAGCCAACCTTCTGAGTAGCTTAACTTCCAAAGGGACTGTAGAATACAAAGCCATTCTTTGGCTTTAAGGTTGCTACCAGCAACATGTAATAGTAGACTGTAAGTCAATGGGAAACAGAAAAAAATATTATATTCTTAAGGCACACCTCCACTCCAGACAATTTTTTTAAAATTTTCATTTTATTCTTAATATGGGTCTTAAATAGTTTTTACTGATGTTAATCCTAATGATTTTAAAGCCATAAATCCAATTATAATTGTAAAATCAGAACAAAGATTCATTATCAGGACTTAAAACAGAAGACTGCACAAGGATGTGTAACCAAACAGACAGCATTCAAAATGTGCATTGATTTATTTTTAGGACTGTGCATACTGAATATCAATCACAAAGTTACCAGTGTTGTGGCAGTTGAAAGACAGCATATTTTTTCCGCTTGTAAGTACATGGGTATTTCAGATTTTTCTTATTTCCTTTCTCAAGTAGCTATGCTACTCTTTTCTTTCTAGAAGCTCCCTCAAAATCTAGGAATAAGAAGCTTTGTGACACTTGCTATTTGCTCTAAGTCCCATCAAACTAGTGTACAACAGCTCTCTGTGGGAGGCTCCCCAACATCCTGTTCAGCATCAGCCAGATTGCTTTCGACATCCAAAAAGGTTTTACAAGGATAGCACTACAGGAACACTCTGTGGAGGGCCATGCAGCCACCTTCTTCTTTTATCTAGGTGTCTTGGTTTTGTCCCATTTAAGTTCTCTACTAAAAACATTAAGCAAATTTTTTATATGTCACCATTAGCTTACAAACTAACTTACAAGTTAGTAAAGTGTGGACATAGAAGTGTGACAATCATAGCCAAGGTTACTTGTGCTATTCAATATTTTGATTATAAAAATATTTTACTCAGTATTTAAGAAACTGAAAGTTTGTTCTAACAGTACCAGCTTAGCATTAAGATTGATTTACTTCGGGTTAAATCAAGTTTTTCTTTACTAATAAACAAGCTAGTAACTGGCTAAAGTTCTTGGTGCACGAAGATATCAACTGTGTTCTAGTATTATCTTTCAATGACTAAAAGGGAAAGAAAGTAACTAGACAGCCAAGATCCATAAATATTGTACAATAACACCTGTTCATTTATTCTTTGTAAAACTATTTACAAAAAAAAAATAAATGCTGTATCTGGGAAGGAATTTCTTGATGCATTGCATCAGACAAAAAATGTGCGACTTAATCTGGACTCTCTTCTTGGTTTTGGGCAATGATTTCTGCTTGTCAGTGTTAATCCTCCATTGTTCCTACCTTAAAAGCTGTCTAATTGAACTTCTTCTCCAATCATCCTATACAATTGGATTGATTCAACACATTCATTCATTCCAAGATGAGACAGGACATGAGGAGAAATAAAAAATGTGTTTTCTTCTTGTATTTCAGAGAGACCCAGCAAGTCATTTTAGATATTCAGAGCTAGGTCTCTTGGGCAAAACATGTAATACCAACTTTTCTACACTGGCATAACTGTACTTGCAAAACATTTCCAACCTCAAATGTACCATTTGCCATCATTTGCATTTGACAGCTTCAGATATTACCACATTTCTGCAGGGAACTGGGAATAGGTGAGGAGGTCAAAAGGTATTATTGTACTGTGACTGACAGCAGGATTTTTGATAGAGGTGGTCTGAGTACACTGGTTACATAATTCCAAAGGAAAGCACTATGCCATATTTTGTTAGTGAATAATACGTATTTCGTGTTATTGCAAGATATTCCTATAGATCCGTGCAAGAGGGAAAGAAAATGCACTAAAGTTCCTGAATAATCCTGCTTGTTCTTGGTCAGTTGCTATTCCTTCTAGATATTGGATGGTATTCATCCTCTTTTTTTGCCTATTCCACAGAATACAACAGAAGGTTATGGGCTGAATAGAAGTGGCTGATTTCCCCATTATGAGTTGGAGAAAGTCATGCATTCAACTCTAGAGTGGGAGCCATAGTGGTGACCATCCAAATAATCAGTGTTTTAGTGTTCTTCCCAGCTGCCAGAACTGAGGCTTTTCTATAGGAAGATTTCAAGGGGAATTGCAAGAACATGACCATTTTTATTATAAAACTACAGCCAGACATAGTTTTAAGTTTTTCAAGTATTGACAAATAAGGTCATCACTAGGAAAATTTGTCTATATTTATCTGCTGTGGGAATGTGCAAAGTGCAGTGTTCATTTATTGCTCTAAGGGGGGTGGAATGGGGAGGAGAGAGAAGCAAGAGGGAAAGAGAGCAGAGCAGAATAAAGTATTTTCTCTTTTGAAGTTATGGCATCTTTTTTATCTCCTCATGTAGGTGATCGTGACTGTGTTGCAAAAGCTCAATTAGGCATGAACTGTGATCCTTTGGGGTGCTGTACTGATGTTAAACTGAGATTAAGTTCTCTCCCACACAAATCTATTTCAGGTTGGAATTTAATATGGATGAAGTAGCTTTTATAAACCTTCCAACTGGAGAAACATAAGATTCTGACAACTTTCCTAGTAAGTGTCACTCTGCAAATATATAAAGTTAGCAATTGATTTTCTTTCTCTAGCCTTCTAGAACCAAGGTTTAGCTGAGAATTCTAAGAATCAGATCCATAATGGCATAAGAAATCAAAGATATAGGCTTTTTTCTTGATATCAGTAACAACTAGAATTGCCAGCCAAGATGTAGTCCTTCTCAACGTGTTCTACACATATGAAATATTCTCCCAGTAATTACTGAAATTTGCAAAATAACCAAATGAAGGACAAGGTCAGGAATTTCAAATTTACATCAATTAACTTATTTATGGCTTGAACTTATATGGAGAAAGATAACAAAAAGGCAGGAAATTATTTAGTAAGGGCAGAGGAGTAGTAGCATTGCTGTAAATAGAAACTAAAGATAAATTTTATCTCACCTGTTTTTCCATGAGAAAGTTAGACTCCTAACTTCAAATCCCAAAGTGTCTATTGAACACTGATAAGCAACAAGGATCACATAAAAATCACACACAATCAGCTCTCAAAATAAGTCACTATTTCTTTTTTTAAGTTCTAAAATATTTTTATTTGCTTTAGTATTCAGCAGTAACAAATATTCTATAACTAAATAAAATATAAATAAATATCTTTTTGTTGTCTAATATTTGCAGAAAGTTATGCCATGAATTTTCAACACAGTATAATAATCTTTTTGAAGATAATTTTTGGGAGGATTTTAAAATTCATTTTGTAGGACTCATGTCTAAAAAAGCTCAGATTAGCTCACAAGTTAAGCAAAATAAAAATATTTCAAGATATTTGTGACTTTTTGAATAAAACCAAGTGAAGTAGTTTCAGAAATACAAAAAAATAATATTCAAACTTTGCCCACTTGCAAATTAGAACCTTCCCTTTAAACTACCTTATATCTATATAATGTATGAGAAAACAGAAAACCACATCTATGAAGTCTGAATCAATGAATGTGATTCTTCCAGTTGCCCCCTACCCCGAGTAGGCTTAATGGATCCAGTGGTACTTTCAAATCTGGGGAGAGAAATGTGCAATTGAGCACATGCATTGTGCAATTCATATGGAAAACACATGTATGTGGTAACAATGTGATTTTCAAGTTTCCTATATTACCCTGAGACCTTGATATTTGAGAGACTTCCCATGAAATCAGGGCATCCTATGAAGGTGTAGAGTCCACCCAAGACTGTTCTCTGAAACATAATTCTGCTTGTAGGCAAACAAACACCAAAACTGCTCCTTTGGGGCAGCAATTATTAAAAGAAAAGCTATGTTAATGGCTATTGAATATATGTATGCATATATGTGATGCCACAACTTAAATTGTTTTTCACTTTGGTGTAAATCTGCTCACAGAGTCAGGCCAATATGTTCCTAACTTTGGTAAAAACCTAAGCATTTGTAACCCAAAAGAACTCCATTTGTTAAAAATTCTGTAAAGTTCAAAGAATTTTCTTTTTCAGTCAAACTGGGCTAGCTACGCTGGGCTGAGCGTTTATTAACACCAATTTTCACCACTGCAAATTAGCACCTACCAGTGAACACAAAGCCAGATGGTCATTGCCACTGAGGGCTCGCTGTCAAGAATTTCTCTTCCCTAAATATGGGTGTGTGAAGGAGAGGGAGGGGGGAAATTTCATGTAAGGAAGAGAAGTTGTATAAAACCTGCTTTGTGTTTTTACAGAAAGGAACCCAGCAAGAAATTTTATTATGTTATCACGGCTAGTTCTAAAAAAAGAATTCTATTTAAACAGAATAAGACTTCCATTCTTCATCTTATTTTTGAAACTCTGTATAATATCAGCTGAAATGAATTTAGCTCAGGTAACTTGGAAAACAAGAAGATTGACAGCATTGTTTCGGACTGCTTTAGTGGAAAAAGCAGTTCGTAAAAGTCCTATTTTTTCAATTTAGATATGAAACTATTAACCCTTCAAAAAACATCACAAATCATTGTACGGCAAGGAAAACTCTGACTCACTAATATCAATTAATTTATCTGCAGTAATTAGTTACTATTAATACTAATTATGTATAAGAATACAAAATATGTTATAGTAAAGAGAAGCACAATATTGTATTATTACAGAAATTCTGAGAGATATTATCCTTTGAGTAAGATGTAAATATACTAAAGCTAGATCCAAGTGGCACAGAGCCATAATTTTTTTGGATCTTGATGAAATTTCACTTGACTAATTGCTCCTATATTTCTTACACTGGTATGAAGATTCCTCGATACACTCCTACTTTCTGTGTCATCTTGATGCACATTCACAAAGGATGTTAGATTTTTTTCTTCAGCCATAACTGAATTTCAATAATGGATACAGAGAGCTAACATATTGGCTATAAAAGCTGAGTGCTCTTGGGTCTTTGGATAAGAACTGTTATATGCAAGACTGTTACCTAAATGAAACACCTCTCACTGTGCTCTCCAGCTCAGCATTTTTTCTTCCAAATATCATGTCTTACTACTTTTGCCTTATCTGCCATCACAGATAGTTGATCAGAAAACAGTTGTATGAATTAAAAATTAAACCCTTGCCTGGTGGTGGAGGTTAATGGGGCACAAAATACAGATCATATTGATGGAGGGAATTAATAAGTACCATGTGTACTATTTTAATATATCCCTTTTTATTACAGTTTAGAAATCCTTCATTATAAAGGAGTTAATGCTACAATGTTGCTGAGCTCATCAAAATGAAGAAAACAAATGTTGGTTTCTCTTTGTATTTGACAAGTCATCTATGGGAAATGTAAATTATTAATTGTTTAGAGGGTATAGGCTTGTACTGTGTATGTTTCAGTGGGGTTTTTTTCCTCAGTGCCACCAAATAAATACTAAATTTAAAATTGTATAATGTTATTTTTAATGTATAATCTCTTTATAAAATAAGGTACAGTTAGAAACAAAGTCTAAAAGGGTGCCTCAAGAGCGTGTACCCCATTTGTTGAGTGAACTTCATTGAGATTTCCTCTGAACACTGAAATTCCTACTGAGATTAGAGCATGAACTTCAAAAATGAAGTGTTGTTCAGTATGTATTTCAGTCTTGGGACAGTATGGGAGGGTGGATGCTAATTCTAGACTGTGGTAACGTCATTAGGTAGTTAGAAGCTATTTTGATCCTGGCATTTGTCACTGTAACTCTTTAATTATGTGTATGTATTTACATGGGGTGACATGCACACATTCAGTTCACAAAATAGTTTTCCTCTTAGTGAAGAATTTCAGGATCTAATTAGGGGAGAGATTATGATTATTAGGAGAGAGACTTCCATAAGCAGACCAGCTTAAGCTGTGGGATAGAGTTGCTCACTGACACATAAGCACTTTCTGGAAGCACATGCTCTGATATTTGACATTTTATTCCCATTTGTAGGTTAAGGACAGAAATTCCTTAGTTTAGTTTATTTTGTATTCCTTCTCTTGTCCTTATTTTATGTCTTTTTTACCCCTTTCATTATTTTAAAGACATCTTAGAGAGCTTCTGCTCCTCCTGTGAAATATTCCAGTCTTGGAAATTTGACCTTTTATGTGAGCAATGTAGAAAAGGAACAGATTCGTAGCTTTTATGTCCAGAAGGGACCATTCCATCATCAAACCTGACCTGTATAACACAAGCAAAAGAATTTCACCTCTATTGAGTCCAATAATTTGTCTGTAAACCATCCAGTAATGGGATGTTATATTTTAAGAGTAGTTTAAAACTGTACAGGTCTCATTTAAATTTTTCAAGAGTGGTTTCAGTATAAGTATATATATATAATAATTATATTCTATAAGTATTCAAGTAATGCTTATAGAATAGGTCTATGAATATTTCTAGGACTTTATATAGATCTTTGGCTAAGCCTTAATTTAGTTTATTAATCCATTGGTGGAACATATGTTGCTTTCCATTTGAGCAGTTACAAATCCAAGTCTTAAAATTCTCCAAATCAGAGACTGTGCTGCCATTAGACCAAATTATTTCATTTCTCTCACAGGCATCCACTTGTACCCACATAAATTACCAAGCTTAAATTCAAGACTTACTTGCTAGTTTTGAACACTGAACAGTTTCTGCCAGATTCAGCTTTCACAGTCCTATACAGCACAGAAAAATCCAAGGGCACTATTAAATTGCCAGTTCACATCTATTTACATCACACATAAAAGCCTTTATCTGAGGTTTATTTAGCTCTGGCTCCTCAGCTGCCCACAAGCTGGTGGGAAAATTTGCATTATGCAAGAACAGAGAGGCATGTTGTGGAAACAGGCTCAGTATAAAAGACCAGCAATGAGAATCATGTTCAAATTATACAGTGGTTTTCTTTTAAAAAGCGTGAATACACACCAAGTGCTCTGTTGAGTTCCTGTGCAAAATGGGTTCTCTGAGAATAGGAGCAAATGGCTATCACAGAGGTTTTGGGATAATTCTAACCCAACTCAATCCTCTTAGCCAGGAAAAGAAATTATGAAGGAAGAGTTCAATTCCTCATCACAGCTACTGTTGAATGGAAGAAGACCTTTTCATTTGCCCTGAAATGAGTAACCCTCAGGCTCCCCTACTGTTAAATGAATGCTACAGAGTACAGTTTGTGAAGATATAGAGAGCCACTAACTTTTAGCAGCAACTCACCACAGTTAGAAGAGAGATCAAGAGCTACAATCACATTGAATATAATGCAAGAGATGTAATAGATGTTATGAGAAAGACAAAAATCACACTCCTCAAAGCTGACAAATAGTTAACTGCTGCTAACACTGTGGTTGTCTGGATGTGATACAAACCAGGGAAAGTCATCCCTGGACACACTCAAAGCCTTGAGTAAGAAAGCCACAATTTACTCTTTTGTCAAAACAGACTAAGAGACTTGCTATTTGTCAAGAAACAGCCCATAGTGTGTAATTAAGCTTCTGGAGAATGAGTGGACAGTGCCTGGGAGTTAACCAGCATTTTAGGGGTGTTCAAATGCCTTAGAGTCAAAGTCTCCAAAGCAAAGTGTGAATATGTTACACAGGTCACTGTTAGGAGCTAACTTCTTGGGGGATTGGAGGGGCCTCCAAGTTTTTTATGGGTATCACCATTCTGCAGTGCCAAGCTATGTTGGCATATCACATCACAGCCTTGCTGAGCAGGGAGGCAGGGCAGGGACCAGGGTCATAAAGAATCTGCTAATATTGCCTTTTGTAAACAGACCTAGAGAGGCCTGCTCATACACACAGCAGGGAGACGTGGAAGTGTAGTTACATTCTCCCAAGTCTGAGCTTGTGCATCCTGCCTTTTGTCCTTTGGATTCTGCATGGCTGTGAGCTGGCTTGGAGCACAGGGAGGGACAGCCCCAAAGGCTGAGCTTGCTTGCCCCTGCTATTTAGAGGTAAATGCCATCTAGGCATATATAGCAAATACCATCTAATCATGCCCATTGTGGCCTTTGAAGCCACTGACAAGATATTTTAGAATCCAAACTGAATCCGGACAAGAAAAGAGAACAATTTTGAAAACTGCATGATCTGAAAACTGTTCCAAAGCCTCTGCAAACCACAGCAAATTCTGGGAGATAAAGAAGCTATTAATCAGGAACAAGAAATAGAAGGTGGCAAACTCCTCTCACTATGATTCACTGACTAAGTCACAACTGGGAGAAAATTCTGCAATTTGCAGCTTACAAACAAGGGAAAAAATATAAGTATTTTAACTCAACAGAGTAATACACAAAGTTATGAAAAATATTCATACTTCTAGACTACATGTTCTGTACTTTTTGCTACCAAAGTGTTTTTTCAGATCATAATTATAAGTAGAAAGAGTTGAGTGAAGAATCTACATGGACTGCAAACAATTCATATTTGAGTGAATGTTATATTTCCTTGAATTTCATCAATTTTCCTGGTGCCAAATGTTTACCAAGTATCTAAAGTAAGAGATATTCTGCCGTGCTTCAAGTTCATGTCTTCATTTCTGAACCACAAATGTCTAGAGATACAGTTAGGGGAAAATATTCCAAAGGCTACTGAAATAGAAGGATGATTCTTAGGCATTATTTGTATTTTAAAATAACAGAACAGATAAGCAAGATACTGAAAATCAGAGAGAAAGGATGCAAGGAGTCTTTGAAAAAAAGTTATTTTGGGAAAGTGTGTTTGTAGAGACAGCCCAAAGTATTTCTTCTAAAAATATATACAGAAACAAAACAGAAGTTTGAATAATAGACATGCTATTAATATTTAGTGAATAGTAAACATGAAGTGTTTATGAAAAACGAACAGGAAATGAATGCAGAAAAACTTTCCAGGATATAAATATTTGTGACTTGTATCTGCTGCCTCTCACAGAGACACTGCTTCTACAAGGATTTTAAACTCCTCAACAGAGCTGAGAGCATCTGGGAGATGAAGTCTGGGAGTCATGGCCTTATGGAGGGACAAGGTGCAGCAAAACACATGGTCACTGGTGCTTTGCCTATGTGAGAAAAAACAGTTCCCCACTTACTCCTCTCCCTAGTACTTACAGGAACACAATGGGGCCAAGAATAGATGCCTCACATGGTGCAGGTAGTCAGGTCATGGAATGATAAAATATCATGAGTTGGAAGGGACCCAGCAGGACCATAAAGTCCAACTCTCAGCCCTGGATAGAACATGTCAGGAGTCACACAATGAGTCTGAGAGCAGGGTCCAAATTCTTCTTGAACTCTTGGTACTGAGACTACATCCCAGGGGAGCCTGGTCCAGCACCCAATCACCCCTGGGTGAAGATCCTTTTCCTAATATCCAAATTAAACCTCCCTGGACTCAGCTTCATGACATTCATGTGGATCCTCTCACTGGTCACCAGAGAGAAGAGATCAGTGCCTGTCCCTCCACTTTCCGTCATGGAGAAGCTGTAGACTGCAATGAGGTGTGGATTTGGCACCTGAATTTTAATATGTGGTTTTTTGTACCCAAGGAAAAGATGGAAAATTCCTTGCCTGAGCAGAGGAATGTAGAATGGCAATTCTTACTAGGCATTGCCAAGTAACTCGAGGCAGAGAATCTGAAACCTGGATTCTCATTGCAATCCATCCTAAGTTCATGTGTAGGGAGTCAGGCTTTAATACAGAGTATACAGGAGTAATAACCCCTTTTCGTGCTTCCTTGTGTACTGTGAACATTCAAGAGAAAGGAGACAGTTAAGAAATGTGGCAAAGTTACACAGAACATTACAAGTTTTAAGGCTGAGAAACACGAGGTCAAATGAGAAGATAAGACACAATGACAATCAGCAGAATACAAAGGGATAATTAACATGGAGAATGGATCGACTGAGATGGCACCAAAAACCACAGCTGTGATCATTCAAAAAAGTGTTAGACAAGCACTTTGAAGCACTGAAAACATTAGAGATGTTTTACTGGGAACGACTGCAGTGGCCTCCTTCTGTCCTGAAGCATTACTGTAAAGACTTGCAGTTCAATGCTGAAATGAAAGTGAAGAAAGGATTGCAATGCTGTGTTGTTAACACAGAGTAGAAAGATGCTGAGGTATTCATTAAAGCTTTCTTTACAGTTGCTCCAGCAAATTGAATTTGTATTGAGCATAGAAATGTTGCAATAAAATCATAGAAACATAGAATCTTGGTCTAGTTTGGGTTGAAAGGGATCTAAAAGATGATCAGGGTCCACACCCTCACAGTCTTCCTCCACAGGCAGGGACACCTTCCACTAGACCTGGCCCTATCTGACCTGGCCTTGAACACTTTCAGGGATGGGACATTCATTGCTTCTCTGGGCAACCTGTGCTAGTGCCTCACCACCCCCACAGGGAGGAGTTTCTTCCTTCTGTTCAACCTAAATCTACTCTCTTTCAGTTTAAAACCATAAACTCTTCTCCTACCACTATACTTTCTGTTATTCTTTTAAATCCCTTTTACATAATGGGAGGCTGTTGTAAGGTCTCCCTGCAGCCTTCACTTCTACAGCCTGAACATCCCCAACTCTCTCAGCTTTTCTTCATAGGAGAGGTGCTCCAGTCTCCCCAGACGTGGCTAAAATCGATGCATGCACTTACAAAACACACTTAATGTATTTCCTTTATCTATCAGAAAATAAACTTCCTTAACAACTCACAGTGTGCCGAAAGAGTCTTGGTTTATGATAAAAAAGATCTAGTAAAATTTTTTGATCTGTATAGGAACTCTCCTGTTTCAAAGAAAATTGCAACTGAAGCATCTTCAAAAAAGATTTCTTCTTTTTTAAAAAAAATGAGTTATATTTGGTACACATCCTAAGACAATTCCACTTCTATGCAGAAACCATTGCTCTTCCCCACCTTGCAGCTTTTCCTAAACACTCAGGTGGGTTATATATACTTAGTACCATCACAGAAGTAATAGAAAGTACAAAACACTCCCCAGATTAAACAAATAAGCTAAAAACTACTTGCTGGTAAAAGATATCCAATATACGAGGCAATTGAAATCTTTTGTTTAAACCACCTCTGTTCAGGTGAAATGAACACTGTTAATTTTACAGATTTTGCTTTTTTCACCTCTTCAGAGCAACAGACAGAAATCTGTCTTCTCTCATGTGCTTTACCATAAGTACAAAGATTTTATTGCAAATAAAGTTTGTTGTATGTAACCCAAATTCGGCTCCATGCATTTTTTTTTCATTAAGATCACTGTACCTAGTTTTAACAGATGAACAACTCACACGTTTTTTCCTTTTTCTTTTTTGGCTTTACAAATCATTTGCTCATAGTGATCAAAGACTGGAAACTGGTCTCTTCCTCAAATACAGCATGAGTCATTGGCCAATGTAGATGTCAGCAAAAGCATCTTAGCCTCTCTGTTTTCATAGACAGAAGCTGTTTTGCTGACACTAAAATGGGAACTAAAATCAAGACATACATAATCCTTTACAGTGCAATAGGAACCATGTTTGTTGCTAAAAACAAATAGCAAATATATCCTGCAGGATTTGTCAATATACAGGAAGTTTGGACAATTGAATGATTTGCACTGCATATATCCTCCATGAATACTGGGCGTGTTAAACCGTGTGCGCTTTCCTGCCAACACAGGTGTGTTTTATGAAACACAGAAGCCCATTCTTTCTAATTCACACAAATGCCACTTAAATGACATGCTAACACATGAAACATAGGTGATGCTGTTCAAATTCAACCAACTGCTGCAGCAAAACCCCCAGGAACAGCAAAAGTTATTACAAAAGAACAATTTTCATACCTATTACAAAAATTATTATTTGTACAGCTCATCCCAGATCCAGCTGCTTGTATTCCAGATCTACCAAGTCATGGAACTAATTCCTGACACAGATCCATGCTGGGTTGCCCTCTGGCTGTGGTTTGGAAGGAGCCAATTCTTTCTGTAGGACGGGAAACTTCTGCTAAGGTACAACTGTTCCTACTCAAACTCTACCAAAAGCAGAATCAATAGCCCTTTCCAATTTCTATTTTCATTATACTGGATAGAATTATCTGAAGAGTGTTAATACTTTATTGGCATTTAATTAGACTTTTTCTAGTCCTATAAAAGCTAGCCAGAATGACAATAAAGCAATTCTTGGACAATTTAAAAATCAAAAGCTGCTTCTCTAAAAACAGATCAGAAGTGCAAAGGTTTGGTGGCTAATGAATTTTCAGTTGAAGAAAAAACAATTGAAACATATTTAAATGGAACAAAAAGTCTTCGAACCTAAAAACAAAATTCCTATTCAGAATCAAGATGTTCAGTTTCATGTGTGAATGAGATTTACATTTAAGGCCATTTAGAATTTTGTGGTATGATTAGGACATATATACTAAAATATTTAAATTTTGATACAGTAATTTGGTAATATGCTAGTATTAACATTATTTTTCCTGCAAAGCAGTTTTAGTTCGAGAAATGTTATCGACTTTCTCAGACACTAACATTTTCAGGTACTGACTGTTATGTACTATATTTGATGCTAGACAGTATTCCAGAAATATCCAGCTGACACACAGAAAAAAAAATAAAGGTCGTTTGAAAAAAGACCACTTCCCAGTAGGAGTTCTTATAAATCCCTTGTGAAATGAGATTTATACAGTCTTGCCTGATACTAATAAGACATAATGAGTACAATTTCTGAAAGAGCTATTGTAGTCAATCTGCCAAGTGGAAAACTGTACGTCCCAACCACTAATTAGATTGTTATCATAACTTACACAAATTGTGAATCTAAACTGAACGAATCCACTGGGGCTAGTAGAATGCTCCTGGTCTCCTGTTCACATAAATCTAAATCTAATGACTCTGCTAACAGAACTCATTTGCTGAAATACAGGTCTACTCCACACGTGCAATTTTACCTTCGGAAAGCACTTCCAAAAGCCAAAGTGAAATGGTGGGAGAGAAATTCTATTCATTGGAAACAGGATCAATTAACTGGCTTTGTTCTTGCCAGATCAGTATGATATACTTTTAGCAGGGTAATGTATTTTTCAATAATGTTTTGCAAATAAAAATTAATTATAATGAGACTTCCTTAAGGAAGTTTCTGTTTATTGAGGTAATAGATGTACTTAAGAATATATATCTCTCCCTTCATGTGTGTTTTCATATTTTTATAAGGGTGTTTATATGCATGCATACAAACATATAATTGTACTTCTTAAATATATGTATGTATGCACAGATACATAAATATAGAGAGGAAGACAGAGAAAGAGAAAAGTCAAAGTGCACAGACTTCATGTGACATTTCTTGGAAAAGTAATGATGGGAAACCAACTTTACTAGAAACAGAGTTATCCAGACATTTCCTTTATAATTAGCTCCCAGAAGAAGACCACAGGGTCTTAAAAATCAGTAAAGTTACATTTTCATAGAAAGAAAACTAGGATTTATGAATTCATTTTATCCATAGGAATACTTGAGAACTCTATCCAAGGAATACAGGAAAAATAAATACTTTTGCACCAACTTCTCCTTTACCCATGCACCCTTGCAAATAGAACTTTGCTTTCATATGCTGTTGCAATTAACTCAGTGATCTTTGAAATGCAGTAAACTTTTCATGCCATCTAATCCCTCAGGAGTTTCTAATTTGTTTCGTGTAAACCTTGGCTGCTCAGCCCTCGTTTTTCACAGCACCTTCATCATCTCTGAGGTGCATTCCCCCAGTCCCACATTTAAAATATTTTGCCTGTCACCCCCTGAAGTCCGCTGATACTTTCTGTCTTTTCTGCCAGGTGATTCTATTTCACCTAATATTGAAAGAGAAAAATATATGACCAAGAAAAAATACAACAAACATCTCACTCATCATAAACACTAAAATGCATGAAAAACTGATATTTGGAGGATAGAGTTTGGGAAAGGGCCTTAAATAAGTCTAGAATATTCAGAAGCGCAACCAATCAAGTTTTGAAATAAATCATTGCATCCACTCAAAAGATATTCTCTCTTGCACATTAACAAATGCAAATCTCCTTCCAGACAGTTTGATTTTTTTTCAAAGACAGTTACATGGAGTTATTTCCAGGCATCAAGTTTAGCTTAAATTAGATAATGTGGTGAATAGACTTCACAATAAAGCTTCTGTAGTCAGTGATCTGTCTGTGTGACTTTTTGTTCCTCATGAGGAACAGTTACTTCTGTTGTACATAATTCCAGAGTTTCCTTCAGCAGAATATGGACCACAGATTGGTCCAGGAGTCATGGACCTTATGGATTTTACCACTCCTGTATGTTTAAGCAATCAGAAGAACCATACTGCAAGATTTTCACTGAGTGATACTAGGACATTTGTAAGGAAATAATAATTATATACTTACTTTCATCAGAAATAATAATTAGAAACTTACCTTCATCAAAGTCAGCTTTTTTATTTTTTTAAAGCTCACCTTTTCTTCTGAAATACAGAAGATATGTATATACTTCACAGAGAAGTTGTGAATGCCCCATACATGGAAGTGTTATAGGCCAGGTTGGATGGGCTTTGAACAACCAGGTCTAGCAGAAGGAGTCCCTGCCAGTGGCAGGGGTGTTGGAACTGGATGTTCTTTAAGGTCCCTTCCAACCCAACTGATTATGTTTCCATGACATTACCATCAAAATGCTACAGAACTTAACAGCTGATGACCTCTTTCTCCTGAGCCCAAATAATTGACAATCTGTCGGAAGAAGAAAAGCTGCAATTGATTATGATGGTGTTCTGAACAAGTGCTAATATTCTCAGTTTCCCTTCCCAATGCCAAACTCTATTTTGAAATTTTATGATAGAAAAACAAACCACCAAAACAATCACAATTCAAAACCCTTTATTCCCCACGTATCAAAAAACAAACACAAAGAATGTGGGAGTATTGGTTTAAAAATCACAGTGACAGTATTAAAACTCAGCAGCTGCTGAAGATGCACTGCTAGATTTTTTTCTTTTATCTCAAGATTCATTATTAGACACTATCATAACTTCATCAAATTAGGAGCTGTTGTTTGAAATAACACCATGTTAATAAAGAATAAGAATGGAGAACCGGCTAGCCTCCAAAAGTTTCAACTTTATTTTCACTGAACAAATACTCTAAATGTTACTTGCTTATCAGAATATGCAAGATTTTGAATCTGTGAATTATTATTGGAAATCTAATTCTTTCAATACATTTGATTTCTTTTTTACTTTTCCAGGCCACCTATAACTTAGGGCTAGGCTTTCCTGAGTTACTCTTGTCCTCAGGATTTGCAATAGCAAACTATAAAAGCAGTCTTCATCTTGTCTTTATTTTAGACATGGGAGTAAGGCTCAAAAAGTGTAGGTTCAGTGTTTGACACAGAAAGTCAATCTAGGTCTCGAGTCACAGGCATGCGGAAAGGAACAGTGCCATAATGAGTTACCCAATATAGCTGAACTGCAGCAACGTTTATCTTCAATCTCTTAGCCTGTGACAAGTGCGAAGTGATTTACATTTCTTTGGTCCTCAACGAAATATGTGATGAAAGAGGATGAGGATTATTTGAATTACTTCACATTTGCCACAGACCAAGGGAGCACAAAGGGACAGTTAAAACAAGTTGGTTGCTCTTCAGTAGCTTGTTATCTCTGTGGGAACTTGTCTGTGTGCCTAAGCCTGTAACTCTACTTCTTGAAAAGAGATAACACTGCTTCTTTCTCTTCCTTTTTTATCTTAGATGATTTTAAATTCATCAGACCTTAGGGGTCTCATAATTAGTCACTTTTTTTGTTGAAACTTCTCCTATATTAATAAAGGAAGTTCAATAAATAATACCAATTTTCTTGGCTCATTCACACAGATAAAAATAGGGCAGTGTTGTCAGATAAAGATGTTTCCATTTGAAAATGTTATCATGTGATAAATCACACACCAAACATGGGATATTACCATCTACAGCAGTTGAATCTTACAGCTTGACCATTCAATATTATATTTTTTAAAAAAAACTCTAACTTCTTAAGCATTAAAAATTGAAAAACAGAAGAGGAAAGTTTCTTCCCTAAAACTGTCTACCAACCCAAAGTTAGGATAGGATCTAAGTAAAATTTTCAGCCCATTTTTCTGCATGGTAGATAATGATTCTCTGTTATAGGTTAGGTATGTGGAAAAAAAGAGTTATAGCAATTTCTGTGACAGGAACATATTTGTTTTAAAAACATAACAATTTTACATTTTACAATAACAAAGTTTCACAACTTATTCACTTCTGAAATGTATCAAGGGCACACACTAAGTCTATTTTCCTTACAGTGTGGTAATAAACCATTCAGAATAGAACAAATTTTTCAGATTGAAGTGTGTCAAAGGAAAATGCCATCAGGAAAAGTGACAACTCAAGAGCAGAACCTTTCTGCAGGGGCCTCTTATGCTGGTCCAAAATGGCAAAAGCAGTAAGACCATACAGGAAGTTTGCCCCATGCTGCGTGTTATTCTTGGTGGAAAAACACCTTCCTGCCCTTGGCATCAAAATCCCACAGCAGTAAATCTCAACTCAAGTGTGGCCAGAGAGCCTGGCTGCAATATTAACAAGTTTTGGGAAGCAAGGTGAAAGGAAACATAGATGTTGGAAACCTGTCAGAGCAAACTAAGAACCAAAGAATACAGAGAAGGGCTGGATGACCTGAGAACAAATTTGTTTCACAGCTACTTCGGGAAGTGTACTCCCAAAATATGAGTGTGGTTCACCTACTTTTGTTTTCACATCTTGTTAACAGGAGCACCCAGTAATTTCCATCACAAAACTTTGCATTTAGCTATTTTCAGTTCTGACAAAGATAGTATTTTAGAGTAAACTTCCACAAGTTCGCCACAGTTGCATCTTTTCTTTCTGTTTCAGTCACATGAAAATATTCAAATTATTGAAACAAAAAGAAAACGTGTAATGAGCAAGAATAAGTCTGAAAATAACACTATGTGACTATGTTTAAATTCTTATCTTCTCTATCTTTGAGAAGGCCTTGCATTATGCATTCAAAATGGTATGAAGCAAATTGGAATATGACCTTTGTGTTTGGTGCAGAAACAGCTGAGGCAACAAAGTCACCAAACCTGCGTACAGGAAAAATCTGACTGAAACAGAAAGAGAGAAGGGGCTCTATGGTCAGAATTAAAATTGGGAGAAGATAAAGTGGAATTAGCAAGATCTGAAAGGTGCCACTTGAGTCTTGAAAGAGATAAGAAAGTTAGAGAGGAAACGAGGAGAATGGTTTGAACTCTGTATTTGACTTCATAATTTTTTGCAGTGAAACCCAGTGGCAATATATATGAGTATTCATTTATCTCACCCACATAAAGAAAAACAGCCTGTGATAACAGATAGTTAATAAGTGGTTACCTGTGCAGCGCAACATGTCTGAACAATGAATCTACAGTTCACACTTGTCAGGGGCTGGGAGAGTGGTAATGTAACAGAGTTGTTATTTTAATCACTCTCATTTTCAAAATGTTCAAAAGTTTCAAAATTGGAGACATTCTTTTTCATTTGAAAGATGATGTAGTCTTTAAATACATGGCTAATTTTGCTTCTGCCAAAGGGTATATCACCACAAGACGGTTATTTATCTTTACGCGAGTAAACTCAACCTTCACAATTCCTTAATTGTCAGAGGCTTTTTTAATAACCTTGTTTTAATGTAGACATACACTCAGTTAATGTATAATGCCTAAACAACCACTATCTTAATCTCTTATGAATTTGTTTCCCTTTGCTGCTTGTCATTGGTTGATGCTATTTGGTGGAAGGTCTGGAAAGCCACATTTAGGAAGTGATTATGTAATCTTCCCACAAGTACAAAGTAGTTGCCATGTTTTTTTTGAGACAGTTCTTCAAGAGCAAGCTGGCCTGTCTGCTTCCTCTAGCTCTGGTGATGAACTATCCTGTCCTTACACTCAGCAGGGTGCAGTAAGCACAAGTTTCCTTTTTAGTTTTCCCAGAACTCCATGTTAAACATGATATAAAAAATTCAATAAATTTTGGTGGTGAGAAAAGTCTCATTGTACTACCATCATCATTGGCCAGGGTTCCTCAGCACTGAGAGGTGAGAGACAGGTATTATCAGACTAAAATGAGTGATTGTTTCACTCATCTTTGTCTTCTGTTTCAGAAATGGATGAGTCAGCCTTGGGATGGCTCAGTGATAGATGCTGATAAATAGCTCACCTTAGGGGAGATGAGTCCCATGTTACAATTTTACAGATACATGGCTCAAACATAGTGCTGATGAAAAGCAATTAAAATTCTTTCATAAATATAAGGTGAGGTACTTCAATTTAAATGTTTTTAACATATTTATGCCCATATTTACTATGAGTACACAGGGTGTAAAGAGTCAGTAGCTCTATTTTCTGATAGATATTGATTCAGTAAACATTTAACACTTGACTGGGTTTAGATCTCATTCATAGTCTGCTATGTAGATGCAATCATAGTACTAAAAGCTTACAAATCTAAAACCAGAAATCACGTACTTTTGAATTTTTTTTTCTTGAGTTAAATTTCTCATTCAATGAAAATTCTTCTCCGTAAGAGTAATTCTCATGTCTGTGCTTTCCCAAGTTTGTTCTTTGCTGTCTCCTTTTCATGAGGAAATGTTGGCTACAAAATATCACCACAGGCTACGTTAGTACTTTAATTTAAAAGTGTATTTTTTATGCATAATTTCCCAGATATTAGTTCTTGAGAATGTGAGAAAACACACAGAGACATTAAAAACCTATCCTCTCCAAAACTCTGGTTTTTCCACAGAGAAAACATTCTAACTATTCTCAATATTGGGTGAGTCCCACTCATTTTTCCTTTTCAACTCTGCATAATTTTGGCTCTTCCTTCAATTTTCACAACTTTTGCTGGAACTATTCAACTAACAGTATTTTTAATTTATGCTGCATTTCTACACCCCTCTCTACAGCTTTCTAAGGAAGTCTGGGAAAGCCTGTCCCTTTCATGAATTTGACCAACAAAGGTAATTAGGAACATTGCTCTTGCCAGCTCTCCAGGGGAGAGATTAAAGAAAATAAGCAAGAATGGAAAACTAAATATTTTTTCTAGCTGAAAAAAAAAGGCACCTGAACAATAATTCATCTTTTTCCAAATTTTAGATCACTGGATCTAAGATTTTGACAATGTTTAGTGCCAATTGGAGACAAGGGCATTTCTACATCACCCATATATAAACTAATCTCATTCTTCTCAGAAGCACTAAGTATATTAATCTCAGAAGCTTCATCTTGGTTCATTTCAAATCTGTCCATCTACTGTAGCATATTGGAAAATCATGTGGACTCAGATTTTATTTGCTTAATCAGTCTTCTCTCCAAGGTTATTTCTTGCTTAGAGATTAGCTTATTCTTTGATACTTTGTACAGGTATAATTTAATTTTGGCATTTAATTAATTTTCTTTTCTTCATTTATCTGCTCTTCTGACTTGTCTGTAGCCTCCCAAGCCCTTTCCATTGGTGGTTGTTTGCTATCTTTCTTTTGGTTTATACATTTTTTTGCTTCAGAAATTCCTTCACTTCTCATAACATCACAAAAAAAATTGCTTTTTCCTCTTTTGTTCTGAGGACATTCCCATTCTCCTTAATCTATTATCTTACTCAGAAATTATTACTGATATTCTTTAACTCATGTTTTAGACCAATAATTTATAATTGGTATTACTTTTTTAGCTTCTCTGCCTCTGTGGCTGGTCCTTATTAGAGCACAGTACAGCCATTGCATCAATATAGAATCCCCTTGAGTAGGGAAATTCTCACTTAAGAAGGCTTTACCAGATTTTGCCACTTTGGTCTCTTTATTGGAAGAAAAAAGGGAAACAATTACAAATGAGAACCACTGTGTCTTCTTATTATTTGTTTTAAGAACAAAAGGAATTTGTGTAATGAAATTCCTACCTACTCCCCAGATAGCATCTGGCTTACACAATGTTTTCTGTTTCTCATGCCAAAACGGGGATACTTGGTTTATAATTCATCTTCTGGCTCGAAGTGCACTGAAACCATACACATTGTCAATGAAACATGTATGATATACAGCAATACATAGACTAAATGCTACACAATAAAAAAAATTATTTATTTTAAATAACATATTTCTGTATATTTAAAAAAAAATAAAAGGCATATCCTCCTCTAAAGAATATATTATATTCTTCATTCTTACACAAAGTGAAATCAAGGCCTCTGCCAGGTACTTTGGTCATACTGGCCTCGTAGCAATCTGTTATTTTGGCCTCAAGCTTCATTGCAGGGGTGAAAGAGAGACATTTCTCTGTGAAAAGTTAACTCATTTCTGCAGGCTGAATGGTTTGTTATTTGAAGATTTGGTTGCACTTCAAAAGGAGGCTCTAGGGTCAGTAAGTTCCCACTTACCTTGCTATCAAATTCCATATTCGCTTGGACCAGAAGGAAAATTCTTCAAAACCAAATTCACATTATTATTCTGCAGTATTCAAATGGGACCAAAACTTAACTATTTTTTTTTCCTAAAATTCAAGATTCAGAATTAGTAAAATCCTTTTAAAAAGTCTGTATGCTGTCTGAACTAATATAAAAACTTAACTCTGTGTTCAAATTCTGATGCTGAAGTTCTGAACTATCATCAGTATAAAATAAATCTCTCTTCCTGACTCTCTCAATGGATATGAATCTCCTAACAAAGGTAGATGAGAGTCCCAACATGATATAACTCATCATTCTAAATTCAAAAACAGATGCCGTCATGTAGCAATGGCAGCAAATTAGCAGGACATGAAACCTTCAGCTTGTGAGAATAGTCAGAATGATTTTAAAAGTGAAACATATTTCCTGAGTAACAGACTATCAGGAGCATGTTAAGCATGCGCTTTTTAATCTGGCTTTGTAATAGACTATGGAATAATATTTTTGGACCCGGGTATTATTTTTATGTCATTCAACGGTGTCAGTCAAATTAGTCTAAAATATCTTGTAGAGGCAGATGATGAATCTGTTGGCAAAACTTCCATTACTCAAGCACAAAATTAAGGATTTTCTCCTTAGAACACTGGGGTTGATCAAAGGATAAATCAGAAATTATGGAGCATTACATCCTCGTAATTTCCCTCTTAGGTCAAATTTAAGGAAAATATCATAAACATGTTGCAGCATGAGTGTGTAAATAGGATTAAATAAACCCTACTATTCATAAGTGGAACACAGAAACAAAAATATTAGAATAGACAAGAGCAATGTATTTTTGATTATAAAGGATATGATCACACATGATTGGAATAGCTCATACAACCCTACAAAGCAAGCCCTCAAAATGTCTGGGAAGAAATCGGCATTTATATTCTGCTGCTGACCATGAAGGGTAATTATTACATTGTAAGTTCAATTACCTTTGATATGAGTAGAAAAATGCTTGCAAAATGCATGTTAGATTATACAATTAAAAACTAATTGCTATAAGCAGAGAATTCATGGGAGCATTGCCAGGCTGAGACATGCCCAGTAAATCAGTGTGAAAGGGGCACCAAGAATCACTTCCTTGAGGCTTTTCAAGGAGAATGGTGGAAGCTTTGCCCCTTGTGAGAAGCCCACCAGGACACTCCTTCATGCTCAGTCTTGGTGGACCTTGGAACATGGAGTCACAACAGCCTCACCTTCATTGAACTAATGGATTCAGCTGCCTCTGACTGCTCTAAAATAAGTGTTTCTAAACCTTTACAGCTTGAAATGGCAATCCATTAGCACACCCACAGTCAGAACATTTTTTTTTAACAAGCCCCACTCACCTTCTCCTCCCAGAAAATATAATTAAAGAAATTTCATGGAAATCTTCTCAGCAAGGATATCACACCTCTTCTACCAGAACAAGATAATTTGTCTTGCACAATTGTCCTAAACAGGATGTAAAGCTATAATATTAAATAGAAATTTTGGAGAGGGATCAGGACTTAATGTTTCAACCATCAGAAAAGCGCATTGTGTTTTCAGTGATTCAAAGAGATGGCTGAAAGTAGAAAGGGTGCCTGAAAATACAGAACATGAGCAGAAAAAAAAAACCCAAAACCACAACACCTTTACGTATACTTTATTTATTTTTTTATATTATGTTGCTGTGATAGTCTATATACTCTTGGCTATTCCTACCAAGGTGACACAAATGATCTGATGCATTACATTGCACATGTCCTACATTATGCTCCTTGGCTTCCTCAGAAACTGCTCCTATGTACACACTGATTAACTCTGATTTCTTATTTTTATCAAATTCCTGAGGTTTAAACCAGGGTTGCAAAATTTCACCTGAAGATGATAACACGTTTACTGTCTTATGACACTTTCAGCAGAGAAGTGGGAAAATCCCTAATCATAGACATTAGACAGCTCCACAGGTTCTTACCAAATTAGGATTGATACAACGCTGGATGGATGCAAGCTGTAGTCTCATTTCCTAAGTTTATGTTGAGCTGTGTTCAGCCTCAGATCCAGTCCATCCAAAGCAAATTGCCCAAAAGGAACTTCCCGAAGGTTATAAGCCACACCTCATCACATAGGCTGGAGGAGGATGAGTGCACCAGCTTCTTCTGGCCATGTATTTCCCAAGACAGAGCATTCCTCAGCTCCTTAGGTGATGTAAAAGCTGTGAATCTTTTCCAGACTTTCATTGATATAGGAGTGACCCCCTAAGCAAAGGCTCTGGAAAGACAAATGAGTAAGTATTGAATCTGGCGTGAGTTTACGAATATCTTGAACATTTTCAGATTCAATATCTTGAAAATTACTGGAAAATAAATTGCAAAAAATCTAACAATCTAACATTAAGATTGAAAATATTGAGATGAAATTATAAGAAATTCTCTTTGATATGCAGCTTTTACTTTGTATGAGCATAGAAATTTCAGAAGATATCCAATAAAGTATGAAATATATATTTGAGGCCAAGCTACAGTTGTGGTGGGAACCATCATTGTGAATTTTCTGACTTTGGTGAAAGAAAAACCTGTATGGGAATATAATGCCTGCATTTTTAAAGTTTCAACTCACAAAAAAGTTGGAAGGCAAAACACACTACTAATGATTAATTTATCTATTATAGCCACACAAAAGAGGTCTCCAAAACATCTTCGAACATAACTTTTCCAAATAATGAATTGTACTTGATCAACAAGAAAAAAATGCAACATATTTAAAGAGAAATATTTGAGTTTATGTAGTTTAAAAATATTTACTAACATCAAAAAGGGAATCTTGAAAATAGAATAGAGATAATTTTCAATGTAGTCCAACAGCAAAGACCTGAACCCAAGCATATTTACCCACTTACCATGGAACAAGTTAATGAATTATAACAAAATCCAGGTCCTGTTTTCTCTTCTAAGCTTCAGAGCTTGATCATCTTTTCATTTTGAACTTAAGCTGGGGTAGTTGTCAAAAAGAAGATACATTCAAGAAGCAGTGGAAAATTGTCAGAAAGGGAAAAACTGCCAGAGCAAGAAATAACCTACATGAAAACACCCTACAGTAATACTACGTTGGCAAAGAATTATGTATAGTCTATGTGTAAAGGAAATTTTTTATTCTTATAGTAACAGTTCAAGATTGACTTAAAGCAGAAACTAATTGAGGAAGAGATCTACAATAAAATGCATAAGGGAAATTCCATTCTCAGGTACTCCACCAATAGCAAAGCTTTATTTTCCTTCATATTTTGTTTTACTTTATGCAGTTCTCCTTACATTAACCTCACTGTTCTCACTATGTTCCATAATAGCATTAAAACCAGAGTTATTATTTTAAGTCCACTACTAAATCAAAAAATATATTACATTAAATACAGCAAGCCAAATACTTTTTAAAAACTTCTCAAACAATAACCACATAATCTGTAAACTTGGGAAATAGCATAAGTGAAAGCATGAGTGATGACAGTCACGCTTACTGGTTCCTCTGAAAATAAAGAACTTAGAGCAAGTTAGTTTAATCTAGTAACTACGTGAGCTAAACAAAATATTACTAGAGTAAAATGTAATCCAGAGGTTTTTCATGCCCTTAAATTGTTTGCTCCTGACAACAAAAGAAGGGAACAGAGAATGCTGAGTTCATATGACACTCAGTGTTCTAGTTCACAATTGAATGGCTTCAGCTCAGATCCTCAGGATCTAGAAAAATCCAGAAGACACCTGGGGCAAATCTCACTGATTTCAAAAATAAACTATTTTCAGCTTACAAAAAAAGAACCCTAAAGAGTCCTACAATTTTTGATTATAAATATTTTCCACTTCTTTAAAGGTCTTTTATTGAAATGATGTTCCAAATATATAATGCTCAGATTAAAAAAATTCATTTTATCACCAAAATATGTACCAATTTTTCAGAATATCTCAACTTCTGTTAAGTAGTGTCTTCCACGAAACAATTATCAAATGTAAAAATAGGTTGAAGCCCCAGCTGTAAATGTACTTGTAAATTTTGGCAGTGACTTGAAACAGTACAGGATTCAGACCTGACTATTTTATGGATAGGAATGTGAAGGTGCAGGAAAGTTAAACAAAATTGCTCTTTTAGGAAACCTTCAGAGATCTGAAATACTCTGTAGTTTTGGAGTATATAGTAACAAAAAGCATCAGGGAGCACTCTTCCTTAAAGGGTGGAAAATAAAGGAGAGATTCAAGGCCTGGAGAAAGAGGATTACCTTATGTGTTATACTTCCATCTTCATCTGTGACAGTCTGGTCAGGGCCTGTACCCTGACACGCTGGCAGACACACACAGGGATTTCTCTTGCTGACTCTTGAACTAACACAAAGCTCTTGTGACCGGATTCACAGAGCTGGAAGAACATGTGAGGGAATGTGGTGGGGCTCTTATAACAAAGGACCTGTAGATTTTCAGGTTAGAAACAAGAATTAAAGAAAGCAAATATCAAAGTTTACTAAGTGATTTAATTATTTCATAAAGTGCAAAAAAGTGATGAATTTTATTATTTGAGGAAATAGAGAGCATTCAGAGTTCCTACTCTGGGGGTAAAAGTAACACCAGCTTTCAAACAGTGTTTGCTTTTTTATTGCTCCTTACATATTTTTAAAAACTAATGACTATTATTGGAAGGAATTGACATGATCTTTCCATATTTGTAAAGGCAAGCTCCCTACTGACTTTGGCACAGGCCATTTTTAGGGAAAGGATGCTGGATTGTGTCTACAACAGCTTAGGTTTATTTAAGCTATGATTTTCATTAGTGCAGCTCATGTTTGCCATCTTCCAGGGAGTAGGTGTTTTTCTAATCCTTTTCTATATGAGATACTCAGGCTATGTCTATTCCATAGCTTGGATGTCTACTGATATGCATGGATATGTAAAATTACCTCTGATTGATTTTACCATACATGTAGGATGTGAAATACTGTGCCCTTAGACCTGCAGTATTTTTTCAACCTTGAAATTCTTCTGACATTTTGTGCTGCTTACAAGGTCATGGCTATTGCTACATGGGGCAGCTGGTCTATACCAGGCCAATATTTCTTTATGTCTTACAATTATATATGTGACTGCAAGGTAGACAGGCCAAAAGGAAAGTGCTGGGAGTTGGCTCAGCCTGATGGTTTTATAGGTGGAGATTGCTTAGATGAAGAGGAAGATGAAGATGCAAGGAAGACCTTGACTAAAGCAGAAAGTGTTGGTTAGCTCTGCATCTGTAGAAGCCTAGAAAATGAGGTGGATCATGTGTACATCTCAAACATGGCTGTGGAGCCAGCCAAAGGATGGTAATAGCTAAGGTTTTTTGGTAATAATACATTGTGAGAAAGAGCAGGATGTGACTTGAGCAGAGGACCATACAGAGCTAGGGCAGCATTTTCCTGGGACAAATGTTCTTGTCCTGGCTCCTGGAAATAAACACAGCACAAGGGCACAAATGAGATAGAGAAATGGGTATGGAATGGAAGGGACAGGACCCCCAAACCCTCCAACCCATTTCCAGAAAGGCTTAAAAATGAACATGATAAGGTTTTAAGACTTAAAAAAACTTTAAAGGCTTTAAATTTTAAGGCTTAAAAATGTGCATGATAATTAATTGGCATAGAGAGCAAGAAGCTTATCTATAAAAAGGTTTGCCCACAAAGCCCAGGACCCTAGACACCCCATCAGGTGGACTGACACTGAAGCTAGGACTGGCGATGTCTCTTCCTTCCTTTCTTCCTTTCTTTCTCTCTCCCCCTCTTTAATACAGCACTGTCTCTCCCCTTTATTCAAAACCCATTGCTGTGAGCTTATGCTAGGAGATCAGGGACTGACTTACACCAATTTTCATGGCAACTGTGTGATTTACTAATAAAACTTTCTAAGGTTTTGTGGAACCTGGCTTCCATCTTTCCTTTTGATCGCAAACATTTTGAATCTTGGGTGCTGCCTTCCCCTTTTTGAGTGGGATCCCACTCCACCTAAGGGCACTTTTGCTGGTGCAGAGGCTGTGTGGCACAGCTGTTTACCACCACTGCAGCAGAGGCACAGGTGTCTCATACTGTGTGCCTTGACTGCAGGATGATGATGTACCACTTCATGCTACCTGACAACCCATTTCCAAACTGACAAAGCACAATGGCAAGCTGGATTACTTTGAAACATCTGCTTAACACTGCTATGCTTATAGTCAGGGCTTTGATTAAGTGCTTTGATGACTCAAAGCCTAGCTGGCGATTAAAGAGAAGTGACAAAGTGTTAAAGTCAAAACCACCTCATTAATCCTTTTTTTCCCTAATTTATTGACAGATAAGAATTTCTCAAGACTTCATGATATGTAGTTATACAGTAGAAAGTCAAAGGTATATTTTCCAGATCATGCATCATCCTTACATTGATTTTCATTAGCTTCTTAATGTTGAATCAGCCATTATCTACTATGTCAACATGCATTAAGAGCTACCATTAAATAGCTTTCTATTTATTTAACTTCAGCTTGAGAGGTAGAGAGGCTGAGAGGCCTGTTTTATTGAAGACTTTCTTAACGAGAATGTTAAAGAAAAATTTTAAATGCTACACCTGCTGCAGACAAAAATCTCTGTTCAGGAACTTTTTTCTTTTTATTTGTTTTGGTTTGTTTGTACAAGGAAGGGGTGGTTTTTGTCAGTGTTGATTTGCACACTGAAACCCTGTTTTCCCCTTTGTTCCAAAATCCTGGCTATAATACCTGAGATTCTTTCTTTTTTCTTTTTAGAATGACATTAAATGTGGTAAAAAAATGTAAAAGAATTCAAGACAATAGGCCAGGTGGATACTAAGTGAAAACAGATTAGAATAGGTGGAATCTTACAGAGCAGAAGCACCATCACTATGTCCTATTTATATCATCCTTTCAACCACAGTTAGCTGTGAATGATTTTGCTTGGAATATCTTCCTGAGAACACTTATGACAAGATAGGAAGATAAACATTGTAGCTCTGCTTCCTTTTAGTCAAGTAAATAGCTGTAGCCTTAACTGACAAAAGATATATTAAACACAGACAGCTTCCATTTGGGATTTGTTTTTCATCCTTCCACCTTCATAGTTTCTTTTTATTGTTTGGGGTTTCTTTTTATTGTTCAGAAGCATCGGACAGGATTTTTGAATTTTTTCAGAGAGTAGAGAAGAAGAATCTTGCGGGTGGGTGGACTAATTTATTGTTTATTTGTTTTCTCTGCTGTTTTCAAGGTACTCAGGAATATTTCAGCATTTAAAAGCAACACAAAAAAGGCTCAGTTATCTGGATCATGAGAATTATTTACACTCTTCATTTTCACTTTTGAAGATTTCAGGTCCCAAGCTTGTAGCAAGTGAGATCTTGACACAATGATAAAAATAAATCTATCTCTTTTGGCAAAAGAAACATAAGAGTGAAATTAATTCAGTCTACCCTTAAAAGTCATCAAGAAAATCACTCTTTAATTTAGTTCAAATCTTAAAAAAGAATAGTGCCACACTGATATATTTGGTATAATGGGACATAGGTTGTCATGTCACATCCTGGCCAAGGGATGACAAGGTAAGTTCTTTTCCTTAGGAAAAAATAATGGAAAATATTGAAGCAATTAAATATTAATAAACTGATGACAGTGACTTAGGATATTACAGTTATTTTAAGTAAAACCCATTATTTGCTGAAGTATCCTTTGAGTGTTTCAGCACAGTAATGTTAACAGAGAATTAATTGCACAAGGACAGCAAATGAATTAGTTGAATAATTATGTACAGTACTTGGATTTTTAATGGGCTACCCATTCCAAATAAACAACCAAATAAGAATATCAGTGAAGGTGAATAATACTAAAAATACCTCAATTCTCTTTGAAATGTTAAAGAATTACACTTGGCTGTTCTTGTCAGGGATATCAAAGTGGTGAAACATGTGTGCCTTCCAAGGGCTGTCCTTTTCCTTGGAAGTCAGGGGACTTCACTGTTTGCTTTAAGTTGCACAGGAGTTTAAGTGTTCTGACGTAGCACTTGCCTTTCCACTGGATAGGGCTTTTATTCCTCAATTCCTCCATCAAGCAACTGCATTTCAAGAAGCACTTTTTCCCGGAGTTAGCTTTAATAACTTGGCCTGTTTGGAGGCACAGGCACGTGGCAGCTTTAATCCACAGCAAGATCATGTGTTTCAGGAAGAGATCGACTTCAGCGACATATGACTGTACCAGAGGCTCAGTTCTTCTCTATTATACTCACATTAATATGCACAAGTTATTTTAAAAAGAACAGTCTTCAGCCATAAATACTCAACATCAAAATTTTATTTGACTTCCCTCATAGATTAAATTCATTCATGAGTTTTGTGTAAATTCAGCCAAAGGAAGTGGAACCACATATGCAGTCAAAGCAAACCCTGTACTAAAGATACCTTGCTGAAATTGCAACAGGTTCTTGAAGAAAGTTTTACTAGCTCATAAAAATATTTTCATTTATGGCTTCCTAGATAGTTATTCAATTTATGTCTCAAAATCTCCACCAAATCCTTTATCTGTATTTTTCACCCTCTCACTGAACTTAGGCATTAAAAAGAGGAAAAAAAGTCCATTTGTACACCAGAATCCTTGAGAGAAATTTAACTTCTCTATCAGCACTGGCATGTGCATTGCACTGTATATACCACACTTGCTCTGGAGAAGCTTTCTCATTCCTTCAGGATAATTCCTTTATGAGCATCTGAGAACTGAACAGAGCACATGTAAACCAACTGGCAGATGTTCTTAGTAAATCATTGGGAGGCTTGCATTGAAAATTAGCCACCTGCATATTTATCTGTTATTTTCTATATATAAAAAAACAATATTGAAAATGTTGAAATGTCTGCCGGAATTTATCAGTGTATTTTAATTCATTGGTATTTATATTGCAGTTTCCCAGGAATCAAAATATAGCAGAACCTTTTAAATGGAATTGTTAGTTTACAGCAAACAGCATAATCACTAGGTGTCGTAGCTCAATTTCTGGCAAAAATACCCAACAAACCAAACCCAAAAACTTTAAAAGATACAAGGTATTCAGGTTTCATCAGTTTTACTACTTGCTTTTAGCTTCAAAATAACAGATGGCACCTGTGAAATATGTAGGTCCAAAGCAGACAAAGCATAGACCTTCCCTTTGGGGACAGCATGAAATTTGCTACCTGCAAATTCTAGTAAGTTCTCTTTTCCTCTTCAAAGTGGTTCATTGATAATAGCACCACAAAAACTTCTCTTTCTTGTTGGTGGTTAGGTGCAGTAAGGCAATTATGTGAACAGTTTCTGCTGTTAAGCATCTTTTTGTGACAATCGAAATTCAGTAACATTTAAATCTATTGTCTGTTTTTTCTTTTGTTCTCCTGATTCTTGTCACCGTGGTATAACTGAGCTAACTGAGAGCTGTAGGGGTTTTCAGTCCCCTCCCAAGTTTGGAGATCTTTAGTTAGAAACTATGAAATTAGCAGTTCCTGAACGTGTGCACATCTGGAGATCAAACAAATGATCAGAACCCTGGCACTTAGTGGAAATCTGGCATTAGGTACTATAAATGGTGGTAGTTGTTAAAGTTATTAAAATTTAAACCAGTTCCATCTGCAACTAATCAGCTGCCTCCTGATCGTACGTGTGAGACAGGGATCAAATAATACCTTGAAGATCACCTGGACCTCATAAAAGCCTTCTAGAAACTTGGTTGATGGGGAGATGTGAGTATTCAGGCTGGTTCTGCTGAAAGGGTTTGAGTTGATGGAAAGATCATGATTGATAGCTTGAGCTTCTGCTGAGCTATTTTGTTCTGAAACAGATGTACTATGTGTCTGAGGAAAAGCACTAAATTTTTTTACTAGGAAGTATTTCACCTGATTATGGTCTGATAGGGGACTTACAGTTAGAGACTTTTCCTTCCAGGAGCTTGATTTTTCTCATAAGCAGATTCCAGAATTGTTACAAATAACTAGGTCGATATGTAACTATGTTTTTGATCTGATTCATCCTGTCTCTTTTTCACAGTAAAAGCTGCTTAGGGATGTTAGTGAACTTGGATGATAAAAATAATACTGTGCATGGTAGCATTTTCCCTTTCTATAAAGATTTTCAGCTTCAGCTTCACTATCACAAGGTTCTCTAAACACTCCGTATAAGAAGAAAATCATATCTTGTCAAGGATATGATCTTTACTTTTTCCTCTTCGAGAAAAGAAATCTTTGAGAGATTTTCTAGCTTTGAATTCTAAGCTGAAACAGGTACCTGCCAAATTGTCAGACCGGTAAATGTTAAACCACCGTATGCTTCTTTATCATTTCTGACTGTTCAGCTTCCTGAGGATGGAGCTACACAGAAATTCCCCTTTGCAGTAACCTCCTGCACTGGTTAATGAGACATGATGCCTACCCTGAGTACATAAATGTCCAGGGAGGGAGATGTCAAAAAATTTGGCTGAGGCTTTGCTATTATCATGTTACATGATAATTACAAGTCTTAATGCTCATACATAACTGGGAAGCTCTGCTCCACTGCTAAGGTTAGGAGAGGATAATAACGTATTGACAAGAAAAGGGAAGTGGAAAATGGAAATAAAATGCATTTCTAAAAATCAACTTACTCTTGATTGATGTTACTGAAGAAAGTTACACGTGAGTGCTGTAGAGAGTGAAATGGAGATGTTGAGGTTTGGATGTAAAATAAACCGATTGAACCATGCTGTTTGATATCAGGTGGAGTCACATGTGACGACCTGGTCAGACCAACAGCATTAGTGAATAAAAGCAGACACTCCATCAAAACCAGATGCTACATCAGGATTTAACTATCATAAGCAAAATAGATTTGGAAGTCAGTGCAGTGAACAAGGTATTGTAAACTCATCTTCTATTTTGACTATAAGCACAATACCCTGAAGAAAGCATACAACCTAAATCATAGTCTTAAAAAAGATGAATAGGGCTATATGAATAAGGAAAAAATGAGGAAAAAAAATCCAACCCTTGTTGCTATGTTACTAGTCTTTGGAGCAAGATCATGCACACATGGAAATCAATGTCAGTTCTGTTCTTCAGTTTTCCTCCTGTGTCATAACTCTTTTAGTTCCTGGCTGGGAAACAAATGATAACAGAGCCAAGTCTTAATAAACTTTGAGTGGGGTACTCCAGCTGAACAGAGCATATTTTAAGCAGAGAGATTCAGTAATTGCTCATAGCAGGAATTGCAGACTTTTATTAATTGTATGGCTGAGACTGTGGAGTGTGTTAAGGCACTTGGAATGTGTGGCATGGAAGCCAGGAGAGCTCTGGGAGACACCGTGGCTGAGAGGACACATTTCTGGAACATTACTTAATTCTAACTCTAATCCCTGCAACAAGGGATGAGGGGTAGGGAAAGCAGTGCCACAGCATCAAGATCAGCATTGCCAGAGCATGGCTTTGTTGTACTGGATGTTCTTGAGGCAGAAGGAAACAATCTTGACCCAATTGCATTGCTAAAAGTATGAGAAATTCATGGACTCACAAGGAGGAAAATTTGGAGACACGTATTTTTGTTCAGAGTGCCAGGCAGAAATCTCATCCCAAAAGGCATCCTAACTGCTTGTTCTCCTTGCTTCTCATCTCATGGAAGCACTGAAATCTCCAAGGGAAAAAGAGAGAGTATACTGAAATTTAAATCTATGTAGAAATCTTTCTCAGCCAGTTTATATCCAAAAAACAATGAAAGCAGTTAAGTTAGCATTTCACTTATTTTCTTTGCGCTTTCACTTGGGCAAGTCTAGGGTCAGGCCGTAGATGGTTGGGGGCTGAAGCATGTGATATCTGAGCAGCAGCTCAGAGAACTGCACTTCTTCATCTGCAGAAAGAGAAGGCAGGAAGGACATCTTATTGATACCTTGAGCTATGGAGTTAAAATTAGTCCTGCTGGGAGTGCTAGGGCTGACTGGATGACCTCCAAAGGCCTTTTCCAGCCTTTGATTATAAGACTGTAGGAAAAAGGTCTGTAAATTGCCAAAAATGAGTATTCTTCAAAAAATATTTTACCCAGGGAACTTAATATGACACATCACGATATTGTAAAAATCAGAACAATTACCAACACTGCTATGACACATTTTGGGACTGAAAATGAAAATAGATCAGGGATCACATAGTCCTTAGCTAATCTATGACAATACACCTTGAAGGCAACAAAAAAGCCAACTGCATGGTTTCAAACAGCCATAAATATTAATATAATTACTTCCCCAAAGAAAAAATAGACTCTTCCCTCTCCTTTCCAAATCAAATACTCAGAGCTGCTATTGCACAAGCATTTTGTTCCACTTATTTGTCTTTTTAGCAGTTAACCTCAAATATTATCTCTGCAATATATTCAGAAAACTTCTAAATACCCAAAAGATTAGAGCAATACCCAAAGTATAAAAAAAAGTTTTCTTTATCTTCCCAAATACAAATTCAGGAGGTATTCCTCAATTTTAATTTCCTATATTTTAATATTTATATTTTAATATGCATATATCCATCTGGCTGGACATGACTCTAACAATGAATAGTGATGTTTTCTCTTTTGTACAGATGAAGCTAAACAATTTCCAGTCTCTTTATGATATTCACAGGAGTTAAGTCTTCCAGTTCTCCACAGTCTTTTGTCTGAGTATCTTTTTTAGAAGTCAGATTTGCATAGGTTGTAGGAGGGAAGAAAACTTTTCTTTCCCAAACTAATTAGGGTGCAGAAAGGCAACTGAAGTACTCCATAATCTCTACCCAAACTAGTTACCATTGTTTGAGATAAATATCATAATATCATTTCATATTTTATGATAAAGTTATGATCAAGCTTCTGTACAGGTCTATAAACAGAACAATGGTGACTAGATCATATTTCTACAATTAAAAAATCTACATTTACTGACCGAATCCCAGTACTTTTTCTCAAATTCACTTTAACAATGTGTCAAGATGGATTCATTGTATTTTGGCCATAATTTAGTTTGTACAATGATATTCTTCCCACTAAAATTTCCATGTCAGTAGCACAAAGACATTTAAGGGCATGGTTTAATCCTCGAATGTGTGCCACGCTGCTATTTTTAATCAGTATCTTCTGCATAGGAGGAAATACTATATTTTTTCCCCAAACCGGGAAGAACTTAGATTCATTACATTTTTGTCAAGTGTTTATTTAATTTCATTTTCTAGCAGCTTTTATTTAGGAAAAGAGTCTACGTATGACTCAACATTTTCCCTTGAGATACATTCTTTGAAGACATTTTATTAAATGTAGACGTGTTTATGAATAAGCAAATAGTCTTTCTCAGACTAGAACTTGTTCACCACTCTAACATTTTCAGATGTTTTAATGGAATCGCTTTTAATTTAGAAAGAGTAAATTAATTTTTTAAAAAAATATATTTGGTTTACTAAATTAAAATAGTTTGGAAGAGATTTTTTTTTTAATTAATTAGAAAGGTCTTCCTTCTATTTTTAAGTAAAAGCCAAGTTCAGTAATTTAAATGCTAGCACAGACACTAAGGGAAGTCTGCTCTCATGTGTAGCTGCAGCTCTGGTAGGAGAGCAGAGACCTTGTGAGGGAGAACACTTTCTAAAAGTGTCTGAAGCAATTTAAATGTGATCCGTGAATGACTTCTCAGTGGATTAGCCCCTAACCTTTAACTTTCGTGACATTAGTCACATCTCATCTTGACATCTATAATGGAATATTCTCCTATTCAATTGTTTGAAAAATGTCCAGTTTGACTTCTGATTGACCTCTGACGAGAGCTGAGCTCTTTAAAAGGGTTTAACAGTTGTAGTTTCATTTGTCTTTCTGGAAGAGACTAATGATAGGTGGGAATTAATTCTATGAAGCATAAAAAATACAGCAGAAAATACTTCCCGAGATTAAAAATAATTTATTTCATTATGTTGGGCTTGCTTCCTTCCATTAAATACGGAAAAGTCTTCTATTCCAAGAAACTATAAAATAATGATTAGGTGCTTCTCTCATCTGTTGGGGAAAACCCAAAAAATCCAAAATATTTTTAAAGGGAAAACCCCAACACATTTAAAGGAGGAATAAATTTGGGCTGATAACCACACTGATATTGAGCTTTACATTATTTCATGCAAAAAAAGCAAACAAAAAAAAAAAAAAGAAAACACCTCAACTTGTTTTTTCGAAACACCACTCTGCAAACTTAGTAATTAATGTATTTAGAAGGACCTTAAATACCTTAAAACCACGTCTGGGTAATGCTAAGTCTAGGACACTGAATGGCCAGTGATGGAAGTGTTCATTACAGAAAAAACAGCAAGATTTTGCATAGCATTTCCCATGAAGACTATGAGTGAGATTCTGGATTCAGAAGGATAAAAAGGATCAGCTCCTCTATCCAGAACAGTCGATCTGCACTGATGAGCAAGGCCCTAAAATATTTATCCCAAGTTGTCCAGTAGGACAAGAATTTTTCCGACTTTCATGTAACAGAAATTATTAGTTAGCACCTATAATGGCTTATGCAGAGGACATATATTGTTATCCCATCAGCCTTTCCTCCCTCACAGCTGGTAGGATTCATGTCAATTCAGCTACATTAAAATAAAAAGGCAATACAAAGTGGCTGACAGAGATGCTTTATTAAGAAATCAAATACAAATACAAATCCACATCCCTAGTACATTTGGAGATTGAGCTTGTTCTTGTTGATTCTCAAGTTCAATGAATGATTTGAAATCATTTGAAATCATTCAGTTCAATGAATGATTTGAAACTTGAATGCCATTGGTATATGTCACAAGGACAAATATTCTTGAAAAATATTTTTGCTATGATGAGGACACAGAATTTTTATTGAACTGATTAGAAATGATCATTTATTTAAACCAGAGGTTATTATATGTGTCTTTGTGTTTCAGTGTCATATATGACACCAACTTGGGCTGGAAATCCAGCTTTTGGAAAACTGAAAGACATAAAATCAAGGAAATTTTAAAACTTCCTCTATACTACATGGGATGAGTTCTCCAAAGATATTCCTCAAAGAATTCTTTAAAGTAGGGGCCAGTTAGTGACTGTGCACATACCCTGTCTGTTTGTTGGGTATCTACTTGACAGGAATTTAGAAACAGTGGTCTAATTTTTGAATATGTAATTTTAAATTTAAAAAATGCTACTGAGAAGCAGTCTATTCTCCTTTGGTGAGGAACTCCATACCGGGGACATTCCTAATGAGCTCTTTGCTCTCATGCTGCACAGATACTCATGGTGACTGGCAGAATGCTAAAACCTGATCAGCTCTGCAAATGACCATAAACAGAAATTGATTCTGATCTCCTGAATACTTTTACTGTAATTCACCAATCACATGTAATTCAGAACACCACAGGGAAACTGGGGCCTTGGAAAACAGATTTGTTCACATACAATAACTTTGTTGAGGTCTTTGAGAACCAGTCTTTCCAGCATGCTTTAACATGAAATCTACTCATTTCAGAGGGTCAGAATTTCTGCCTTCCCCACCATGGACTTGTCTTTAGGGTAACAACAAATAACATGCAGATTAACAGTTTTCTCTAGGTGTGACAGTTCTTATGTTTTTGGAGATTTTTTAAACTCGAAAATTTTTCAATCCTTCCTTTTCCTCCTTTCCCTAAAAAAATCTTGTGAAGTAGCAGCTGTCTTAGTGAGTCATCAGAACTAGCATGTCTAGCATCAATATTTACTACCAATCTTCAGATGGTGTAAATCACAATAAAATGGACTGTCTTGGTTTATGCCAAGAAAGAATACATAATGCTACGTAATGCTCCAAATTAATTTAAGAACCACAGAATGGGTTGGGTTGGAAGGGACTTGTAGAGGTCATCTAGTCCAAGCCTCCTGCAGGAGGCAGGGACATTTCCAGCTAGATCAGGAACTGATCTAATTTGAAGCGATCTAGGGATAGGGACAAACTTTTTAGTAGGGCCTGTAGCTATGGGACAAGGGGTAATTGTTTTAAACTTAAAGAGGGTAAATTCAAATCTGATATAAGGCAGAAAATTTTTTACAGAAAAGGCGTTGAGACACTGAAACAAGTTGCCTAGGGAGGTGTTGGATGCCCCAATACTATTAAAGTGTAAGTAAAAGGAAACAACAACAAAAAAAAAGGAGTAGAAAATAGTCACTTTTACAACTAGTTTCATAGGCAATAGGCTTTGTGCATCAGCTATACAAGATATATAAAGTTTTCATTAAATGAGTAGCAGTAGTACTTTTTTGTTTTAAATGTCTAAGGTATTTTAGTCTAAACAGAGTAGTCACCTTAATTTTAAGATGGGTAAGTCACCAGCAGGATTTAGGAGCTTTTGTTCTATGCCCACCTGAATGTTTATGCATACAGTGCAAGCTGAGGGATTGAAGAGCAGTTGCCTCAGGTTACAGAGACTGTTCAGAACTTGTTCTCAAAATATAAGATGGGAAAACTACCTTCTGTGGGGGAAAAAAATTATCCCTCCAATTGATTCCAACTCTAGACGTTCCCAGTTGCTTCTCATAAAGAAGAAAATGTATGGAACTTGTCTGCTTTTATAGAACTAATGTGCCCCACTATACACCTTCCTTTACATAGGTCTGTCTGCTGGGGACTCTGTAGGATGAAGAACACTTCCTCAGCCAGTTTTTCTTTCTAAGGGATCTCTAAGGATCAAAACTTCCTTATCCAGGATGTACCCAACACAGACCAAACTAGTCCTGTATTTTTATCCCTGGAAGTCACTTTGCTAGGGAGGGGTGATTTCCCTGCCCCTCGCCACACATCTATGTGGCAAACATGATGTTATGTTGGTGTTACTGTTAAGTTCCTAACATTCAGGAATTTTGAACTCTTATTCAGTGCAAGAAAATTTCATTGCATGAGGATTTTGACTTTGTCTTCTATGCACTTATTTCCTGAGCGTCATTAAGTGCCTTGCTCATCACCTCCTTTGAAATGCCTTACAGGATCTCAAGTGAACAAGTTTGGGTTTTTCTCTAATCTTATAAAAACTGGCAATTCTGTTGCCGTTTTTGCGCTGTTGCTATTTCCCCAGGAGAAAAGGTATGTGCATTTGAATTGGCTGCCTCCCTATCCATCTGTTAATTTCTCTCTCTGTGTTCTCTTCCTAATCACCTTTGAACATTTCAAACAAATTTGAAAGCAGAAAGTCTAAAAAAATTTAAATTCCTGCAAGTTTTGTGAAAACAGTCATCTGCCTCTCGGAAAGAGATTTGAATTGGCAGTCCCATTGTGGGAAAGACAGATCAAATTCAGACAGATAAGGCTCCTAGATCAGACAGACAGAACTATATATTGCACTCAGACAGATGGCTGCCCTGCCAGCATGGTAACAGAGTGTGTACTTCAGGATTATCAGCAGCACATGTTAAATCTTTTCCGATTGCTGCCTGTGTCCTGCCATGGTTACTGCTGGAGGAAGATTTGGGTCAAAAAGAACACAAATCCATAAGAGATCAGCCTTCATTAACTTCACAGCATACCAGCAAATTGGAAATATTCTCCTTTTTTTTTCATTTTACACTTGCAGCAAGGATTTATAATAAGAAATCAGAATAAGTTTGTATTATTTTCCTTTTCTTAAACCAAACAACCTTAGCAAAAAATATTCAAGGTACAAAAGCACAGGGAATTTAACTATACATCTTCTCCTTTTTTTGAATCAAGTTCAGACAAAAAGGAAAACTTATTTCCAGAAATCAGTTAAGGATATTAGTGCCTTCAGAAAAAAGTAGATACAAAAGACATACTGATGAAGATGCTATTTATAACATGTGACTTGTATATCCAAATTGTGATGATTAAATCAAGAAGTCAGCCATATATTTGTTGAGTTTGTACTTCCTAAACTATTGTAACTTCAAGACAGAAAAATCTTTTTTATAAGAAATTTGAAATCACATTTTCTGTTTACCTGATATAAAGAGTAATGGGCTTCGAGTACATTGCACAGCTGCTGAGGTAATTATGTTTGAAGTTCAGATTCTTTTTTTTTATTTATCACTGTCAATCAGTGTCACTGCAATAGGTAGAAGCCACTGTATGACAAGTGAAGACATGGAAGGTAAACTCCTCTGTGGAGGTAATTAAGGTGGAATAGAAAAGATCTCTTTGCCAGCAACTCATCTGTCAAACTTGGAGGTCACTAAGATCTGCTCAGCCACCCCTTCTTAGTCTTTCCTTTCAGCATTTCTCTTTCACTGGGAAAAAAAGGAGTACAGATCTGTCTGTGCTAACTTTGTATTGCACATAAGGAATTCCTAATGTCCTCTTGAAGACACATTTTCATCCTTCTTGACTTCACAGAGTGGAATAGACAACTTCATGCAGCACAGGCTCTGACTGTCACCATTCCTGGGATGAGCTCTGGTGCTTTTAGGAGTGCTGCCCACACCAGCAGTGGTACAAACTGTGGGCTGTGACAGGCTGTAGTACATACATGATATAATGACCGTTTAGAGCATGCGGTGCATAATGGGTGACCACAGTAAATTAAATACTCATTAAACATGACCTTATGAAAACTTTAGATGAAAATACTAATGATAGATAAGCTAAACAGCTTTGCTTAAGTTTCTTATCATTAAATTGATCCCCTGTGGCTGCAAAATAGAGGAAAATTTTAAAAGTGTAAGATACTTCTTTTGTTTCTAGCTCTGCCACAGATTTTCCAAGTGTGGATAAATTCTCTTTGTTTTACATAGCACCCACTCCCAAACTTCAAGGTCTGTTTTATTTGTTAATGCTTGTAAGGTGTCGGAGATGCCTAACTGATCCCAGAGGAATTAATTATACCTGCAAAGACCAAAATATAGTCAGGAAAGTAATTGGCTGAAAAGTATTAGAAGTGTTAATTCATTATTTATACTGTAGAGAGTTTATACTAGACTAATTATTGAACTTCCTTTCTTTTCCTACTGCTCGTTATATAAATCCCACCACTGCACTCCTTTCAGTTTCCTTCTGGAATAATCCTAAACCGTAGAGCTACAAAGTCCTGCCCCATTAGTAAATCATTCACAAAGGTTTAGTTTATTAATACGCCTTTAAAATGGATTTTCATTTAGTCTTTAGCTTCCTTCTGAAAAATGAAACAGCTTTATTTAACAGTAAAATTTGTTGTAATCCATCCCAGGATAAAAACCTTCTCACTGCTGCTACAAAGAGTTGGGCAAGGTACAGGTTAAAAAATACATAATTTTAATTCCTCTGTGCACAGACTAACAAGCAAAGTCTTCTACCCAGTGCACTCCAGTGGCATAGTGAAAAATCAGGGAAAATTCAGGGATGAAAAGTCCTGGCTCTTATTAAGTCAATTTTCAAAATGCTGTGTTTGGGCATCTCAAAGTTCATATTTAAATGTTATGGAAATTCTTTACTAGGTCTGGTGCAGACAAAAAAGCTATTTCCATGGAGGGGAATCACAGAAAAACAGCATGCAGATGGGGGATGGAAAGGGAAGGGGAATTAGAGAAATCCTTGTTGCCTAAGTTATGTACAGAGGGCCCTCTGGCTGCAAGGTGTGTGTCACCAACCAGACAAGGGCTTGCAGTAGGCTGTTTGAATGGAAGAAATAAACAGAAATGGACTTCAATAGTCACCAAGAGAAAACACAACCCAAAAATCAGTGATACAAATCGTGAATAATAGTTTTATTCACATATCTAGCTGTACATAGTGCTAAATTACTGAAAAGATCTAGGAGTGGAAAAAGCAAGAAATGCAATTGTGAAGTTTTAATGAACTTACATAATTGTAGTTCCTGGTTTTATTCTGTTAATTTCCATGAGTAGTGAAAATTTCTTTAAGTAAAACCCTGCAAACAATGACTTTTAGTGGGGGAATAGAAAACCTTATCTGAAAAAAAAAAAAAGCAAATTACTGTGAATCTCAGAGACTGTAACTATTTTTCAATGTCTTGTCAGATGTTGTAATCACACTCCTTACACTTATGAAGTGTAATCACACTTCATAGCTGTTCACACTGGGACAGTAAAGCTGCCCTCACAAAACAAGACCAAAGGAATCTCAACCAGATCTTGACAAAGAATTTTGGACAAATTCAAATCACAACTAATGAAAGCCAAAGGTGTGACTGAAATGGGAATGCATCACTCTGATCACTGCACTTGTTAATTTAACTCAGAACTTCAAAGGAGAGAGTTACAGGGGAGAATACAGCACAAAAGACATAAAATACCAAAAAGAGACTAATATCTATGAAATATTGAACAGATTTTTTGTCTAAAACCATCTTTCCATTACATTTCAACTTCATTCATGTATTTTCAAGGTTTTGATACGGTTTCAGATGAAAAGACAGCTTTTGTAAACTTACCAGTGGGACATAATTTTTTTAGTTTTTCATTATGACTTTTTAAAATATTTTTGACCTTTCACAGAGTGAAGCCAGGTCCAATCTCTAAAATTTCCTGGAAAATATTTGCTAAAATCTTTGATAAATATTATTTAAATATATCATTTCAAAGAAGTTTTAACAAGATATTGTATAGTCTTTAAGAAAATTTTATATAATATATAGCATAAAGGTATGACCAATTTATTACATCTGATCAAAAGTTTATTCAGCCCCATAAATTTTTTCCAGTAAAGTCTGGATGTCAATGCCTAAATAAAATATAAGAGATTAAAAATAAAATGTTACAACCCCATAATACTTTCAACAGTTTGATTCTGTGTCTTCCTGATATTAAAATGTTGTCCCTGATGGTTTTCCCTTCTAGGAACTTCCTCAGCCTTGCTCTGTATTCATGCAGAATTTACCACCAACAAGCTGTGGCGAGAAGTTCCCAATCTTAGATCCTTCATCCTGTTATCGAGTAGGCAACCCCTGTGTTTATTTGTTTGTTCCATTTTTCCTTCCCAGAATGTTTGATTTTCCTTAATTTTCCTAGTGAAAGAGAATGTAAACAACAGTTAGTAGTAACCATCTTCTTGCCACATTTTAAAGACAAAAAAGCTATTCCTTAGACATTAAGTTGATACATTAAAATGCCATTTATGCCAAACTAAAAGTTTGTAGTGTTGATTTTTCATTTCTTAAAAGTTGTATTTTAAGCACAGATTCTGCAAAGACTGAAATTTCCAATCCGTTTATATTATATTACCATGAGAGAAAATATTTCAAATTGCTTTGGAAACAAATATTTTTGTTACAGTTGGAGTCTAACAAATCCATTAATGCTTTCTCCCCAAAATTTGCCATAGAGCTGAACACAGTACTATACATAGATGGCTTCTTGCTGTTTCAGTCTCTATTACCACTATCCTATTTTCAGATATGTTCTTCTACTTAGAAGAGAATTTTCAAGATAGACAACAGTGAAAAATGGCTATAAAGAAACTGAATCAAGAAAACATCATAGATCATATAATTTCTTTCCTTAAAATGAAATCAATTTGCTAAGACCAGTGTAAAAGAGGGTAAAAATGGGTCAAAAGAGATCTTATATATCACAATGGAAGCCCCAAATGAATGGAACAGAATTGTTTATGCCTGCATTTCTGGAATAGTGAAAACAGAAACACCGGATATTTAATATAATTTATTCCTCATAAGATACTTTTCTAACAGGAGGCATTTTACCCTAAAGGCCAGCTACATTCTCTAAACTTCCCAATCTCTTTCTACAGATCCTTGTCCCTAATTTGAGGTTTTAGAGAAAGAAAAAAAGAAAGATAAATGGACAATTTTAACTGTATAAACAAACTGTTTCATTAAGAGACAAATAATTTTAGATGGTTAGAGAATTAGACCAGCTTTATGACCTTTTCTGTGGCTGTCCAATTAAACAAAAAGGCCAAGACTGTCTTGAGGTGTGGAGGAAAGGGCTGGATTACACAGAAAGCTCTATGGGCAAGGCAGAGTTTATGGAAGCTGCATAGCTCAAAGAGTAGTAGTTGTCATTAAAGCTGTGGGCCTTCCCACAGGACCTAAACACACATGAATCCTGGAGGAGCATCTGCTACCAGTTCTGCAGAGTGGCTTCCCATGCCCTTAAGCATCAGCTCTTTGAGAGCTCACCATATGCCTGCACCTTTCACACTCAACAGACATCTAGTGCCAAGCCTGCAGGGCCAAGTTCTCCCTGCCAAGTTCCAGCAGCTTCTCGCAGCCTCCAAGGAGCCAAGGATGTCTCTGCTTCTGTTAATTGAAGGTCTTTGGTTTTCTCTGACCACCAGGGCTGCAGTCTTCCCTACTCCCTTTAGCCACTGGAAAAACACCCTTGCTCAGTGCCACCAGCAGGGAATTGCCTTTAAAGCAGAGACACATTTCAGCTTGCAGCAGCTGTCAGCTCAGTTGAATGTTTTGTGAGGGTAATGAACCAAAATTTGCAAGGGATTTGGGAGAAAATGATAAATAGTTAAAAGGGGATGTTTTTCAACTAGCTTCAGCCAGTTTGGAGACCAAATGTCTATTTTTTGTGCAAACATCGGAAATGTTTTCTCCCTGGATCAAGTTAGTACCTATTTGCATAACTAATAATTACATGGGTACACATTTGGCTTGCCCCAATCTACATAAAGATAGATAGTAAAAACTCCCTTGTGTGGTGCTAAAAGCCACATCTTTTGGTTTGTACAAGTCAAGGTAAACAAAAATCCAAGTAATAGTTAGCATAGTTCAAAGATTTAAAAATACTTTGGTGGCATTAGATGTCTCCTTCCACTTACTGACAAATAAGAGATTTAAAATTAAATTTATTGTTGAATTGCAAATTCACTTTTCCTACCTCTTGTATTATAAAAGAAGTTATTTTTTCCCTGAAATTTAATTTATTTTGTACTAAATAGTCTCTTTCCTCCGCTTCAATCTTTAAATATGATATAAAATGGTCACAGGTCAGTCTGTGACAGTTCCCATGCATTTGCAGTGACAAATTAAGCTCATTACACTTAATATTGACATAAATATTTTAAGGATCTTTCAAGTTTCTAGACTTCAGATAAAGTTCCAAAGACTAAATTATGATCACAAGTCTAGCATGGACCCATCCTTTAAGTACCACTTTGTAAACCAAGAGAGGCAGTGAACCTTTGAAGAGAGGCAAAGGAACACAAACACAGAAATTCTATTCAAATCTTCCTGTGTTCAGAGAACTGGGCCAGGGTGTCCATTCCTTGTAGAATGAACTGTCAGATCTAGCTGACTCCATTATCACTTTCCCTTTCAAAACAACCTTGGTCTTTTCTATTATTTTATCATTTTTCTCCATCTTCCAAATTGTACTAATTTCCATTACAATTGCTGTAATTTCAATATAGAAATTTATTAAAATTCTATAGGCTGGAAGCTGATCAGTCTTTAACTTTCTAATTACATTATTCAAGCACTCAAAAAATGAAAATCAGATTGCAAAACCTCCTAAAATTGACTCTTGTTCTTATAAAATAAACATAGTTTGTCAAAAATTTACTCCTAACTTCCAGAAAGTTGATGTACTTGCAACTGTGTTGTATGAAAACACAGACTGTAATAACCTCTTTTGGTGGACTAGAAAGCTAAGAAGCAGCAGACATATCTTCATTTAAGAAGAACATATACTTGAATTTACTGTGTGTCTGAAATAACTTACAAGATTATTAAAATCAAATATAACCTGGCAACTACTGTTTGCTGTCGTAATAATTTCTTTTGTGAAAAGGAAAATTCCAACTTCAAGAGCAAGGATCATTATTCTTCAAGAAGTCTGGAAATCATTAAAATGGAAAAATCTACTGGAAATCAGTGAAATGAGAAGGTTTTCTTCTCTGGATGAAGACATATCATGTCAACAATACACTCCGTTGGCATTTCGTGTAGTTACCTGAGTGACCTGGGTAACATAGAAAGAAAATCCTCCCCCTAAGCACTGTAGGACACTTTAGCTGCTGTCCTCTCTGTGTCCCATCTTCAGTGTCTCAGCACACAGCTGCTAAGGACACTGAGGCCAAGATTAATTTCTACAGCTGCAGATGTTAATTTAACATCTTCCCAGCTCCATCCATGCTTGGGGAAGAGAAACAGGTACCTCTTGAGAAGATAGCATTGGTAATAGGTGGGTTTAATGACCTACCAGAAATTCAGCCTATATTGCCATGGAAAGAGTTTGCATCTCTCCACTGATCATGGAAATAGCTTTGAGACAATTGGCTCATAATTTAAATGTCTCAAAATGCGTTATTGGAAGAAATAACTGTACAAGTATTAACCTTGAGCAGGATGTAATCACTACTCCTGGTTCATATCTTCTGGCCTTTTTTATTATTCCAGTATAAAGTTAAGACTACAAACTGGGGTAAAATTGGAGTCCTATGAATGTACAGGGTGTTGGTGAGAGGGCTGCTTTAAACAAGTAGACCATGAAACAAATCACAAGGAAGTTTGCCTGAGAGAGAAATATTCTTTTGTAGTTCCTGACTTGGTCATTCACTTGGACTCATGAGAGTCTCATAATTTCTTTCTTACAGTTTCTCCTTGTTTGGTCTTTCTGATTTGCTTCTCTGATAGAAAAGAAATGTATTTAGAAAAATACTTGAAAAAATACTTATATAACCAATAAAATGGATGGTTAGCTAGTGAGTAGCTCCATCATTTCTAAATACCTAAAAATTAAGTTGGCTGTGAAGAGAATTTTAAAAATCTGGCTTGACATTTTCTAAAGAAATATCTGTTTAAATTAATGGTCACTACATGATTGATTGTATCTCAGGTGGATATGATGGTTAGAAAGTAGAAAGCTTTCACTATGAACTCTCCTCCTAGTTGAACACTAAAAAAATGCAGAAAAGAATATCCTTAATCTGATTAGGAAAAGAAGATGTGCAGCTACAAAGGCTCTCGCATGTCCCCCAATCAAATCTGAAATATGCTGTTATCTGTGGTGCTAATGAGAAGACTACAAGGACCTTCATATCCCTTTGCCTTTCTCAAAGTTGTCTGAATAAAAATAGAACATTAGAAATAATCCTCATTAAAATGCAATAAGGTGAAAATATTCATGGGACATACTGGAATTAGCCACTAGTTTCAATGTTTCCTGGATCATTATATGAAGGTAGTATAAAACTGCCTTAATTATCAATATGACTATAAAATAATGACAACGACACAATCAATGGGCAGAAAAATGAAAAGCAAGATTAAATTGATGATTTAAAAGAAATATTACCAATGAATATATCAGTATCCTTTGAGTGGGAAAGATATCTTTTGTGACTCAGCTGCAGATTTTTTTCTATGTGTACTAAATAAATTCCACTTATAATCCTTGAAATGTATGGAATGTTTTGTAAGTGTGTTTTAAGAATTCCTACTTCAAGTTGCCTTCTACTTGATGATTAGTTTTTTTCTACAGTGTTTAGAAGGCTTTTTTGCGCCTAATGTTAAAAGTATTTAAGGTAATGTTTACCTTCACAGATAAGTGAATACCTTAGTTTGCAGGCTTGCAAGAAGACCTATTTGGAATACCTTATTAAAAAGCATACATTTATCCTGCTGCTTCACCTTTCTTGTTTAGCAGTCTTTCTTATCTTCTTCATCTTTAGAAACTTATTAAAATGTCATTAAAACTAATGCTACGTTCCAAGGCAGTTTCAAAGATTACTGTGTCCTATATATAACTATGTATTATTCTTTATTAGTGTGTGGAAGCTGTGGGGGTTTTTTTCCAATGAAAACTTTGAAATGTGAGGAAAGTTTCATTGTGGAGTGGAAGTTCATTTCTATTCCTAAATAGTATCAAGCTAAGATAATTTTTGTACTATGAGGAATATCCGTAGAGTTTGATACTCCATGGAATAATATCAATTCACAGTTCATTGTTCAAGACAGGTTAATAGCTTATGAAGGAATGATTTTTTATTTGTATTTAATAGAAAGACTAGTAAGTGGAGAGAGCTTAATAATATAGATACAAAATCCTCTAATAGTCACCTGTCCAGAAATTAACATGTCAAAAAATCTTTCTATATTCTCTCCTGCAAGTCTATTTGATAAGTCAACAGAGACCCTAGCATTCTCTGCTGTCAAGTTTTTCCTGGACACATTTCCCACCTATTTCATTAAGTTCCAATCAAAGTTTTTAAAAATATTTTTCCTATACTTCGCGTTTCAAAAGTCACAGAAAACTAAAAGTCTATCCAATATTGCCTGGTTTTCTGCATAATTAATGACTCTTTACCAAATTGTGGAAAATTGTTCTCACTTGTTTTTCCAGCAGAGAATAAGAATATTTCTAGTGGTTCTCAAGATGCTAATAAAATCCATTACCAATTCCTTCCTTTTGTTATTACTTGAACAATTCTCAAGTATTTTGTTTTAATAACCATTCAATTGTCTCTCTAACCTCTCAGCTAATTAATGAGCCATAGGGATACTCTATGATGCACAACCATAATGATCACTTGAGACAAACCTCTGAGACTGTAAGGGTAATAGTTATTCCAACCCATAGGGCAGAAGAGTTAGCCTTCCATCTCACGTTCAGAGCTAAGATCTATTCCAGTTCATCAGTGTAAGTAACAGAAGTTCATTCCTCTCAGACTACCTGTGTATCTTTTACAGTTTTAATGGAACATATATTTAAAGAATAATAGTATTGGATTATTAAATTTATCTGCTATTTTCTGGAAGGATCAAAACTTTTTAATCTTCACGAGACTTTATAATGAAGTACTTTTCATAAATTTGATATTTTATTTTTTCCGCTTTTCCACCAGCTTGCTGAGTCTCGATTTGCCTGTAGTGATGGTCTTGGCAGAAGAAACCAAATTCTACTCACAATATCTTCCATGAAATTATATAATAATAATGTAGTAATAATAATAATAATATATAGTGATCATATTCACTAGAATAAATAAATTAATAAATAAGCACTATTTTTTTCTTATTGTACTTCATCTGTAAATCCTAATTCATTTTACAAAAAATCCTTTTCATTATCCCCATGTTAGAGAGGATAAAATTGAAGTAGTTTGTTTAAGGTAGCATAGCAAACGATTTATCCTAGCAAGACATTGTTTCTTGAACTGTACTCTTCTATTTAATTTGCCAAAGTAAAAATATTTTTGCTGAAGTTTTTATGTTGCACAGTGTTAGTTCAGATGATTTTTTTATATAACTGAAGAAAAAGCATATTAATCTGCATCGAAGCTACAGAGCCAAATGAAAGCTGAAATAAATATTGTCCAAGGAGTTCCAGGAGAAGACAATAAGAGATCTCACAGATAGAATTATCTATACAATTAAAAGCATTAAATGTATGTTAATACAAGACAGTTGCTTGACAGTATTGATAGATTTAGTTTTTCTTTAACTGTAGAGGTAAAACAGGGACTTTATTTTAAATTAGACATTCAATTTCATCAGAAATATTTCTTAATCTTTTCCCCCAAGCATCACATTTCTGATATAATGTAGGTTGCTATCTACTCAAGCATTTTTCATAGATAGGTCATTAATTTTGGAATGAAGGAGAAAGTAAGGAACTCCTTTTCAGATCCTGGTTTTAGACTGAATTCTAAGGAAACTGAAGAGGGAGTTCTATGTGTCTGTCCTAAATAGCCTGGAATACAATGGCAAATTTTAACAGAATGTGACAGACAGATAAATGTTTTAAAGCAGTGCTGTGGGCTTCATACCAAAAGATAGTCTTGTAGAAGCATAAAACCTTTAAAATGAAACTCAGAAAAAGGCTCCAACTTTTTAGAAATATGTTAAAGTTATAGATGAAATTATTACTATTGATATGAGATCTAGTTGACACTTTAGGAGCCTTAATGCTTTAGGAGCATTAAGATTGCTAGCTGATAACATCACAACACCAAACTTAGTGTTATTACATTTCAAAAATCACAAAATTTTAATATTATTAAATATTAATTCAAATATAATTAATTAATATTCTTTTAAAAATATAATCTACTGGATTTCATAGAATCATGGAACAATGTGGGTTGGAAGGAGCCTTAAGATCATCTAGCTCTATCCTCTCTGCCATGGGCAGGTGTATTGGATTTGTATGGCAAGGTTTTGGTAGCAGAGGGCTATTACAGGGGTGGCTTTTGTGAGAAGCTGCTAAAAGCTTCTCCCATGTCCAACAGAACTCAGCTCCAAGACAGATCCATCAAGGCTGAGCCCCTCAGCATTGGAAGTGGCTTTGGTAGCACCTGGCATTTAGCAGGGACATCTTCTACTAGACCAGGCTGCTCAAAGCCCAATCTCACTGGACTTGAACCAGGAATGGATAACCACAATTTCCATTCCAGTGTTTCACCATCCTCACAGCAATGAGTTTCTTCCTAATCCACCCAGTTTCAGTTTAAAGCCATTCACCCTCATTTTATCACCACATGCCACTGTAAAAAGGCCCTCTCCAACTCCCTCGTAGGCTCCTTTTAGGTACTGGAATGTGCTTTAGTGTCTCCCTGGAGTCTTCTGTTCTTCAGTCTGAACGAGCGCAACTCTCCCAGCCTTTCCTCATAAGAGAGGTTCTCAAGCCCTCTGAACATTTTTGTGGCCTCCTCTGGATCCACCCAAGCTCATCCACATCCTTCATTTCATTGCAGACCCCAAAGCTGGACACAGCATTCCAGGTGGGGTCTCATGAGAGTGGAGTAGGACAGAATCACCTTCCTTGACTTGTTGACTGCACTTCTTGTGATGCAGCCCAAGGTATAGATTTACCTGCTTCAATAACACTTCAACTTGTTCAGTTTTTACAGGAATTTTTCTCACTGCTCTGTGTTAATTATGGCATGAATTGCATATTTTATAAATTAATGACAAGAAGTTAATAACCATGTCTTTAACGTAAAAATAAAACAATCCACTTTGTAGACTGAACTATTTATGTCCATCTTAACATCTGATAAAAAGCCTGAATGTCACAGAATGGCTAGTTTTTGCTCCTGACTGCCTGAGAACCTGAGGGACCTAAGCATAGACCCTATATGCAACTTCCTGACAGTGTAGGTAACTTTGACATAATTCAAGGTTACGTACCAGCCTGCAATATATATTTTTTTTTTTAAATTTTTATCCTTCTTGGTCCACTTTCTTCACTTTTTGCCAGTTATTTCCTCAGGCTATTCTGTGGGACTTCTGAGTGGTTATAACTTCTCCTCTGGATGCTGTTGTGTTAGATTAACCTCTGGTTCTCAAAAGGTCATGTTTTTATTCATTCTCAGAATCAAACCAACAATACATTCTCTGAGGAGATCCCAAAAACCCCTCTGTATTAAACAAAGGAAATTGTTCATATGTCTTCCACAAGTTTTCTTTTCCAAATATATATATATTGACCTTATAACACTATCTAGCCTCAACACAGTTTCATTGTAAAGCATATGTGAAAGGCAAGAGCTTTTCTTCAGTGGCAAACCAAAAATAAAGAGCCCCATGAGCTCTTTCTGTCAGCAGGACTGCATTTCCAGTTTATTTATAGCTGTCAAAAATAGGTGCTTTCATTTCAAATTTCTGCCCATGTTGCTGGAATTCATAATTGAATGCAAGCGAGTACCTTACCTGATTTTCTCATATTCCAAATATACTTTGCTCCTAATGGCTCCAAGAGTGTTCAAATCAAAACTATTGTCCTACTGAATCCAGACATCCGAACTAGAAAACAATGGGCAGGATCCACTAAGCTGGGATAATGACTCTTAATTCTTGAAGAGATGGATATTTGTTTTTAACATTTCATAAGGAAATATTTCTGACTTCCACTTCATTCTTAGAGGAAAGAAGCCATTTAAGGGATTTCCTTACCCAGATGTTATAAAAATATGAATTCAATTAGTGAGGGGGGATGGGGGAAAGACAAAATTTTATGTGTGCTTACTTTAGAGGACTATTTGAACCTCATGGCCCAGCCCATAAACATCTTTTATTCTTATAGGACAACTGGCCTCATGGTCTGACTACTGAATTTTGTTCTTTCTTTACCTACTACAGGTACAAAGCTTGCTAGGAAGAACAATTCACCAGGCAGCTGGCCACATACACAATGGATAGGCCTCCCAGCTGGAATTCAGGGGACCTAGATTTATTTCTACTTCCCTGCTACAGACTGATGTGTCCTTGCAGATGGATCTCACAGCACTCCTCTTCAGTCTCATCTTTGTCAAAGTAGGAACAGTCCTGTAAAGTGTTCTCACATGTACTGATGCAAAGTGCTATAAAACAGTAATTTATTAATTGATACAAGCTGTTTTATGTCCCAAATTTATTAGAGTCCTTTATGCTGGCTTTCAAGTAAGTTATGGTTTAAATTAAATAAAATTAAGAGTGAAACAAATAGTGTGAGCCTGCCCCTACACACTTCCATCTTGTTTTGACTCCACTTGTTTAAATTGCCTCCACTCTTGGCCTGTGGGAGTTTGCTGAATACTGAGACCCTGTACAGCTTCATTCATGAACTCTGATTTGTTATCTCCTTTCCTATGTGGTTGTGGGCTGCCAGGAATTATATATGGAAGTTATCCCTATACATCAGATCAAGGGAAGAAGGTCTGTTCCCTGACATGCCAAAACATAAGTGTGAGGGATTTTCAAAGGAGGTTTTAAAGGCAGCAGAGGAGCTGTTTGGCCTGGAATAATCAGCAGGCTGTTTCAGAGCTACAGGGTGGCATAGTAATAAAGGTGCTAAATGTTCAGTAGGTTTGGAAGACAAAGAGGGCAGTCAGAAAAGGAGAACTGGCAGGCTGCAGAGAGAGGAAGAGGTGAGCAGGGCAGTAGTGCAAACAGGGGTGGACCTGTGAAGTGTTTTAAAGCGAGGAAGACAAGCTTGAACTTAATACATAAGGAAACAAGGAAATAGCAAGATAGAAAATCTTTGCAGCTGTATTTTGGATGGAGTGAAAAGAGGCCAAAAAGCTGAGTGGAATGGATGCTGCTCATCCAGATTTGGAATTTTATCTACAAGATTCCCACAGCCTAACCCACCATCCTTTGATCTTTATCTTTTTCAAGTACTCACAAGAGCACAAAAGCACTGCTGCTGTTGAATTGAAATTGCATTCCACTGCCAGATACTGGAAGTAACTTACCTCCACTCAGTCTAATCATTTTGTCATATCATCATTTAAAACATCAGTTACCCATTTCTCTTTGAAACTGCATAATGATGTTCTTTTTGCTCCCATGAATCACTTCACTGTTCATCATGTAGGATAAAGTGTAGGTTCTCATGCCAGAACTGCATCTAGAGTGTTCAAGCAGATGTTGTCTTTACATAACTTGATAGTTGGGGTGAATTTAAGGACTTTTACTGATGGTACAACTTGATCTTTATTTGGAAGAATTTACTCTACATCTTTGCAGCACATTGATTTTCCTCTCTAACTTTTCCTGCATAGTGCAACAAATGCAACCAGATCCCAAATACTACAATGTCCTAAATGTATTTTTAAAAATTTGGAATATTTTCAATCACATTAAACATGGTATATTGATTTTCCTGTAAAATTTTCTGATTGAGAATTTAAATCTGCCCATTTGGATTTGACCACTAATACTTATTCATTTGTACCTAAAAAAATTGTAACCTGCAGATATTTGATGTTATGCATAGCAAATTGCCACTAAAACTAATGGCAGTATTGTTCCATACTTTAATCATAAGTATTTGAAATACGCGGGGTTAGTTTGAAAAAATTGAAGGAAAAATCCAAATTTTAATTTCCATTATTTGTTATTATCATTTAGACAGGTAGAGGGAATTAAGAAAATATATTTTCTTACAGTTACATTTACAAGGCTGCCCTTTTTATTTAGACACCTTCAAGAACACACTGTGTTAGATTCCCTCTCTACCACTATTAAAAAGGAAAGCCATAAATCAAATTTGAACTTCTTGCTAGCACCATAACACCAGATTTCCAGCATTAAATCCTCGATATAGAATGGTGATACAGGCACATGAGCTATCTGTTTTCCCATTAACACGCATTCTTTCCAGATGCAACAAAATTCTCCAGTCGTGACTGAGGTCCAGGTGCAACACTCAGTCTCCTCTTAGAGATCTGCATCAGAGGTTTTTCATGGAACAAAATTTTCAGTCTTATCTTGGAAGCCTGTTTTTCACTCTCTGCATGCCCATTTTCAGGTTATTTTTTCAGCTGTGGTAACAATATAGTCTGAAAGATTGCTAAGTTGCACTGAACTCTTCCTTTAATATCAAATTGCCAAGGTACAGGATAACTTTGAAAGGGTGATAATCTTCACTCATTTTCAAAGAATGAAGAACATCATCAGTGGTTCATCAGTTAAAATACTGTATTTTAATTTAATCACAGCTTTTGGGATATCTGATATTTTCTTTAACCTTCAGCTCCTGGAGTCATATTTTTACACAAGAATCTCAGCTTTCATATAAAAAATACCTCACCTTAGCCCTCATGGTTAAAATGTTAACTGTAAAATCTCATGTAAAAATGAAGAGGGCAAATAAAATATGTAAACATGATCATGCAAACACATATTTTTAAAACCAAATTCATTATTATTCAGGTGCTAACACATTTCTTTTAAGTGTCTGAGGTCAGCAAGACTGTAAATGACACAATCTTTTACCTGGTAATGTAGAAGACCAACATAAATGTAAAAGGATAGGAAATGGTAAGGAGAGTGGAGAACCTGGCAGGAAAAACACTGACACCATTATGTACTCTTTCCATGGGTGATTGTGTGCATCATAGCTGAGTGAAGCAGCTGGAGACATTATATTTGACAGCAGAAGTGGCTGAGTAACTTCAGTGGAGAAAGGCTGTTGCTTTTGTGGATGGCTTTGCAGAGAACAATATAGAGGAGACAATGTTAAAGTGGAGAAGTGAATTAACAGGCTATTAAGGACAACATTGCTGAGGGACAAAAGCAGGGATTACATATTAGTTTACATCTGTCTAAAGCTCTTTGGCTTAGAAAAAAATATATTTTTCTACAATAACAAGATATAAAATATGGGATTTATGTGTTTTGAATTCCATAAAATAATCACATTTTACCCTAATGAAAAGTGTTTCTAAAGCTTTAATATAACAGATTTATGATTTTCAAATTTTCATTATTTTCCAACCTAAAAGTTCTAAAGAAGAGGTAAGAATAGATTTGCATTATGACATTAGCTTAGATGTTAGTTTATAGCTCACATTCAAGAGCAAACACCCTGTTACTCCTCTGTCCATGAGTTGGTTTGCGTGCTAACAGTGCTAACTGTGCTCTGGGAAAGCCAAGAGTGTCCCCTGCCAAGCTTCAGCTGTACAGACTCTATAGTTAAAGATATTCAAGCCACTTGGCTCCAAAATCTAAAACCAAGCCACATGAGAACAGGGGGATCCTCTGTGCCTCTGCCTTGAGCTGCTTGAGAACATAGACAGGTGAAATGCAGGTAACACCCCATGGCTGTGTCACTGTATCTTGAACAAGAGAAAGCCAAGGAAGAAATGAAGTATTACAGCCCCAGCCCAACCCTTCCCACTACTCTTCCAGCAGGATGGGTGCAGCTGTCGCTGACAGTGCAGGGATTGTGTGCAGCATGGGGACAGCACACACTACCCACAGCCTCTCTGCAGAGCCTAGTTCTTGGCCTTTCCAAGTCTCCATGGAGTAATGCTCGGCTTTTGCAAGCCCTCATTCTTTAAATGCTCTTTAAAAATGTTTTCCCAAACCCCTTTAACAAGTTCAGCGGTCTCTAAAAACAAAATACAAAGCTCTTGAGCTGTTAAATCTGAAGCTTTGGAGCCCCCTAAATACATGTAGTTTATTTAAGTTCTGTTCCTTTACTGGGTGATTTTCTGAGTTTATTACCACTGCACTATACGATTGCTATCCTGTATTTCTTACTTGAATCATTTCATTCTTCAGAGAGTAGTCATCTTTCTACTTGTCTATAACAGTATGTTCTCAGTTGCCCTCTTATTTATTTTTCATTACCTACTCATTTCTAAACACTTAATTTTAGCTAGGGTTTTATTCACTCTACTTTTGAACACTGTCAACTTAAATGAGTCAAGTCACAAGACTATATCATTTTGTATCTGTGCCTACACATATAGTATAGAGAAAAAATTGTTTTGGATGTAACCTCAAATTTTGCCATGCAATGTATTGAGCACTGATTAGAACAATTCAGCAACAATTCAGGCCAATTAGCAGCATTGGGATCTGGTTGATCTTGTAACCTACACAATTTTTCAGGAATATATTCAGTTTCTACATCACTGAAAACAATTCATTGCCTGAAAACATATTCTCTACCAGCTTTTATGACACCATGCAATGGAAATGGAATATAATTTAGTATGGAAATTTAAATACTGTCATGTCAACATCCTGATGATTTAGACATGCTTGAATGCATGTACACAGACTTTATATTAGTTCCAGTGTAAGGGGTGCTGTTTCATGTAAAGAAGCCTGGCCTAGAGCTTAAAAAAACAGGTTTTGCAATTCTGATTTTTCCAGGGCCTGTTTGCTATCCTTAGGAAACATTCTAATGCCTTCTGTTTTCTATCTGCCTAATATGAAGATCATTCTACTCTCTTTTATGCTGCTTGAAGAACTACAGATGAAGTTAATGAGGGATGGGAAATCAAAACACCCAGACACTAGAAAGTCATTACATTTTCTCTAGCTTCCTTAACAGCTTAGAGTTAGCAAATTATGGAAATAAGTATCTAATGGCTAGATTGCTCTTTGATAATTTCCACAAGCAATTCTGTGAAAAGACAGTCTGATTTCCCCTAAAATTTCCCCTCACATCACAAAACACCACAAACTTATATTTTATGTCTCTACTGTCTATACTTTATCTAAAACTTTGCCAAACTTGCACAAAATTATCCTTGTGTTCCACAGACTGGAATGCCATCAAACTTGGGTCTGGCACCCAACACTGCATTTATCCTGTGACGAAATAAAGTTTTGGATAAAGTTTATCCTGAGTTCAGTTGTACATCTCAAAAAGCATGGATTCAATGAATGTGACCTGTTCTCAGGACTGGACAGAATAAGAAATATGAGATTTGATTTAGGGTATCTCTGCTCTCCCTTGATCTTACTGCCAGTTTGGTCACTAACGTATATGAGAACAGCTTCAATAAATGAAAAGTTATATATAGCCCCAGAGGGGATGTATGAACCACTGGGGATGTTCATTATTCTGAAATGATCTAACTTTGCCTCCAGCTATGTATGCTATGGGAATCATCTGGCCAAAAGCAGCTGCCTACAGAAGGAGTCATTCAGAAATTGTTTATAGTCAGTGGAGTGAAGTAGGTATTTCATCTCACTCTGAAGAAGACATCTAACACAGATCAGATAAAAGACACCCTAGAAGTGCCAGAATATGTTTCCAAAATGGATCTGTGGAGACAAGAATTTAATTTAATTTAGGACTGGAGAGTGGTAGAGAGGGAAAGAGGTAGATGCAGAGGGCAAAATATCTGGCTAATGTTATCCTATTTTGGGATAAAATTTTAACCCTTCCTGAATATCCCCACTTCTCTCCTTTAACTAAGAAGAGATCATAAGTTGTCAGTCTTGGGCTATAATATCTGTGTGTTCAATTCTAAGATGGCAGGATTTATCCAGCTCTGGAACAGGTTAAGCCAAGTTTGGCCAGATCTGCAGGACCTAAAGACCCTTAGATTGCAAAATCTTCATGGAAGGTTTATTGGAGCAGATGAAATGTATTGGTAAAGAAAAAAACAACAAAAAATAAAAATATAGTGTTATTTTAGGAGTATGTTCTAAATGTTAATGAATCACATATCTCTCTTTAGAGTTTTAGTTGCATCCAGTTGTGAAATGGATTCTTCCTTTCTTATGTTCCTTATGTTTGCTATCAAATTATTATTACTCATGATAATGATGATATAATAACAATAATTAAAACCTAGTTACTTCATACTGCAGCCCAAAATTGCTTTGCAATGGAAACAAATTCAAGGACTTCATGCAGGTCGTGCCCCAAAAGAAGCTCCTTTGGTCTATCTGGTGCAGCACCATGCTAAGGTATGTCATCATCACTTGGTCTATACCTTTGAGTTACTCAACAACTTCTGGAAGCTAAGAAAGCAGCAGAACATTTTATACTGTAACTATGTCTTGAGAAGCAAATATGATTGCAACCTCAATTAGTACACCCAGGACCAAATGATCTGTTGAGAGTATAGGGTTTTTCTAATATTTTAGAAAGAAGAGACTTGGATAAATATTATTTAAAAGTTGTTTGAAACAGAGCTTCACATGATTAATCTAAAGCAATCTATGTTACCTTGCAAAATTAGTTTTTAATTGCAATGGATCTGTTAATTTTAATGATATATTATATTTGTACATTTGAGCAAATATACCTGATATGATTAATTTACAGACTCAAATTGATAATGTAGGGAGAGTAACTGTAGTGCAAAAGAATTTCACTTCAAATTACGCTTGTTTACATCTCTGAAATTCATCTTGACAGGATAAAAAGAGGAACAAAGTTCAAAGCTAGGAATATCCCCAGGAGAATTTGGCAAAAAACTAACATAAGGACTTTATCTTAGCAATGTGTTCATTTTTTATTGATAGTCTGGTCTGAATCAATTCTTCTCAATATAAACTGAGTTTATTTTCTATAAAATTTGATTATGGAATTTGAAAAATACTATCCCATTAACTACAGAAATTGCAGTTTCAGATACTTTGTAAAGAAGTTGCACATTAATGTTTTCAGACACAAAAATATATGTTGTGTAATGAAATATCTTTTTTGATCATATTTCTAGTTGCTACACTTGAATTGAAAATAACTGGTTGCACATTAGTGAGACTTAATCCTATGATGTCAATATGAATCTTCTACTTTTTTCAACTTACTACACAGCATGCTCAGCATATAGGAGCTTAACTGATGTTAGTAAGAATGAAGCATAAAAGTTAAGAGACTATTTCAGCCATTAACACAGTAGCCCAACGATTTTGGTAGAAATCAGATCTGGTTTTCACATTTTTGGTAGAAATTAGGTCTGGTTTTCACATTTTTGTGTCACAGGTGTCTGACAAGGCTATCTGCATTTTGTAATTAAAATATTCCAATGAAATATCTCTTCAATTGACACAGAAAGTAGCAGCTGGAACTGATACAAACATATTTCTTTAATACTGCTTTGGAGGAACATCTTGAATTTACTGCCAAAAACTTGGGGGGAAAGTACTAAAAGATTATCATGTGTAAGAGAAGTGTACCCCTGGTGGGAGTCAAAACAAATGTCTAAAATCCAATCAAAAAAACCTACTATTCCATACACTAAATTCATCCATAGAGTTATGAGATTAGAGAAAGGACACATTTTTCAGGGACTTTACAGAAGTTTATGAGGTAGAAAACTTGAAAGAATTCTTAGCGTTCTTTGTGAATTCAAAAGACTGCTGAAGGATGGTGTATAAGAGAGGATGTTTACTTCCTTTATAATTTGCTCTGAAGCTCTTCCATGAATTTATGTACAGAAAAAATTTCCTTGGTTTCCACATATTGACAGCAATATTTTTGGAGACTGACTCTGACTATAGTAGTTTAAAATAATTTAATTTCTGGAATGTCCTAGGTTGAAGTGTATTCTATTACCATATTCAGGTTTCTGTTGAAACCAGGTGGGGCAGTGCTCCCTGCCTCCTTCCTCCTGGACTATCTCCTGTTAATGGCCCATCAGTGCCTGCCCATGGCTCACAGATAACTCCTCCTGGACTATCTCCTGTTCATGGCCCATCAGTGCCTGCCCATGGCTCACAGATAACTCCTCCTGGACTATCTCCTGTTAATGGCACATCAGTGCCTTGCCCATGGCTCACAGATAACTCCTCCTGGACTATCTCCTGTTCATGGCCCATCAGTGCCTGCCCATGGCTCACAGATAACTCCTCCTGGACTATCTCCTGTTAATGGCCCATCAGTGCCTTGCCCATGCCTCACAGATACCTCCTCCTGGACTATCTCCTGTTCATGGCCCATCAGTGCCTGCCCATGGCTCACAGATAACTCCTCCTGGACCATCTCCTGTTAATGGCCCATCAGTGCCTGCCCATGACTCACCATCCCATTGTGAGATTCTCCTCCCAGAGGGAGGAACCAAGCATTCCATCCTGGATATAAGATGAGATTTTGAAGACTACAGCAGCCCTTTACCTACTGGACTCCCAGAGGACAAGAGGTACTGTTGGACCTTCAGGTGAAGACCTGACCCTCTTTCTACAGGATCACCACTTCAACAGGACCACTTCATCTGGACTGCTACCACCACCCTGACTAACAGGGTGTCAGGTTGTATCCTGACTCTGTCAGTGTTCCTGTACTATTGCATTTATTCTTTTCCTATTAAATTATAATTCTGATTTGCGATCTCCCACTGGTTTGTTTTCAAACTAGCACATAGAATAATAAGAGTTTTCCCTCCAAAAGGGGCAGTATCCTGTACAAAATGTTGAGACTGCATTTCCAAGTGAAATGCTACCAGCTAGATAATTTCCTTTTTCAGGACCCTCATATATATTAAGGAGAACAGAATCAACTTTAAAAACAGTAAAGGGTCACTTTGTGAGTGACCAAATGTTTCTGCATGTCAGATGGGAGAGAAGGCAATACCTGCATTGAAACACAACATCTGTCCCTTCAACCTACTGAAGCCAGCCATGGTTGAAAATCAAACTTATATCAAGGTCAGCCTCAACATTCTTGATAGGCTTAATATACAAAACAATGTGATTTAAGCACCTGTAGATAGTATTTTTGTTTTTCAGGAACTGATTCTGATTTGCATGATACATTGAGGCTCTGGAAAACTTTTCACCCATAGCACCAAAAAATTAAGTAACTGTTATTTATAGACATAGAACTTTATAAGTGGGATTTATTTTAGAGAAAATAGTGATCCAGTTCTGATTCTAAGTGACTTAGTGTCTTATGATGTCTAAGTGTCTTATACTGTAGGAAATAAAGTACCATTTCAGTCTGACAATAAAAAGGAGAAAAATCTTAGGTTTAATGAAAGCTGAATTATTTTAAAAAACAGAGGACCAGTGTTCTGCTAAACAGAAAACAGCTATTAGAACCTCACTGATGAGTTTGTGGAAAATCTTACTGCTCTGACACAGTCCCCAGGCATATTCTGGATACTGGCTGCTATTCTTAGAGACTTATTTACAGCTCTTTTCAACAAAACTATCTTCATGGACCTTTCCAGGGAATGCCACATAATTATCATTATTCTTCATTATTTGCATTCCTTTAATGCCTGCAGAAGTAACCAAGAGGCATTCAACACATTGTTTAAACACAAACAGAAGTCCAAAACTTACTAAATGCAATCAAAAGGAACTCAACTGAAATTCAATGGAAACACAAAAATCTTCGTTCCTTATTAGGAATATGTTGCTGAACAGATTTGTCTTTGAAATCAAGATTTCTGTCTTTGTGCTTGTTTCAAGAATCAGAGCTATTCAGTTAGAACTCTTCTTGTGTTTCTACTTTGGTGAAGATTCTCAAAGGTATTTCAAAGCCCTAAAGAATGACCTTAACTAAATTAAAATAAATCAGAGTTAATCTCTTCACACTTCTAGGAAGGACTGAAAATTCACACAAATGAAGTAAGTCACTGGAGACAGATGGAGGAAAACCTTTGTTATTTGAAAATAACAGAAGACTGCCACATTTCCTTCAGGAGGGCTTCCCTTTACAAGGAGAGATTATGTTTTGAACACGTTAATGGCATAGCTATCTGCATAACAAACCCGTCCTATCACATCCCATAGCAGTTTGACACTGACTCCAGTGAGAACAGGATTAAGTTGCAGTACATTTTTCACTGAGGTATCCTTTTGAGATATTCTGTTGCCAGAACCACTGCTGATTTCCCTGTCTAGCTGAAAACAAGTGTAAAAGAATTGCAGAGAGTTTTGCTGAGAGACAAGTAAAGACTTAGTCCTATCTTGCCCTTCAATTTATCCCACATTTCTTGAAAAGGCTTCTGCCTGTTCCCATTTTCTAATATCTTCACTCCTTTATCTGCTCCACAGAACTGCCATCTGTACACACATTTCAGACAAAATAAGGACCCTAAAATCTAGCAAAGAGTTAAAAAATATTAAAATGTTGAACTTCTTTTGGTCAAAGAAAGCTGGTAATGAATTTTGCTGTATAGATCAGCTGACATGCCTGCATTTGGCCAAAGATCTGGATAAAGCCTGAAGGAAGCCTCCTTGCATGCTAAAGGAAGTCCCTGCATCTCTCTTGATGGCTGTCAGATTGGATGGAGTTGGTTTGCTTGCCTTAGCAGTCTTTTATCCAGAGCCTGCAGATGCATACTCTTGGACAAAGACCAAGGAGAGGCTGCATGACACCACTCCAGCTACCTTGGAGGATTTTCTCCAGGACAACAGTGATTCCAAGTCCATGATGCTTCGGGAGGAAGATGTATTCTCAGTCCCCATGAACTGAATAAATTGTCACAAGGCATTATGATGGCTTCAGATAAAATGGATGTTACAAGAGTTGCAATGTTGACTTATCACGCAATGTTGAAATGAGATACACAAGAGGTAGCAAGTAGCATTTCTAGAGACACTTTTTTCTGTTATTCTCCAGTAAAATTTCTGCCACTTAGAGTATCCCAAGAGCATCAGTTAAAGCATCTGAGTGTCTTTTACATGAGATCTCATTAGCACAAGTACACAAACTGTGATTTTTTTCAACTCTGAGAAGGGCAGTTACAAACTTATTGGGGATAGGTTCCAGTTGTCCTTTTCTGATCTGTAAACAAGGAGAACATGGGATTTCATTATTTCCACTCTATTTAAAATGTAGGCTTTCTGTCTGATCCTGGTATTACCTCTCAAAGACAGTGGAGAGAAATGGGTCTAGAAGTTGTAGAAAATTATTACAGCACGAGATGGTAGGAGATGTCTGTGTCTTTCATTAGCCAAAAAGCAGCTTAGCAGAACAAAAATTTGTCTATGTCTGGAGAGACTAAACCTATCCTTGCTGCCCAGATACAGGGGATGCCAATGTTTCACACTCATTCAACCTCTCTGTTTAGTCCAGGAATTGTTATTTCAATGTGTGGGCTTTGCTGTGTCTTAAGTCTGTTGCAGCAGAGCTTCTCTATCATTTGAAAAGTAACATTAAACAGAAATATAACTTTGTTAGATCCACCAGTTTTCTTGATGTGTGCTCACACTGCCTGAACTTCAACAACAGTTTCAACAGGTAACAAAGACAGAAATTCAAACTGTTAAATACAATGCAGCTTTCTTAAGGAATCAGTTGGGTTTGGTGCAACTAATCCTGAAAGATGCAGGTTATTTGATTACCAAAAATTGTTTAGAGATTAGTATTCAAATAGCTTCTTGGTGCTAAATTTTGGTTTTTTTCTTATGACAGTCTTTATTATGACCTTATATATATTGGTAACTGTTATGATATTATTTTGTGACTATATAAAAGACATAATTATCTTTCATATAATTATTCTCACTTCAATTTATTTGTATTCTTTCAGTTTATAATTTTGTATATATTCTTTTTTTTCCAGGCCTAATTGACTTGCCTAAGATAATACACAACTTTTTATAGCAAAGCACAGAGCTGGGCCACTATCTCTCAAATCATAAATACCTAACAAGTTGTCAAACTCAGGAAAAAAAAATTGATAAGAATATGTTCTTCTGAATTGGATGCCTTTTGAAATTTTTTTGACTTTTGTTTAGAATCTTCAGAATTCTTTACAAACATAACACTTAAGAGAAACAGAACGGAATAGAATTTTATTGCTTAAAAAGCTATTAAAAATGCAATATCCTGAGTAATGCCTAGCACAGTGCAGAAAGGGAGGAGCGGTGTCTGGAATTTTGTGAGTGGCGTGTGTGGGCAGACTGAGCCATTTACTCAAACCAGTGTTGGTTGATGTGGATACACTGAACCATTTCAAAAGTAAATGCATCAATAACGACTTTGTTGCACTGAAGGGTAGACCAGCCAATAACCACATGAGCCCATCCTGTCCTCTTGGCAGTCTGAAACTTGAGTTCCTGCGTATAGCAAAGTATAAATATAACTCATTCAATAAAAAATTAACTGAAGGCTTTCAAACCTCTTTTTTTAATAAAAGGCTTTCGGATTTTGTTCTTTTCTATGGAAATCTTCAAGTCATGTTCTTTCCTCCAGCCAAACCAGTTGATCTCTTCACATAAAAAAAATAAATAGTGTTTTCCCTACTTCCTGTTCCATTTTTGGAGTTGTGAAGATTATAGAAGATGTATTGGAACAAGTTTGAATACAAGAGTGCGTTTCTCCTTTTTTTTAAAGCAGAACTCTCTGGACCCATAAAAAGCTAACAATGCCCCTCATTTAGCATTGCTTTTGGTTAACTGGATACTTGCAAAGCTACAATCACATAGATCAGACAACTCTAGTGAGCTAAACCTGATACCTCTGTAGTTGTATTTTAAAGGTAAAATGATATTGAACCTGAGGTGTCACAAGACTACTTGAATGAGGTGTTGAAACCTGAGGCAGATTAAAATTATTGAAGGGGAAAGAGGAAAACAAAAAAATAAAGGGAAGAGAGATAAAGATTTAGTTTTTGTGAGAAATTTGCTTCACTGAACTCTGAATCGGTGAAATATATTAACTACTGCTGCAAATGCATGTTAGGCTTTGTGGCAGATTATATCCATATGTAGTTACCACTCTGTGATACAATGTTCTTCTGTCTGTGTTGGGCCTTTCCAATCAAGAACTAGTTATAGCCGCACAAGAGAGACTGCCTCCACTAACATCAACTAATCCCTTGAGAGGTCTGCTATGACAACCTTTTTCTTGGCTTGACAAAGGCAATAACTTAATTTACTTTCATTTCTAGCCTCTGTGACACCCCAACTTTTGGAAGTAGTTTCTTCCATCCTGATTTTATATCAAAGAATTTTAAAAGTAACTCTAAATTTTGGATAATTTTTGCTGTGAAGTAATTTGTAGCACATTCTGAAAACATCACTCATAATATTAATGCTCCCAAAATACTTGTAAATATTATAAATATAATACTAGGCCTAGTAACACAAGTAATAGCATAAACTGGACCAATACAACTGATGGTATAACATGGATTTACAAGATGTGTTTGTTAGGCTGGTGAGCTTCTTTGAGGAGGTGGTTACAGTGAGTGCTTGATCAAAAAGTCATTATGGTACAAGAGTTAGAAGATTTCTGCAGGGATGACATCAGGTCTTAGGATGCTGATGATGCAGAGAGGATGCAGCAAAACTTGTAGTGGTTACTGTCCCCATATCCTGCTAGATCTAGTCACCAACAGAGAGTCCTACGGGTGCCAGGCACCTAGGTAGGATTCTTGAAGGATTGAGCAACCCATGATACTAAGATGGTTGAGGCAAGTACAGGACAGAGAAAGGCAGGAGAGATCATGCCACTTGTGCAAAAGATTGAAGGAAAAAAGAGGAGACGCCTCCTCCAATAATTAGATCAAGGTGGGGACATTTTAATGCAGAATTCCTGAACCTTTCTGATCATTATAAGAAAGGGAAGTCTAAGCAGCAAGCAAGATTCAATAAGGCTGATGTCTCTGAAGATATTTTGATGCTCACATCTGCTCCCTCGACCCTTATTGAAAACAGACATGGTCACTTCTGTCATGATTTTCAAAGGTTTCAGAAGCATGTGCTGAAGGGGCTGAGCTTTACTATGCAAACACTAAGTTGGGTCACTGAAGCATATGAAATATTCATAGGAACAAATATGTGATCAAACTTCCCCATTTGTTTGTGATTGGAGTTCAAATATCATCAAGATGTTTCTGCCATTGTCATGTATAAATCTGTCCTTTTCATAGGAAAAACTTTTTCCTCCTCCCTTCTTGCAGTCCAGCTCCTCTCTGCTCTTCATGAACCTGCAGTCATTTTTGCTAACTTCAGGCTCTGCTGGGTGGAGGACACTCACTCAGGACGGTATCAGTACCATACCTGGCACTGGTTCAGGCCCTACTCTCAGAAAATAATTCATTGCTCTAACAAAATGATGCAACAGTTTTCCAGACAGTTTTTCTCTTGTTTTTCATACCCCAGAGAAAGAGGCCAGCTTTAGCTGCAGACATGAGTCATACACCAGGCAGGTAGACAGTAACCCTTTCCTGGCTGGCTTGTGGTGCTCCTGCATTGCCCTGTGCTGTTGAAAGCATCACAGATCCTCTCTGCCTCTCACCCCACTCGCTGTAGCTCTGCAGACTGAAGCTGTGTCTTTGTCAGCACATTGCTAAGTGCCACTCTGCTCTTCAGCCAAGCTTTCATAGTGCAAATCTTTTACTTCAGTAACAGGATAAAATCACATCTGTACAAGAACTGCTCTGCCTTGTCATAATGGAGTCTCAGTGCAGAGGCTGAATGCATCTCCACCCCAAGGTAGAGGTTACTTGATAACCCTGACCTGTCACTCCAGCTCTGCAGCAAATATAGGGGAGTTTCACAGCACCCAGAGGTCTCTTTTTAGGCAAACAGAGTTGTTTTTTTTTTTTTTTTTTGCCTATTCTTACAGCTGGATCTGATAGTCAGTATTGATAAACGAATGTTTTTCTCAGTGTCCTTCATTTGATATGTATCAGATGGTATTTCCACAAGAATCTTGTTAGAAGAAAGAGGCCTTTTGCAAGAACAGAAGCTCAGGATTCCAGACATGTACCAACCTTATTGCAGTATAGATAAGATTGTCCTCATGCTGAGAATTTCTCATAAAGTTATTTTGAATAAAAATAACAATAACAATAAAAACCAGTATTCCTTCTGTATAACGGAAAAATATGAAACTTCCAGAGCAAATAGGAAGAAAATAAAGTATTCAAATAGGAACAAAAAATATTTTCTAATAAAAATAAGGCCTCAAGCTACAGCAGAATACCTCTCAGATACCTCTCCAAAATCTTAGCATTTACATTATTCTTTCTAAGTTATGGTGGAACAAATCCAACTCATAAAGTCAAAACATATTATACAAATATTTATTTATTTAGAAGAGATAATATGAAAACCAAGTAAATGAAGAAGTGGGCTACCATCTTTCAAGTTTCAGTAAACTAATGGAAACCAGGAATAAAATTTCTTAGTAGCCCAATTATGAAATATTACTCACTGTATAGCTTTTTTCATAGTATTTACAAAAAACACCAGGAGTGGTCACTGTCAATGATAGTAACACAGATACCTCACTGTTCCAACATTATTTTTATTTATAATATGTGTTCTATGTACTCATATGTTCAACCTAAAGAGAGTACAAATATGAAACATACCACAGAATCACATTCCTAAATATTTTTTTTTTGTTTGTAGAGTGGAAGACTCAGCTCAGAACCATTTGGATAGGGCAGGATTCACTAATAATGTCTGGTGTGATCATTGCCACACGTTTCAGAAGAACTAAATTTCCCACAAACACAAACACACAACCTGTACAAAGTGCAGAAATAATCCTCTGAAGCAATGAGTTAAAAATCCATTGTAGTATCTTACCTAACATCAATATGACTTAACATTTGGCAGAAAATAGACTGGAATTATGCATGATCTATCTGCTTCATCACAAAACCATCAAACACTGCTGAATTGTTTGTAATCTTGCATGTTGTTCTCTACATCTAGATTTCCAGAAATGGCATTACCAGGTCAGCCAAGATCTTCTGGATAAAAAAGTGACATCATTCCTGGAAGTTACATTTGGTAAGAACCGCATTAAAATATAATACCTTCTTTATATTGCATATCTTTCACTCAATAGAGCTATTAATCACTTTGCAATTTGTTTGTGTGTTTCCCCTTATGTGTAAGGATAGGGAATGTGACATCTCCTGCCATCAAATTTACATACCATGTTGAGTAAAGGAAATTAGGAGTAGTGTAAACCAATGAAATTATAGGTAATTTTAATTTAAAAAAATTTGATCACTAAAGATAATTTAGCTAGGTCATAAAGGAAAATGCTCTACAAATGTTTCCCCTGAGCTCTTTTCTTGAATTTCAATCAAGATTTATTTATTCTGAGAGATGACACACAAGACACAGGATTTTCTTAGCATCTACTGCAGAATAAGTTATAGCTTACCCACTGAAATCTCTAATTTCCTTCCCACATACTTGGATCTTATAAATCTCTACTCCGAATATGATGTCTACCATGGTGGCAGCTGAAATTGATGTGGCTGCAGGGTTTGTCCCTGTGTCAGTCCAGAATGTCTGAAGTTCTTCTGAATGCTTTTTATTTTTACAATTTCAGGAAGTGTTTTCAAACAGGTCTTTATAGTCCACAGAAGAATATTTCCTAAGCAGGAGAATACTTGGATAATAAGTTCCAAAATATCTCCTTTTTCATTACTGGATGTAAAATTCAACCTCTGGAGTAAAAATGTGGCTTTTGTGGTCAGGTCAAGACTGTTGCTGTGAGCTTAATGAGTAGCCTCCAAGCATTTTGTTGTTAAGTTTCACTTGAAAAACACACCTGGTAACAGCAGATGGATGCACTGATAAATTTAATAGCTGAGTTTACTTGCTGTATTTCACCCTAGCCTGAGGCACAACTGCTAAACTGTTGGGGTTTTTTGAGCCTCTAGCAAACCTGTGCAAAGAACCCGATTACTGTATTCAAAAGAAACCAGAATTACCAGTTCTTCCAGCTCTCTGGACCCAAAGACATAAAAAATGATTGACTAATGTCTTCCAGGTGTCCTGTTCCTTGCAGAAGAGCTCTGCAGTGGAAGACTCTGCAGAAGTCCCCAAGAGTGTTGGGGAATGAGTGCAGTTGAATTGGGCTCCTGGGAGCTCTGGAAGCAGCTGCTGCAAAGAGAAATGTTGAGAAAACAAGGAGAGGCCAGCTGAGGTGCAATAGCAAGGTCTTGTGGGTACATTCTAAGGATCTATAACAGGGAGGGATGTCTGCAAGTCTGCAGTGTGCTGCTGACAGAAAGGGCACCTGGTCTACCAAAAGGATAAGGGGAATGAAGTCAGGGCTGCCACTGCTGCCAGTTTTCTCTCCTCTCTTGCCAAAGCCTCACAAGAGCCAGGTTCACTTAGCAACATGCTCTTACTGTCATCACCTTTTCCCCAGGCTCAGTGAAGGGGAGACAGGAGGCAGAGAGCACAGCTAGAAGATGCATTCATGTTTGTGAGAATAATGGGCCAAGATCTGTTCTCGGGCTCTCTGAGCAAGTGAAGCAGCTCAGATCACATCCATGTGCCCAGGGATGAGTTCTCTTCAGCCAAAACCAGCACAGCAAGTTTTTCTATTCTGCTTGTTCAAAATAGTCCCTAATGCAAGCTATACCTCAAGTTGTGTCTGGACTTTGTCTCACTGAGTGCCATTTGGCATGTTAACAATTAAGCACTCACATTCCAAATCTGCCTTCTCCTGTTCTCATTGCAGCAAGTCCCCCCAGTTAGAAAAGATTTTTGTAGCTGGATCTTTCTAGGCACCAGTATTGAATCAACATTGCACATATTTTTGGTTACTTTGTATTTCAGTGAGGATTTATTCAAAACAATTACCTTCTTTCCTGATAACAACACAAATATCACACAGCTTCTGGCACCAGTCAATTTATGAATTTCCAACTGCAGTAAATCTTATGTCGCTAACTAAAACACCATTCCTTAGGCTTAATTAAATCCCCTATATAAAATTACTTTGCATAGAGCTTTCTAACTGTCAGATTAACCCTGCCTGATATAATTAAGGTAGAAAATTGAACTGTAATCAAATCAAAATAGGTATTATGTATTTTGTACAGGGTACCTGGACATGGAAGAATTTGTAGTGGCAGGTAGCTATAATTACTACAGGATACAAGGTTGACTAACTCTTTACTTTAAGACATTTTAATTTTTTAAAAAAAATTATATTAGTCATTCAAAATGAAGTATTTTCTGCTTTAAATCTTCTTTAAGTCTCGCTTAGTATTTCTGTAGTATGGTAAGAACATGACACTGTCTAAGTAAAATTCTCCTTGAGTTAAATGAGTCTGTTATCACAATTTGCAATGCAGAATTAGAGTCACTGGGCCAGAGACTTTGGTGTGTTACTGTCAGCACGCTCTGCACAACCAAGCTAGTTTAGGGACTATGTGGGTTTATTGCCACAGGGTGAAATGTCTTAAATCTTGATGTATTTATATCATGTGAGGTGGGAAGTACTACTTTTCCCATTCTGCATACAGAATTAGGCACAAAGAAATTAATATTTGATCCTTCAGGGTGTTAGACAGTTAAGTCTGTCTGAAGTTATAGAAGTGAGGCTCTTACAAGTCTTCGTGGACCTATGCCTAACTGATTTGTAAGGTCTATAAAAGCTGTGACAGTTGTACTATTCTAACATTAAGCCAAATCTCTATCCACTCGTCTTAGTCCAGAAATACCTTAGAGTTCTTTAAAGTAGACAAAACAAGACACTTCTGTCTTGGAAGTGGATCCTGCCATGTTTTGTCAGCTGACACCAGATGTTGTTAATCTCCCCAGCATCAGCTGTTCTGAACGAGAAAGCCTAAATCTGAAGAGGGGATAGTACAGAAGGGTAGAAAAAAGTGACTCATAGATTTGAAAACATAAAAAACATGAAACTCTGGAACTTTCACTTACCAGGTTGGTTTCATACCTCCTCTTTTTTATCCCCTGTTATATTTAGCATTATTTTGCAGTGTGTCTTACAGCCAGGTGAGTTGGCTATAAATCACTGATATAAAATACGATACCTTTTTTAGGAGCACGAAGATATAACGATATGGATGTGCATCCTCGTGTGCTCACAGAGGTGAATGGAATGTAACTGCCAAAACCCCTCAGGTCGATCTGCACAAGAGGTGCACAGGAAGGACACAGGCCAGTGAAAAGAATAAGATTTCATCTTGCACCTTTCTTGTCCCACTCTTTAAAGGAGAGTTGGGACTTCCTCCATGTCTGGTGGTGTTTTCTGTTTCATCTGCATTCATGTCACATAGGTAGGTACTTTGGCTTTTGTTATAAACTTTAATGAACCATGCTCCTACTCTGGGTGATAATGACTGTCTTTACAAGCTTAATGATAGGAAAGTCCCAGTAAGTTATTAAGCCCATTTCCCAAAACTGTTCCCCAGAGTATCTTTTAATTTAAGAGTCCCAAGTAACATTTTCTACAGCATCCCTCGGGAGACTTTGCTGATTACTTGGTTTGCTCTCAGGAGTTTTTCTGGATATTCATCCTGGATTTTTGAGCTCTTAAATTAATCCAATTACTTGTTTAAATCAACCAGAAATTTCATTGTGGAGCTGACAATCAAAACATGAGGAGATAGAAAACAGAAAGAAAATTACTCGCAGGAAAATGAATACTGTGTATAGACACTTTAATCTGCCATTTTGCACTCAAGTGTCTCCAGCCCTCATTTCTGCAGCATCTATGAACAGTTTCCAGTTCAAGCCCCTTTTCTAGAAAAAGAATGTTTTTATTTGTCATAATCATAGGCTTTCTCCTCAGTAAAGGATGTAAAGTGTCTGTATGTCACTATAAAGGGACAGGTGTGCAGACTTTGATGATGTCTCAAGAAGAAAAAGAGGAGAGGCTCCATGGACACTTTTCTCTTTACAGCTTTGCACACAGGGGCTTGTCTATGGAGCAAGAGGCTCTGTATTGCTCCCAGCAGCTGCAAGTGAACAATGGGGTAAGAAACAGTGTCACACTGAACTCTCAACACAGGACACAGTCCAAACGATACCTTAGGTCTGAATTATCGCCAAAATACAGAAATTTCTAACCCTACACTAGGAGAGTTGGTTTCCTTGCTGACTCATTGAGAAGGACAAAGTTGACTGTTCTGAGCTCCCCTTTTCTGCATCACCTGACAATTTTAGAAGTTTTTTGTTACTAATCCGGTTTTGTGCTCTTCATTGTCATAAGGTAAGAGCCATATAGTGATGATTTCATTGTGTTCCTCTGAAGTTTTGTTTCTGTTGTTATATATTATTTGGATTGGTATGTGACATAACATATCAGAAGCGTAAAGAAAGAGAAAGTATTTAACACAGTGAAGAAAAAATTCATGCTTACATGGTGCCCAAAGAAAGCAAGGGACTAATTTGATAGAACTGAATAAATTCTGAGGGTTTTTGTCTTTTTTTTTTAAATTGAGGAAGTTATTTGAAAAATATCTGTCTATTTATATGTATTCTTTTTCCTAAATTGTTTCATATTTGAAGTTTTCCTAAGGGAAAGCCTTCAGGAAACTTCCCTGAGAAAAGCCCACTTGGATTTTTGATGATGGATCTACCATGGCCTTGCGAAGCTAATGTGTCCTTTTCTACTCAGCCCTTCCCACTCACCTTCTCAATTAATTAGTGTTACTCGTATGGGAATGTAGGTGGGAAACTATTCCAGCAACCATTTAAACAACTTCAGAGAAAAGAAAAAAAATGAAGAGTTGCAGTAGGGTATTTACAGGATAACCTAGTGGTATTTCCTAATGGCTCCTTTGGCAACTCTTGCTGATCACTTTTTATAAAGCCATCATTTATGCCACTTATTATGATTCACCTTTGTTGTACAATTTTTTTGTGTGTTACAGAATACTAGGGCTAATTTTTAGAAGAATCACTCTGAATTTTTCTGGTTTGAATATAAATGTCTAGTCCTGTTTTAAATCATGTAATTCTTTGGCCTCAATAATATTTTGTAGCAAAGAAACCACAGATGCCTTGTCATTTGCATGAATAGAGCTTGTTCTTCTGCATCTTTCTGCCAGGAACACAGCAAAAGGATAGAAATACTTTGAGAAAGCTTGAAAATGGAGACTCCCAACCTCAAAACACTAATTCAAGGTGTTAGACTGGTTCAGTTACCTACCAGAGCTGTTTGATTCCTACCTCAATCAAAGCCAAATGCCAAAAGTTTAGAAGTTCAGCACTACCTGCTGCGACTCTTAAGATTTGTTGGAACGTCTTATGCCCTTTTTAGTGCAAACAGCCTGAGTTTTCTGAATAACCAAGCTGAGCTACCTTATGAAGAAAGGATTTGCAAGCAGAAAAGTCACTGTATCTGAAATAATATGTCAGATAAATCAACATGACATCTATGTGCAGTGACAGGAATCTAAGGACTTTTTTGAGTCCTGAAATCTGTTTCCAATGTATCCTCCTCTGCTTGATATGACATTAAGTTGCAGTGTATAGATAACTCAGAAAAGTGATTCATCTGTGATGTGCAACACACAGTTCCTGTAAAGTGACAGCTGCAGCAAAAAATAGCTGACTTGTACCAATTGAGGGTCACTAAAGATGTAAATCAATATCAGGAAACAGGAAAGAACAGTAATGAAAGGGAACATTAACAGCATCAAAAGCGCTTTTAAATGCTTTTTTATTCAAAAAATCTTCACCCTTTGCTAAACTTATGGGTTCTATTATAGCTGAACTGAAAAACACTGCTGACCCTGTCACTATCACTTGCACAAATTTTAGTTAACCAATTCTAATGAACACTGGGGATGTATTATAAATGTTATATATTACATATGAATGAAATTGTAGCTATGCATGTATATAGCTGTGCACTTTACCCTTGTACTGTATATACTTGTGAAGATACTGATATACTTGTGAAGAACATCTGCAGAGAGATTATTGCTAGGTATGTGCACTGCTGCTCTGGTCATGGTTTGGGTTTCTCTGTTTCAAGGTGGTGCATAAGGACAGCAAGGTAATGGCTGCCAGGACACTGTGACTGTTCTTCCATGAGACTCAGGCTACATCAAAAGTGTTTGTTTTTCCTTTTACTTTTCTGGCTTTTGGTTTGGATCTTATTTTTTATTACCTTATTTTTAAACAGGCAAGCAGATCAGGGTTGTCTCTCCAGGACAGACAGATTCTGAACTAAACAAATATTAGTGTATAAAAGGTGATTTGTTTTGCACTGTGCTCTCAAGAGAAAGCTGTGCTTCACTATGTGCTTTGACTCGGGGATGCAAACCTGTATCTCTGAGTTTAATACCCAGTTGCTTAGAGACAACCTTGAAAAAAGGATTTTCCAGTTAGATTGAACTGGGAAAAAACCCAAAAACAAAAACAAAAAACCCAACTACACAAAGAAAATCCTTTCTATGACTCTGGACAAACAAAAAGAGAGACAGTGTAGTGACAGAAGAAAAAAATATTATTGTCCTGATTAAGAAAATCCTGTGATTGCTGCTTACCTTGAAATGACAGACAATATGAGGCAAACATGACCATTCATTTTCTTCCTTTCTTTCTGGACTAGATAAAACAGGTCAGAAAAAGATCACTTTCCAACTGGGCCAGATTGTTCAGGCTACAGCATATGTTGTCTAGCTGCCTGATGCTCCAAAACAGTGTCTGGTTGGACCAAATGATGACTTCAGTACATGTTGTGTCATCCTGCCACATCCCATGTACCCCCATGAAAAAGCAAAATGCAGCACACCACCATCACAGAAAATGGGACACCCTCACACCTTGTACATTCCCAAACATGAGCTCTCAGCAGGAAATGCTGTCATTTACAGGCTGACACTGGCAGGGAAGAAGGAGTCCTTGCAGACCTACACAGAGTAACCAGCTGGACCAGTCTGCCTCCAGCAATGTGTTCTCCTCTGGACTGTGGTTAATACAGTCCCTCCATAATAGCAGGTTCTTGAGCTCATGGCAGTAGCTCCAGGCAGTGAGATCCTATTTACTCAGGGATTTGAGAAGTCTACCAATGTGCAATTTTTATTCAAGAAGCCATTGCTGTAGTACTTTATGGGATCTCCAACCTCTCTGCACTTTCCCTGTATCACCCTGCTTGTCATCTGCTGCTACAGCACCTCACAGCCCTGACTTTCTCACCAATTAATGTAGTTTGAGTAAGTCACCTCTTGGCAAAGTGGCCTGTGAGGCAGTTTGTTCAGTCTCCTGTTTCTGCTTTAACAGGACCCCTGGTTGATCAAGACCTGTGGGAACTATGATTACTCCATCATTTCAGGATTTAGGATTTGCATTTCTGTTTGGCTCCCATCATAAGACAATTATAAATAATTTTTTTTCAGATTGTCTGAAATATCCTGACATTTTCTTGAAGTACATTATAGCCTAGGAAAAACTCCTGGCAAGGCTGGACACAAAGAAATAACTCAATGCCTGCTGCTCTTTGGCATTATAGGGAGGTGAGGGAACCAGCTGCAGGGGATCAGAGACTAAACTAGTCTGTTTAGCTGTCACTAGAAATTTCCACTATGTTAAAAATTTGTATTACAGGCAGGGAGCAAAAAGAAACAGTACAATGATAAAGACAAAATTATTCTCATTTTAGTTCATATGTGTTACTCACTTGATTGGTGCAGTGCATTTGTGATGCTTTGGTACTCCATACTATTGACAGTCAAGAGAGGTACAGACAGATAGAAGTGACATGGAAGGGTTCAATTACACATTATATACTCACTGTGAAAAAGTTTTAGTTAATATTTGCCTACTATTCATTTCTTATATTATTTTCTTACAGTAACTGGAAAAATCTGATACTAGCTTGTCTAGAACTGATGAAAAAGAAAGACGGAAGAAAAATATGGGATTATTTTTCTTATTTAAAAAAAGCTATTTTCTTATAAAAAACTATATACAAGACTAAGGATAGCTGCTTAAGGGACTTTTGCGCATCCAGTAGCATGAATCATGAAAGTTGATCTTTTGAGTTACCTCATTTTATTGAACTCTTGATCATAAATTGCCCTTTATGCTTATCCTACATATGTTCCTGATTACTATCATTCAGGACAGAGATCTCAAAGTCTTTGGTGAATAGTTAGATTCAAATTTGCTTGTTTTCTCCTTGTCAGTAACTGATAAATGTAACCCTTCCCAGCAACAACTTCCCCAGAATTTTAAATATAGAACTTCTAAAGAGAAATAGTCTAGCATTCCTCTCTCTTATGCCTTCAGTGGGTAATTTTGATTTCATATAAAGCTGTAGTTGAACTGTAAAAATTCATAGATTATATAAAAATTTTTCAATTAATTTCAAAATTTTACTCATGAAATGACATATTTTCTGTGTTAACATTTTCACAGCTCTGCAGGAGTCCATCATACTCAAGAAAAGAGATTGGCTGGGCAAAAGGAAAATGAAATTTAATGAATAATAAAATAGAAAGTTAAGCTGCACATATCTAGAAACTAATAACTTTTGTTGCATTAATGCATGAACTAATAGATCAAAGGTTTATAAGTGTCAAGAGAAAGAGGTGGATGTGTGCATTGTTAAAAGCTGCATTTTATTTCTATAAGCAGAGATTTTCAAACCAGAGAGATTTTTTCTAAGAATGTATCTTTATTCCTAACACAGACCATAAGATATCTTTACTTAAAGTAAAACACATCTTTTAAAAAGAGCAGGGAAACAAAAGCATCAAACAGATCACCAAATAAACTCTCAATTTTGTTTTCCTAATCCTTCAAAGCCCTAAAGAAAGAATTGCAGTGTTTAATTTGGTACTTTTTATAAGTAGATATTTGTTAGACTGCACTTCTGGGTCGCAGTCTGCTGGGCCATCAAATGCTGGACTGCAGACTATAGACTGCTGAGTTTGGGCTGCATATTGGCATCTCTGGGATGGAAAAGGCATAAACAGAAACACAGATCTGACTTCTGAGTAATCCAGCTTCCTAGAAGCAAATATTCATCTTTAATGTTTTGCAAAATTCAAGAAAAATATTTTTGTCTGTGTATGTAGTGATGTTAAGCAAAAATAAAGCGTAAGAGTGTAAGATCCTTTACTGAAAGAAATAATAGAATAACTAGATTTGCCCTTCTCACATCCCCAGGAGATTCTACTAGAAATCCCAGAGTTCTTAACATTATAAACTGGAAGATGGATGGCCACTGGATTTATTGCTTGTGCCAAATTTATTAACAGATTATAATTTCTCCAATAATTCATTTTGATAATACAAGAAATGTTATGGTTTTTGGAAATGAATGCAGCCTTTACAGTGTCCTGATCTCCATTTCTTCAGCACAGCTGAGGATTCTTTGAGCTATGTTAGTGCTCTTTGTGGAACCTAAAACCTTACTTCTGTGTCTCATCAGAGACCTGCCTTCAGCCCATTTGATATGAGTTTGTTTGGATGATTGTTCAGTTACACCACTAGGTAAGAAGCTGTGAACTCCTCTCCTCAACAGTGTTTGAGGTGTCTCTCTGAGCTTGTTTCATGATCCAGGAAATAATAAAACTATGTTGAACATTACATTGAAGTTTTCTTTCACTGAACTTGAAATGTAAGATTATTAAAAATAATATCACCTCCTTAGTTCTACTCAGGCATTTTTGCTTCAGCCACAATTTTTTGTTGGATATTTCTCTTGGAGATATAATAAAGTTTAATATGTTACTTCTTCATGTCCAGATGTCTTAGACATGTTTCTCTGGAAGAATTGTACCAGCTGTAGCCTGTTTTGATCTTTGTGGATCTCTTTATCCTTGTTATTTTTTTTCAAGGTGGATGATTATCATTAAATATTCTATGTGAGAGGTTGTGGCAGCATTATCAGAAAAAGCAAAAACATCCCTTAAAAAGTCACAATCTTTTCTGGATATTGGTCTTATGATTTAGGCTTGTTCATCTTCCTGAGCCACATGCCTGGTTCTGAATACTCTGAATCCAGAGTAAAAAAATCCAGAGTAAAAATCTTCCTTCCCTTGAGGGTGAAAGCAAAAGGTAGGATGCTCATCTTCTCTTGCTTGCTGAGTACAGACTTTCCCAGTTGGGAAAGCTCTGAAAATCTATCCTTGTCTATGATTACTCTGGCTGGAGGCTGAATGACAGTGAGCAGTAGCTTTTTGTACAGCCCTGGAAGCAGGAGCTACAGCAGCCCATGCTTGGTTTTCCAGGATGAATCCACAGATCAGTCACATCATGTTTAACTCTGATATTGGACACTGAAAAATTCTCTTCTGTGTTACTACCCGACTTTTACATGTACAGCTTCAAGATGTCAAAGCCTCACTTCTTTCCCCAAAAAGGCCCATAAACAAGCAGAAACTTTGCCTGGGATGTCAGTTCTTTTATTATAACTCTCAGGAACTTTTCAAATGGAAAAAACACCTGATGGATGAAATTAAGAAAGACAAATAAACCCTTTTAACACTTTGATATGTGATCCATGTGCATTGAGCTACAACTACAGAGACCGAATTTTTTCTTAATATATTTGAATGTACTTTTAAATCTGGTTAGAAATTTAATATCTCCACTTTGTCATTAAACAGGAGAAAGTGTTTTTCAGATAATCTGAAATTGTTTCAAAATATTGAAACTTTTTATTAAAAATATTCTTGTTTTATGGTTTTTTTGTGTTTTTTTTTCTTCTATTTATCCCTTATTTTAAAATAAGTTACTTGAATCAAAATGAGAAACAGTTGTCAGAACTCTAGTTTTGGCAAACAAATTAAGTCTGTTAACTAGTCTGATAAAAACAGACTTGGGGCAGTATGCTGAATATTACAATTATAGACATGTTTAGAAATATCTGAAGTTTTTAAAAAAATTTTTTTTGCAATCAGTACATTTTACATTATACTAAGGAATAACATTTCCAATTGAGATTTTGGCCATGTTTCTGATAACACAATTGTTACAGGTTTGATATGGAGGTTTCATAATTAACATTTTGACAGAAATAACAAAAGAACATGAACCCAGGATCATTTAAACTGGAACAGCTTCTAAATCTCATCTTTCAAAGAACTGTTGGGTTTCTTGACTTCCAGCTGACAGAAAGGAAGTGGGTAAAATAAACTTCCTCAAATAGTGACTGGCATTTATTTAATTCAGAAGGCCAAAGCAGCCATAGTTAATTTCCCTGCACAACTTCAGAAAGATTTAGAGCTGCTCAAGTTTTAAGATTTAAGCATATCTCCAGGCAAGGAAGTCATTATTTCTAGAATAACAGAAATTAATTTTCAAGTATAAAAAATTCAGAAACTGAATTTTTGGTATGGAATTGATATTGCTATAGCTGATTTGCTTGAATCTGTGGCAAAGATGAAGTTAAATGAAGTAACATAAATTCAGGACAAGAGGGTTAAATTAAAATTTTATACAGTTCACTAACAACAGAAATAAGTTGAAGAAAGGATGTATAGTAGTCACTATTTGTGTAACCTATAACTTCATTTTATACCTGGATTTTATGGGCTCTCTTGGGTGCAGAGTCTAGTGCAGACATGTCCTAACTGCTAGTTTGTATTGAAACTGCAGAAATATAAAATCAGAAATAATATAAGTTTAAAACTAATTTGGCAGGCAGAATTAATACAATCTAAGATGTTGTGCTATTGTGTCTACCCATATACTAGTTATATGTTTTTCCTGTCAAGCAAGATAACTTGCTACTGAGTGATTCCTTATGCTGCTTGATTTAGCTGATTTGTTTACTTGCAGCTGCTTGTACACAATTATGTGTACAGGCATGTAAATGATATTTACTCAAATGCTAAGAAAATTCCTCAAAGCTGAGGTATTTCAGTACCAAAGACTGAAATATATTCTTCATATGCTTTAATCAAACTGATTTTAAAGTATTCATTTTTTATTTAATGCCTGATCTTTGAGACAACACATAAGTAGTTTCAGACTTTTCCTCACTCAGCAGGGATGATTTGTGGATTTTAGGGTACCACGAGGCAAATGGGACAATGTTCAAATGCTTGTGAATAATTTTGGACCTAACCTTTCTCTGTGGCCATTTTTCACTGCAGGGAAGTGCAACTGATGACCTTTGTAGTCTGACAATTAATGAAAAAAAAGAGTGCACTCATCAAGGTTAGAATCCATATGATTAATTTTTACCAGACTGCATTTAGTTTTGGTCATTAAAAAGCTTAAGAGGATTATGTTTTTGGTCACTATTTTATGATCTTTAGTATTTTTTGTACTTGCGCAAACCACTTCTACTGAGAAAGTGAGATACTTATTTGATCCTAATCAAAAAAAGGATGAGACATATTTTGAAGATCCTGCTCAGGTATTATATTAGAAGCAGACTTTGAGGTGTTGCTTAATATCAGAAGCTAGTTTTGAAGTTGTGAAAAAAAGATGGTAGAATATGTATGTGTATCCCCAATTAGTGTAACATGTATTCAAGTTCAAAACATTCCTTTGGATCTTTTTCTCATCCAATTTACACAAAATCTTATGTTATAAAGCAGGAATACTATGACAGAAACACACAGCCTTAAATTCAGTGTTTGAGATAAAAGTAAAAATGCCTTTTGAAAGGACCAAAATTTTATCCCCACTGACTTCTGGGACAGCAATAAACTTGGACTCAGTACAGAAAGGAGGATCTGTAGGATGGCCTATGATTCACTAGCCACAGGCTACTGCGGGCTTTTTCCTCCCTTTCTTCCCTTGTTCATCTTTCATTATTCAAACATCTTCGCCCTGGCTGTGTTTCAGAAAGCAGAGGAATGCAATGAAGAATGCATAAGACATTGGATTATAAAAAAACACTGTTCAGAGAAAATACACATTTTCAGGGATTTTTGCAGACATTAATTGGCTCCTGCATAATCTTTCAGCTGACTGTGGTTTTGCCCAATAGAATATTTTGCTAAAAGGTGAGGTTTTTGAGTGATATGCTAATGAGTCAATTCTACTGTAAAATAATCTCCCAGATAAACTATAGACAAAGATTAAGTTTTCCTCCTGCAACTGTCATTTTCACAGACTGCTCTGATTTTTCTTCTTTGGATGATTTTCTTTCACAATTTTTATATGACAGTTCAGTCTTTCCTCACTGGAGTAGAGCATCTGTCACCTTCATAGGTGTATACCTCATTCATTCCTCCGTCTCTTACAGACCTAATGTTATGTCTCAAAGATGCAATTTACTGTGACTTTTCAGAGATCATTACATATTTCACTAGGAAATTCAATATAGAACCTATATGATCTCGATATGAACCCCACAGAGATGCAAATGCACCAGTATTATTAAAATATGATTAATGATGGCTAGTCAGATGGTAGTTAATTATGGCTAATTGGTTTTTAAATGTATGGGTCTCTCTTCCAGTCCAAATTGATATGATTTTTGCCTTTGTACCAGCTGTTGGCTCTACAACTTCTTTCTAGATTGAAGATGTCTGTCTGTCACTAGGGGTGCCTCATAACCTTGATTTAGCTGGATCTTGGGCTGAATCTTTCACATATGGCAGCACTGAGAGAGGTTCTCCAAATTTTTAATTCATTCTTCATGTACATTTGGTCACAATGAAAACTGAATTTGCAATATTTGTGTTTCCCTTTATGAGACAATCCTTCCACCTCCTGGGTTTACTTTAGAGGTCATGATAGTCCTTTGGATTGGCAGCAGTGTGAGCTAAACAAACACTGCTTCCTTCTATCATCCGAGTGGGAATTTCTACAGTGCACTTGGCTATTCTCCTTCTGCACCAATAGCATCCATATGGTGACTTTTTTTTCTGCTCTATTTAATATTTTCTTTATTCTGGGATCTTTTCCAATTTGGCTGTGTAAGAGGTGGACTTCTTTTGTCTGTTGCTGGGGTGAATACACTGTTAAAAAACACAAGAATTTTAAGAAAGCACAGTGTAGATCTTGAAAGAAGAAAAGAAGTCTGAGGAGCAAGGGATGTAACATAGAAAAAAGAGTAGAATGAACATGTACTGCTGCACCAGACAAATAACAGAAAGGAAAACTGCTTAGTCAGAATCAATCAGCATTGTGAGATATAAAATAATTGCACAGAAGGCTCAGACACATGTTCAAATTCCCACTGCTCAACAAGTTTTTGAGCATGCAATGAACCAGTGTAATTGTGTTCTTAGCCGATGGCAACAAGACATGCAACAACTTCGCTTAACTTTCATTGCATTATCTATCAAACTGCATTGTTTTGTTTTTGTTGTGTGCTTACACACTAAAAAGGGATTAAAGCTGTGACACTTTTATCTGTAAATCTATGGGAACATGTTTTATTTTCTGATATGTTAAATAGGGATATATTTTTATTAACTGTAGTATGCTGCTCTAACCTGCCTAGGAGTATTACCAAAATGCTCCTTGAACTCTGTCAGGCTTGGTGCTGTGACCACTTCCCTGGGGAGCCTGTACCAGTGATATCTCCTACTCTGGGTAAAGACCTTTATCTTGGTATCCAACCTAAACCTCCCCTGACTCAGCTTCAGGCCTTTTCCTTGGGTCCTGTCACTGTTCACCAGAGATGGGATCAGAATCTACCCCTCCTCTTCCACTCAGAAGGATGTTCAGACCACAATGAGGTCTCCCCTCAGTCTCCTCCAGGCTGAACAGACCAAGTGACCTCAGCTGCTCCTCATATGGCTTCCCCTCAAGTCCCTTCATCATCTCTGTGGCCTTCCTTTGGGCACTCTCTACTAGTGTTACATCCTTTAAAGAATAAGGCAGGGCTTAAAAATTGAGACCTAAAAGGAAATGTGATCATTAAAAAAAAAACACTGATAAAATCATATAACTGTATTAGTTAAGATAATTCCAGTCACATTAGGCTTTTCCTGAAAATTAATCAGTCCCTCAATGTGTTTGTCTGATTTCTGCACTGGAATTTGAAGCAATACAATATCTTAGTAGGTCTCAATAATGACTTACATATATACTAATAATCACACAAACATGACTAAGGAGACAACACCTTCTAGTGGAAACTACTGGTCAGGGAGCTTTGTCAAATTCATCAGAAACTAAAACACGATGCAGTATTACTGGAGGGATGTGAAATGTACTTTGGAATTGCAGAGAAGAAAAATTCCCATCATGCTAATTGTTCCTTACTCTTATGAACATATTCTTTTTACCCATCTTAATTTTTTAAGCAATTTCTGTTCATTATTATAACATCTTTCATTTTATGTGGGTAAAAACCAGGCACAGTCATGGTTGATAAAAACTAAATAAACCCACAAACAAATACTTTAAGGTAGTGGAACACAGTTTCAGCCTAATCAAATTAAGAATCAGACAACTCCCTTCCACTTAAGTTGTCTTACTGCTACTTTTTTTATTCTTAAATCAGAATAAAGTTGAAATAACTTGACTATATTATCTCTTCTCTCCTCTCCATTTATTTTTCTTCATTCTCCTTTTCCAATTCAAAACCTCAAGTAGCACCTCCAAAATTATGATAAACTTAAAGGAGAAATGCGGTTGAAATGAGATGATTAGGTAGAGATTGTGAATTGTTACACTGAAGTCAAACTGCAACATTTCATCTCTAGCAACTTGCATGGTAAGCTAAGATTTTGGGCAGGAATCTCTACCTGGTTCTAGATCAGAACTCCAGAAGAAACCTGTACACAGCTCGCAAAATTGGCTGATTGTAATGTAGAGTAAATCTGAAGTCTCTAGAATGTGATGGACCTGTGATACAAGATCAGTTACACATAGGCAGCAGATTTGATATGGTTTAAGTTTGACAAAATATAACAAGTGCCATAGTAGTCAATGCTGGCAAATGCAAATGGGACATTGTCAAGCTGACAACAAAATCATTGTCTGACACTCCAAAACATTTTGTTGATTATATTACAAATGAAATACTGTCTTCCAGATCAATCTGACCCAAGGCCTTTTTTTATATTTTTCTAAGACAAGAAAAACAAAGAAGACTGTTTTCCTACCGCGTGCTAAATTTATTTCATGAAGTATTTGGGATTGGGTTAATCTTCAAAATGTAATTTAAAAATTCCAGTTTGTTTTCCTTGAACTTTAAGAAGCAAATATATTTAACCACAGGCGAGCAATAGTCTCCTCTGTAATCGTAAAAACTGATCAAGAATGAATCTTTTTACAGTAACCTCCATGAAAGTAAAATTTACTCCATATGGGTATTTACATAACAATGTCCAATATGCAATGATGATTTCCAGAATGCAGAATGTGCTACAATCTAACAGAAAGAAGAAAAACAAGTTACAAAAAAGTTAAAAAGATGAATTATCTTTTCTGTGTCACAGCAAGTTTTATATAAATATCTACATATATTTAGGTATATATAGATATATATAAAATATAAAGAATTGCAAAGTCATCTAAGATAGGAAGTCTACAGGATGAGAAATTCATCATCACATATATAAACATTTTGGGGACAATTGGGGTGGTTTGCTTTTTTGTTTTTGAGATATTTTTTCCTTCCAGCATTTGATTTAAAATCTACTCTTGAATTTAAGGTTCTTTTTAAATGCATACTGAAATAATTAGATGCACCATGAAGCAGCTTAAGCTAATTGAAGTGGCCACAAAAACTGTCAATGCAAATTGAGCCATCTGGATGAACAGATAAAAGCTTTGGAGACATTCAAAAGCCAGGTGGCATTCAGTTACATCCCATCTCTTCTTCACAGTATGATTAGAAAACTGGGAGAAAGAAAAGTAAAACTCTATAAGCCACTGAGCCAAAATCTAGTGTCAACAAGATAATTCTAAATAGAACAGAATAAGTAACTTTCAGTATTGGGAAAAGTTAATGTGACACTATGTGGTAATAAAAATTAGAAAGTCAAGTACATAAACCAAAGGAGCAACAACTACTCAGAGTACAAAGCAGGCCAAACTGTAAGATAAATCATTATCTTTATAGAGTAATGATATTTTTTATTTAAGGTACTTGACTGGACGTAGAATACTAACTGAAGTCATGCTGTTTGAAAAGAACTGGAGAAATCTCCTAAATGCAGATTTTGAAAAACTGATCATCCCTTTTTTAATTTCACATCTGTGAGGATTATGTGTGTTCAAAGGTTCTGAAAAATCAGACTGGACTGTTTCTGAAGCTCAGATTGTGAAAGACTCTGTCACCACTTCTGTATTATACATCGCAGCTATTCAGATGACCTGGGATTTTTCTTTCTTGGATTACTGGGGCATATGCTTTTTTGTTGTTTTGTTTTTGGGGTTTTCTTAAAGTATGATCATTTACTGTAAACTGATACATGTTTTTAGTACAGTTTGGTTTTCAGCCAGAATCTCTAAATGATACTATAAAATAAATATCAAAATTGGGTACAATTGCTCAAACCTCCTGTTCCATGAAAATGAGCTTTTATTAAAAGGGAAGCACTCAGACAGAATGTCATCTTTATAAAACTTGTCTTTTTCATACATTTACAACTTGATTGCACTTAAGAGGATTTTTAGCAAAGCTCAAAGAAATGGTGAAATGATGTTTTTATAGAATTTCTTCTTAAGATATTTTGCATAATATTTAAAAAAACCCAGAACAGACAAATGCCATACATGAGCTTTCATTTTCAGTTCAACAGAGGTTGAAATTTGTCAGCCTTTAAGAAAAAAAACCTTAAAACTCAAGTAGGTCTAAAAATAATAAATAATAACCACAGGAGTTACTTGGTAAATCTCAAAAAATAAATGTTCCACTCTGATATGCTTATGGATAATATTTGAGCTCACCTGGAAGAAGCCCCTGTTGAGAAAGCTGATGTTTTCACAGCTGCTCTTTTTACTCAAAAATAAATAGCTCTTTTATTGTCACTTACATGTATTGGAATAGCTTTACATTTCACACACATTTGGATGGTGTCACACATGCTACTCCACGTGGTTTTTTTCTATGAATTTTTTTTGGTATGTGGAATTTCCTTCTAAGTCACCTGGGTATTCTGGTCATTACAGTGTCAAGGGCTGTATGAGCACTTATAGACTGGGAGAGACATGGCATTTGACACTATAGAACCACCAAAGTTAAGTGCCCAAGCCCCTGGAAATCCAATAGGAGAGGAGCATTCTCTCAGATATCCATGCTCTTTCCCCAAAAGGTCATAGATCTCTTCTAGGAAGTATCTTATCAGTTAACCTCTCTGGAAAATGTCAGCCCTACGTGGAGATTTGTGACAGAATAAAATTGGCTTTCAGATTTAGTGTTTGATGTCTTCACTGGGGTAGTCCTGCAGGTCTGGTCAGCTTCAACACCTGCAGATTTATCAAGTCTGTGACCAGCAATGATCTAGGATGTCTTATATACCTAATTTTCTGGTGTGCAAATTTTCACACAATAGGTCATGTCATGGGGCAGGAAACTGATACTGGATCATATAGTAGATAAAAAGGATTAGTTCTAGGTTACAAAAGAGGCAGGGACATCTTAGGGGGCTTCTTCTGACCGTAGAAGGCAGCTAAGCCTTTTATATGTGTATATATGTATAATTCCCAGCTCTAGGAGGACAGATCAAAAGGCACACTTTGCTTCAGGACCATCGTCAAAAGGTGTATCCAGAAGGGATGAGAGCTCACAGTGCTGTGTTCTCTGCATGAGACACAGCCTGAGGCACCACAGAGGCAGAGGCTGTTTTGAGAGTTTAGACTAAGATGTGGTACCTCTCTACCTCTAATCAACCAAAGGTTCCCTGGTGCTAAACTGAGAAATAAACCTTAATGGAAAAGGCAAAGAAAACCAAGCAAAGCTCTGTCTGAGGCTGTGGATTACCACTAGAGGGTATTCTTGCTCACTGCAATAGTTTCCAACTGGGATTATCCCATATCACAGGCACAAGTCAGAGGACAGTAAGGAAAAACCAGTGCAAAATACAAATTATCTAGGCGTGGCTGCATGTGTCAAGTCGTTCTCATTGCACAAGTCTGAAAGGCTTCCATGAGGCAGCTAAAACTGCACCTATTAAACTAGGGTCTGCTGTCCTTATTCAGGTGCACATTCTTGTTTCCAAAGCCCAGCTGTATAGACAGGTAAAATAATGCTTCACCATTCATAAAATGTTAGAAGGAAAATTAGATCATTATTGTCATCTTGGTCTTCATGTAAGGATTGCCATTTACAACTTTCTTTTAGTGCAGAGTTCAGGATTTGTTGTAAATTTTTTCGTTTGGGTTCGATTTTTTTGTTTGTTTGCTTGTTTTTCAAATTCATCATCTTTTAATTTTTTTTTATTAATATAGATAGCAAGTGCCAGTGAAATCGTATATTGAACGGACATTATAATTTTAACAGTTACATATTTCAAATACCTTATTTATTTTATGGAACTGTAACATGATTGCAGCATGACCAATGAAATAAGCATTAGAGCATGTTAGACAGAATTCTGTATTTAAGGATAGAAGTTATGTTTCAAAATTAGAGCAGTGTTGGTATCTGACAACTTACATGGATACTTAATCTCTGACGTATGAAACAGGCATTAATTTCTGATTGTATAGCAGTTGTAAAGTAATTCTTTAGTAGTAAATTTTGCATGAGAGTGATAGAGCTGCTTCATATTTCTGGATTGAATTTTCCTACAAATGAGGGTTTTTTGGAAGCCTTCTACTTGAATGACCTCAAGCTCATTAGTAGGATTGCCATCCTAAGTAAAATGGACTGGATTTTGACCAACAAGAGGTAAAATGCTTTCTTGCTTTGCTTTTATGGTTAATAAGTGTAATTCATTTTCAAATACAAACAAAAAAAAACTCAGTAAAGGGGGTGATAAAATTTGAATAAAAATAGAATAAAATTTTCAAAAATAATCTTGAAACCTATCTTGAGTAAAGAAAGACTCTTGTGTTCATCCTAGGGGGTCCTAGTTTAAATTGTGCTGGGAACAGAAGGTGGAGGGCAACTGACTCATGATTTTTACACTGCCAAAGAGAAACAAGGTTAATTCACTCAAAATGATCAAAACCCAGAAAAAGTGCCTATCCTTCCAATATGTTGAAAACAATAATTTCATTCATTTCAGCTATGAAATACTCACTCTCCAATCAGATTCTTCCATCTGAAAGGTTGGGGCAAAAGACAGAGGAAATGAGAGAGGAGTATTTCTCACCATAAACAGAAAATGCTGAAAGTTTTAAGGTTCCACCTTTGAATTAAGAAAAATAATACAACAAGACGGCAGGTGTTCTCTATAGGAAATACAAAAGATAGAAGTAAAAAAAAAAATATTAAGAGTAACTTCTTTTTCCCATCAAAAACCCACATTCTTAATTATGTTACTGAATATATGACTGATTGGAATATTTTGACATTTCACATATGACACATTTGTGAACATTCTTCTAATTCCCAATAAGAGTCAGCAGCTGTTCCTTAGACTGTATTTCCATTTTTAAACTTACTTCACATATTTTTCTTCTTTCCTTTCACCAACTCTAACAATTTCTTCGATTCCTAACAAGTATTAATAGTAATGAATCAATTTTTACAAACTGCTCCATGTGATAACATACCCTAAGGTCAGAGAAAGTTTTGTGATAATGTGGTGTGATTTGTGGGGTAAAAAAGGTGATCTGATTTCTACCAGTAAATTCATGTTCCAAATGAATGATTTCCAGAAAAAATATCTACATTTGGTTTAAACATCTGTCCTGACTCTGAATGTACCACAACTCCTTCTAGCTTGGCTCTTAAACATTCTTACTGCTGGCATTCATGCCCTTGTTTGCATCTGAATTTATCCCATTTCATCTTAGTACTGAATGTTACTATAATTTTGTAGTGTGTGGTCGAGAGCTCTTCATTAGCTGAATTCTGTCTCCCAACAAAGAGCCCCTGAACTGTGGTGAAACTGTCTTTGCTTTCTTTTGGTTAAAACAACAGATTGATTCATCCTTGTTAGTGAGTTTATTGAAACAAAAGTACTTGCAGTTAATAATAACACTTAAAAAGGACAGACCCCCATCATCACTGGTGCCCTTGGAGACAGGAGGTCTGCTAAGAAGTATTAGCTGGGGAGAGGCAGAGTGGAAGAAGCTGGGCAATGCAGCCTCCTTCAAGACTTTGGTAGATTTTTGTCTTGTATAAACAGTATTAAGAAGTACACAAATACTCTCTTGTTTCTGAGGAGCTTGAAATCCTTTGTAATTCACAGTGTATTGAATCTCACATCTTGCCTGGAAGCTAGACAAGCATTATCCCTGTTTTAGACAGGGGGAAATGGAGGCAAAGGGAATTTATGTGATTTGCCTCAGGAGCAGATTATCCTCCTGCCTTATTCAACAGCCTGAGCTTCAGCTTTTCAGCAGATAAAAACGTTTATGTTTGAGTGGGATCTGCAAGGGGATAAACTTCAGGAAATTTCCTTCTAATGCTACCTGTGGATCTGTCAGTCCCCAGAGATGAATATATTTAATATGCATGATAATTTTCTTCCATATTGCATAACTTCAAATTTCCTTTATATTCAAAGAGGGCCTGATCCAAAGCCTATTGAAGAATGAAATTATTCTTGCCAGCTTTGAATTATGTATAAATGTGTCTTCCATTTTAAAATGTGATGCATATACTAATGGAGGACTAGTTTTTCACAGGCAGGCAATTTTTAAAAATTATTTGGGGCTTATCTGCAGCTTCATGTAGACAGAACGATTATCAAGTTATACATTTAAAATCCAAGTCAAAAAGAAGAAAAGTTAGTGATGATTTAAAGTAAGCTCATAACCTTTCTTTCCTCCATGCAGTTGGCTGTTGGTGAGTTATCTGCATTAAAAATTAGAACAAAAGAGAAATTAGCAGATTCACGGATCCCCATTTAAATAAAGAAATCACGAACTTTTTCTCCAAACCTGTTGCTGTTAAATTCGGTTTTGTGCTAGAGAAGAGCCACTGGATGGCAGCCTTGCTCCTTACAAATTAGAGGATGCAGCTTTGGCTGAAGGAGCTTTGTTACAAACCTGCAGCCCCAGTGTGTCCCTGGCCTGTGCCCTTGGTAACCGAGGTGCCTCTGCCTGATTGTTCAGAGGCACGGAGACTCTTCCCATGCAGGTGCACTTAATCTCTTCAAGATGTAACAAAGCCCTATAAAGCCACACTGTGTTGTGTAAAACGTAATACGTCCGCTGATCTTTCATGTTTATTCAGCTTTTTGGGGGGAGGAAGGGAGTGCCAGGACAAAAGAGAGGTAGAGTCAAAAGTATCCAGCTTGCATGTTTAAGCAATAAGGAGATTGCTCCGTTGTCTACCGTAAACCCCGCCAGTGTGCAATTTCCTTTTTCCTGTTCTCCAAATTAGTTGGTAGGACCAAGTTCCCCCCAGGTGGGAATAAGTTCTCCAGACTTCTTGGAAAAAGCTGACCAAAAGTTCCCTGTACAATTCCACTTTCTCCTTGAAACAACTGCAGAGTTTTGCCAAGATGCCACGTATCCTATTGCTGTCTTACCCACAAACCTGCTGATGCCAATGTGGAAATTTGCCTTACTAAGTTTGATATTGAATCTTTGTACCAGGAAGATATTTTTCAAAACAACAATAATCTACTGCTTCTACAATACTGCTTCTACATTTGTTCATGCTTCTGTGAGATTACTTTCTCCAGATGGATAAATGGAGGCAAAGTGCAGGTCAGAGGAGACAGATTAACATATCAAACATGCAAATCTTTGTAGGATTCAGGTGCTTCAGTAATAAATGTGTTCTTGGTACAGTTCTCAGCATGTGAGAGAGATTATAGCTAAAGAAATCTCATCTCTGCTGCCTAGGACACATGGTGTATTCAGTTACCCCTCCCAAGTTGCTTTCCCCTGCCAAAGGCCAAAATACCCCTCCTTCATAACCTCCTTCTTCCAGCTGGCACAGAAGCTCTCCCTGTTGTGGCTATCACCCTGTAAGCAGCAATATTATCACTCTGTGGTTTACCATGCTGCTGTCTGCTGACCTTTTGGTGTTTGGCATTTCAGCCCCAAGAAGCAGAGCCTGTTCCTAAATCTTATCATCTCTCTGAACTACTAGAGCAAATCCAAAATCCGCGGTCAGTAAATCTTTCTGCATGTTCCTGTGTGACCTCACATTGCTATTTAGAACTTAATAGAACTTTTTCACAATAGAGCAAGGACGCTGCTTAATCAGCAAGGATTAGTAAGGAGACTGCTGCCCTGTCTTCCCATCCATTTCTCCCTGAAAGGATAAGTAATCTGCTTGTGAATGAGCTCTTGACCCATCTTTGTTTGCATGTGGCATGCAATGGAAATTCATTAAATGTTTTGGTACCAGTGGCAATTCCAGAACTGATACCCACATCACAAGGCCAGTACACACAGGAAAGCAAGCTCACAAAAAAATCCCAAGCAAGACTGTTCTTTCTTGATTATGAACCTCGGAAAAAGCCTTGCTACAAAAACACAGCTGTCTGCTGTTGCCAATAAAGGAACATCTACATCAAAGAATGAACTGACATGCAGGTATCCAAGCCTTAGTCTAGGTAAGAAAATACTTTATGCATGCTTGTTCTACTTTATGGAAACCCCCTGCCATAAAGATAAAGATTCATTCTTAGCAAAATAATGTTTCCATTATATAATGTGTGTGTGCTTCACAAGCATGTTCCTCCCTCATTTAAGTCTGTAAAATGAAATGTCTCTTACTGGGAAAGAGACACTGCAATTTTAAAAACATCCAGTGTCTGCATCTCATAGTTCTCATATGAGGTGAAGGCCTGACACAATGTAAGGAATTCACACCATTTCAGCTGAGCTATGCAGATGAGGTGCTTGAGGCAGTGAACTGGTGACTGGGAACTCTGCTGAGTGGAGAAGAGTGCCTAGGGTATCATTTAGTCCCCTAAATTAGATGTCTAAAGCCACAGCGTGAAGACTATTTCCTTTTTCACGTATTTTATGAAGATGTCAAGATCTGAATGTTTCTATCCATATCATACTGCATATTTCTGTGATGCTTACCGATTTTCTGTTCCTGTGCATTTGTTTTGCATGTGGTAAAGTGTTGCACTGTGCTGCAGATGTAACATGTTCAAAACTTCGAGCCTGACCAGGTGGCTGCCTCTTGAGAGCTTTGGATTTGCCTGTAGGATATGCAGCCATCACTTCTGTTCCTCCGGAGGGAGCCTCAGCAGAAAACACAATCAGATGAATATAAAATCCTCCACAACAAGTTACTACAACACTTCAGTGCAGCTGAGGCTGAGAGCAAACAATCCTCTCTCACTTTATCAATGCAATCTGAACACAAGCCACCCTGGAGCCTAACTCTGCATTAGTGAGTACAAAAATACACTTCTTAAAGAGCAGTTACCACATCTGAAATACAACCCCAGACAAGCAACAACCATTCACTGAGACATGTCCAAAGCACATACCAACTTCTTTCCAAGCATTCAGCACACCACAAAGGTGCACAAGAAGCACTAAAGGAAATTGGAGTCACTGTCACTGTTTTAGGCTCATCGTGCCTGGTGAAAGAGGTCCTTGCCCTCAGTGCCTTTGCTGATAGGCTTCATCTGAAGAGGCAAATCTATAATCCACCCCCCACTCTGCCTAAGGCTAAAAACATCCCAGCAGATCTTGTGTTCCAATGCCTTGTAGTAAACCTTCTATTTATAAATGATAGGTGATAAACTCTTACAGAAATAACAAAAACCCCTATCTTTTCACCTTTAATAGCCTAGATAACTGTAAACATCAGCCGGGCCAAGATAAAGAATGAAAAGTCTGGCAAGAGATAGCTTTTTCGACAACCGACAACGAATTTTAGAAAATAGTGAAAATGCTCTTTAAGTTGTCAGTAACATACTCCTTCACAGCAGTGATGATGACAAAAAAGGACACATAACTGAGTAAGCCAAATATTTATTAAATAGATTTTATTAGTAGTAGTTACAACCTTTGGTCTTGTTTTTCTTATCACATAATAAAATGGGTTTACAATACAATGGCTATCCAGAATGCAAACATTTCCACTTTGAGAAATGCTACGTATTCAAATTTTGAGCCAGCTCTATAGTGCCTGGGATCTGTGAAGGCAACTAACCACTTACATCAAGGTTCAGCCTTTGATTTTCTTTCTTTTTTTTCATAGGTCAGGCCTCTCGTTCTGGGCTACTGGAGTTCAATCAGACCTCAAGACTTTCCTTTTCCCTCTTTTCCTTTTCCTTTTCCTTTTCCTTTTCCTTTTCCTTTTCCTTTTCCTTTTCCTTTTCCTTTTCCTTTTCCTTTTCCTTTTCCTTTTCCTTTTCCTTCTTTTCCTTTTCCCTCTTTTCCTTTTCCTTTTCCTTCTCTTTTCTCTTCTCTTCTTTTCTTTTCCTTTTTTTTTTCTTTTTTGTCTTCAAATGTAATTATAATTTACAAAGAATGTTCAAAGTCTTGTTTTCCACAACAGAATAGGAGGAAAATATTAGAAACAATACCACATATAGCACTGAAAACAGTGTTTCTCATAAGATTTCTGATTCCCATTCCAGGAATTTATTTTTAAAATGTTTTTGATTCTTTTACTTTTTCTGCTCTTCTATTTCTTTGATTTTCCACTGATTCTTTCTCACAAACTTAAGAAATCCAGTACCAAAAGCATAAGATATCATTAATATGCCACTGTTCTGGGCAAAGGCATGCACCTCCACTGTCTCTGTGGTAGAATTTGAGATTGTTTATACTGTTTAGTTAAGTGAGTTAATTTATCTAATTTATTGTTATAATAAGGGAAAAGCAGTTACTATACTTATACTGTAACAAAACGTGGAAGTGAATAACTATTCTGAAACAGAAAATACCTTCTTGCACAGCTCCCTTGAGTCTTGTCAAGACAAAGCCAAGATCCTCATCAGCTCAGCTCTCTCCCTTACAGGGATCTGGTGGCTGATCTGTTCCACTTTAGCTCTCTTCTAGATTGAGGTTGGATGTATTCCTCCACCTGATGCTGTACTTTCATTTGTGGCTATTTAGAACTGCTTAACAGCAGAAGATCTTAACAACAGACACAGTGCAAATCCCATGCAGGAGACAGAGCAGTATCTTTCTGATTCTTATGTCCTGGATCTGCTCCCTCCTCTCCAACAGTGTCCCTGTCTGCGATTCCTCAAATCCCAATTGATCTGAAATGTGGGTTATCTGCTCATCTTCCTTTCAAAGGGCAGTAATTCTGGAGGAATGTGGGTTTTCTTATTATACGTGAGAAAGGATATTCAGTGTTCCTCCTTTTAGCCAAACTTATTGGGAAAAACCAGATGAAGATTTACTAAAGGCTAAATCTGACAACACCAAAGCCTGCCAAATTGCCATGCTGCTGATTAAGACTATCTGAAAACTGCTGTGCATCTGTGTAGTGTTCTTAACATATTACCTCTGTGAACCCAAAAAGTAGTAATATTTACAATGCTCAATCAACATAGTAACTTTAGTATTCATTAATCTTCACAAGTTGTTCCGAGTCTGCTGCATTGAGAATGAGAAATAACAGTAGTAAAATGATCAAAGAAGGTTATATTATTTGTTTCAGGCTCTTCTTCCTCTGACAATTCCCTTCAGGGGTTGCATTGTCTTTTGTGGAAAGAATCCTCAGTTGAAGGTAGCTGAAGCCATCATGGGGGGAAGGATAATTTATGAAGAAAACGGGTGGAGGAAAACAACCAAGAAAAAACTTCTTTCAAAGTTGAATCATATAAACAGAAAGAAAGGCAAGAGAGAATAAAACACAACTGACAAAGATCAAGCAACTCATGTGGATGAAAGTCATCACTTTGTGGGAAATGGAAAGCAGAAGGAAGTGACCATCAAGTATTCCCTTTATAATGGGATGACATCACTCAGTTCTCTGCCAGACAAGGGTATCAAATTGTTTCTGGTCCCATTTTAGGGCAGTGGGGAAAGTCATACCTGGCTGTAAATTTTACTACCATTTTGTTTTTGTTCTCTGGAGACTCTACTCTGACAGCAGGAAGACAAATATTGATACATCAATGAATGAATATTCTTCTGGGTGGTGACCTTTGTGAATGTTCTCATTCTACTCTAATAAATAGTAATTCAGAAAATTGTTGTCATTTAGTCTGCTTCTGTAAAACAAAAGGGAAAAAAAAACCAGGCCTTGATTCCTGAGTAACTGGGTGATCAAGAGTAGTAGGAGATTGGTGTATTGGGAAAGGAAGGAATAGATTTATGAGGATTTGGGAATCTCTGAGACCTCATCACCATCAGTGACCTTCAAGACCTTCCTATGTGAAAATCCAGCTGGACACCTGCTTCTCCCACTCTGTGGTTTGCAACTCTTTACCTATTATAATTGTCTGAGCATATTATGTTCTCTAAAGAAACACTAAACTCCCTTATGTGAAAACTAAGCCATATGGAAAAATCATATTTCCCAGATAGTTGGAATATATTCAAAATCAGATAGTTGATCAAATATATTTCATATGTTTAAAAGACACTCTGTAGTTTAAACAGAGCTGGCTTGAACTCATACCACATATAATTTTTGCTATGGAACAAGATATGTTTTAAAATGAGTGAGAATATGAAAAAAGAAAAAAGATTGAAAGGCTGTAAAAAAAAGTAGTTAGCTTCATATCAAACAGAAATTGTGGTAAGGAATTTAGGTTATTTTGTAGATGATTAGGTTATTTTGTGAATGATTCTGGGGTAGTGCAAACACAAAGCATGTGGAAATATATATTGCAAGCCCATTTACTAAGGAAGAGCAAACAGTTTTGTAGTTTCAGGCTTGGAAAAGCTGGATTCATTTTCTGATTGAGGCACTCAGGAACTGCTATCCATCCACTTGGGTATCTTCAGCCTGAGTTTTCAACCGTAGAGCAGAGAGAGTACTATTTCCTACACATGTTACAAGGAAGAAAGGAATCTGTTAATGAAGGCGTGAAAAAATAGAGTATCTATGTGCCTTTATAGATCAAGTCTTGTTTTGGTTATATGTCTGAAAAATTTGTTACAATTGTTTATAATCAATAAAAAGTAATTTTATCTTTGTCAAGATATGATAACTCTAAGCCCCAAACAGTTTGAGAAAAATAATACTTACTCAGAAGATTTCTAGGAAAAATTCAAGTTTTTTAAGCAGTGATTTTTCAGTTGATTATTCTTTCCCTAAAAAGAGCTGTATCATTTCTTGTAATATTAAAAGGAGGCCATGAAATGAAAGACCATTCATAAAAGAAGATTAAGAAAAACTACATGCTTTTTAATAAAATATTGAAGGCATTTTGGCTGTCTCTAATATAAATTTAAAAGGCTAATATTTGATAAGGCTCTAATAAATAATACTTTAATTTAGTTTAAAAAAATTATTTGACTTTTTATGGAAGAGGTACTTTTAATCTACTAGTTATGAACAAACGCCAAGATAAATAATCACTGTGGTTTCAAACATATACAGATGTCTTTCCTCTTTCAGTCATCTGTTATTCCATTCCAATCCCGAATTCTGGTTGTGGGCAATGTGCTAAATGTTCACATATATACACTGACATCCTCTGCAACCTTCACCCTGTCATGGAAAACACACAAACTCATACACGAAATAATGATTCCCTAAAGGTATATTGGAAATTACATAGGTAGGAAGAACAATGCATATAATAAACAACATAAAATAATCTTAAATTTTCCATTGATTTAAATCATACTTCCAGAAACAAAGTTGCCACTTATATAGTTTTAATTTGATTATTCACTGAATTCAGTTGTTTTCAAGGAGCTGTTAGGAAGACACTAGGCTGCACTGTGCATGTAGGATCAGGTTTATTTTTCTTTCTGGTTATTCCTCATATGGGTAATCTGAAACAAGACATAATCAGTACAATTTTTAAAGAAGACTTATCACAGCTGTCATCATAATTGGTTTCCCATCATGCTTATAAAAATAAAATGGATAATGATAGAAGAAGTATAATCCTATTCTTTGCATTATTCTACAGAGTTTCAGCTGTGCAATTGGTTTTCTCACATTCTTCAGTGAAAATGTCTTTGGCATTTCATAAGACAATGCTCAGCAATAGCTCATTAGCTGTTGCGATAAAGCAATTATTAGACTAATCAGTGGTATCTCAGTATTGTCTGGTGATTCTTTCCAGCTGACTATTGTACTGACCTGCTCTTTCTTGCTTTAGCCTGTAATTACCATTCTGGTACAGGTCATCTTCTTACTTGTGTGTTGTATGATTAAATATTGTAATTCATAAGTCTTTTTATAATCTTACAATATACATCAGTATATTAGTTATAGCTATAAAACTATATATTATAT